>BSBK01004801.1:1685000-2260129 GCA_027943335.1 Chamaecyparis obtusa
CTTTGGTTAATCTTTTAATATTTAGCATTCTATACTATGCATCATAAGCTGAATGCCGTGAAGGTAGAAGTTATGATTACGCAGATTTCTGATTTTCTTTTTGTCATCATTCTGGAATGATGACATGCAATCAACAGCCTTCTAGACATAGAGGTTGACGATAGGGTGGTAGTATAGACATATATTTCCAGATACGGCAGTAGCCTGAAAGTTATTAAATCAAACCATACCTTGGCATGTCAATAATCTCTTAACCTTACCAATTTCCTGACTTCATCGGTTGTAGGAATAACCTATTGACAGCAGTCTTCTTGAGGTGAATATTTTCTGCGTGTAATTTATCCATGGAACAGTTAATAATATAGTACCATGCAATACTGAGCTCTAGTTGCAGAAATAGCAAGTAGGAGCTTATACCTATGATAAACGAATAATTGGAAGACTTAGTTGACAGAACCCTGGTCATTAAATGCTAACCCTCGCTTAGTGGGAACAAGTCGGATAGGGTGGGAATTGGAATGTTACTCAGTTGAGTAGAGGAAATTCCTTGGCCAAGGGTTCACCAATAGTTGGTGACTTTCAATTCCTTAGTAACCCGGATACACCTTAGCCTAGTGTTATACCAAGGTAGTAGACGCTACAGGGTATAACCATCTAAGAGTGTAGGGTCCACCAATTCCAGATGACTTGCCGGATTGATCTTTTCTTTCCATTGCGGAGGGCCGGGTCCATTCCAGTAGGAAAAGGACAAGGGGCGAAACACTTGTTTCGTTGGATGGGTGGTTAAACGCCCTGGTGTTATCTTTTCCATCATGATGACGTCCGTGATACTTCAAGTTGGCTTTCTATACAAACTTGTAACTGTGAGTAACTTTCACTTTCTTGTATGATACTTTCCTGTGGATGTTTAAAAAAAACATAATCTAAAATGGATTATGTTAGTAGTAGTTATTGCTCAAGTTTCAAGAAATTTAATACTTCAGCTTTTCCATTATAGTTTAGAAATATTAAATGCTATGTATTTGAAAAGCGTATTCATCTTTATGTTTCAGTATAAGATTCTAAAAAAAATTTACATCTCAAGCTCTTTGCTTTCACTGGATAAATTTCTTAGCAATCTTGCAATACAGATTTCTAGGTTGTTACATATGGTATCAGAGCTACCAGGTTCAGCACTGGACCTGGGCTCACATAAAACAGAAAACTTAGACATAGAAACTGATCAAGGCATTTTGGTTTACCAGGATGCCGATTATGATCCACACTAAACAAAAGAGGGTCAGAGACCACTCACCATAAAGCTGGCCAACGCCTTATATAGAGACTATGACTATTCTCAATGTGAACCTCCACTTGATGATGAGACCCTTGCCTCAGCCCTAGAAAGAATCAAGAGACAAAGACGTGTATGGACACCGGCGATTAGGACTGAAGTTAGAGAAGCCCTATTGGCCAAACACAAACCTCCTGAAGAACAAAAGTTGGCAGAAACCAATCCTCCAGATGATAACAAGACATCATCACCTACTGCAAAAGAAATCCATCTCAAGTAGCTTCAGCTCTAGATAGGGTGCTTATGTAAACATTGTAAAAAAAAAAAAATTTGGCTTGTTATTGTAAAGGAACCCATTTTGGCATGAATAAAATGAAACCAATTTTGTGTTGTGTAAACTAAGGGAGTTGTGTATTCTTGTAAACTATTAAAAGTTATGATTATATAATTAGACAATTAAATCTTGGTTCGTAACAGGACTTCAAAACAATGGAGCACTCCCAAGAAGAAAACCGAGTAGAAGCACCTAGATCCCCAAATAGGAAGTTGGATCAACTCTTGCAGATGATGCAAGAAACTCAAAATCACATAGGGAATTTAGAACAGAAGATCCGTGATATGGAAGAAACTGAAGGTAGGAGAACTGAGTATCAATCTGAAGAAAGAGAAAATCAATATCAACAATCTAGTGTTGATAAGGAAGAACAATCTCAGAATAAAACTCAGAACTTAGAAAAACCTGAGGTAGGAATCATTCTTGAAGACATGAAGAAAATAAAACCCCCCCAATATGATGGTACCATTCCATGGGAAACCACTGAAGCCTGGCTGACTGGAATGGAGAAGTAGTTCAACATCAAAAACTACTATGAAACGCAGAAAGTTGTGTGGGGTTCCTATCAACTGATAGGATAAGCTGCGGGTTGGTGGGAAAGCAAGATTTCCGAATTACAACTGCAACCAACCAAGATTACTTGGAATCATTTTGTCGAGTTATTCCGGTAGAGATGGCTGCCGCAATTCTTCTATGAATAAAAGTTAGCAAAATTCTAGGATCTCAAACAAGGTGAAATGACTGTGAATGAATACTCGGAACAGTTCACT
Source organism: Chamaecyparis obtusa (assembly GCA_027943335.1). NCBI lineage: Eukaryota > Viridiplantae > Streptophyta > Pinopsida > Cupressales > Cupressaceae > Chamaecyparis > Chamaecyparis obtusa. The sequence continues at coordinate 1,687,378 of BSBK01004801.1, forward strand.
TGGTTGATGAAGTACGTACCTCAGTTGCAGGCTGATAAGAAGTTCTATTTAAGGAAATATCTTATGGGCCTGAATAATCGAATAGGAGGACCTGTTGATGTCCTTGCTCTAGCTAATGTCACAGAAGCTTATGAGAAGGTTGTACGTCAAGAATTGAAACTTAGAGAAGATGATTCTATCCGTGACAAGAAACGGAAGAGATGGGAATGGACTCCAACCCCTCAGACGAACAAACCAAGAAATGACAGAGAAGTAATCAACTTCAAAGGGAACAAGAAGTTTAGGGGAAATAAGCCAGATTTCCGAGAGAATGAGAAAGATGTTACTACCATCCAGAGAGGAAACGACAATCAGGGCAAGACAAACGAGAAAAAAGGACCACTAGGAGGATGTTTCACCTATGGAGGGGAACATTATGCTAATCAATGCCCAACCAGGACACCAGGTGGGCAGACGTTGAGGAATCCCCTTCCAAATCAGCAAACAGCTTTTCAGTAGAGAATACATGCTGCAGTGGATAATAGACAGGCCGACTTCCAAATTACTCCCATCGAGGTGACAGATGCAGGACCCAGGGGTGGTCACGGTCGAGCCCATCAGGGTGCTCGAGGTTCGTAAACTCCGGTTACGAAACAAAGACATCAAGCAATGTAAGGTTCAATGGAACCAATATTCCGGAGACAAAACCACGTGGGAGGATTATGATGAGATTCATCAGCAATCTCCTTATCTATTTAATGCATATAATCAAATTGATAAGTAAACAATGTTCTTGTTATCAATGTATATATTTGTTAATGATGACTCTTAATCATCGAGGATGATGATTCACAAGGGATAGAATATGTAACATCCCTCTACAACAACCTTTCTGAAACAGTGGTTTCTAATTAAATTGTGCCCTAAGTGGTTTTTGTTTTCCGAAGCAGGGGTTTCTAAACTAATTGTGCCCTAAGTGGTTTTTGTTTTCCGAAACAGTGGTTTCTGAATTAATTGTGCCCTAAGTGGTTTTTGGTTTCCAAAACAGTGATTTTTGAATTAATTGTGCCCTAATGGTTTTGTGTTTCATACGTTGTTATTTATGGAAATGTCTATTTCTGATCTTGTTAATGAAATATCAAGAATGCACTATTGAATGACATGTGTCATGATAATTTATATGGACTTAGATTAAGTGCTTTATATCTTATTTAAGGGAAATGGTAAATAATAAATGGACTAAATACTTCCATGTGGAATTGGGTGCAAGAACGACAGGGGCTCCGAAAAGGGGGAAAAGATAACACGAGGACAGAGGGAAAGAATAAGAGAAAGATAAGATGAGGATATGGAACTCTAAGGAATGGTAAGGAAACCTGGACTAGCTTATTGGCCAAATCTAGGAACCAGTAGGAAGTTGCCATGTCGTGATCGATCATCAGTAATTTTGGAGTCTTTGGAATGTCACTGCGAGGAATGGTTACGTTTTGGGATAAGAATATCAACCATCTTGTGTGCGAACTTATTGTTTCTATCTTAATCTTGCCTTGGTTAAGTTTTAATTTTAAGCCAATAATAAATAGATGGGTTTTGCTAATCTATCTACAATTATGTAATTGTTTAATATATATCAATAACCATGTTCCGATAAGCCAATTTTATAAATACAATATATATTTTTAGTCTTTGAAATGTTTTGTGGTTATTCTTTGGTCAAAAAACACTTTATATAATTTTATTTTATATTAAGTCAATTCATAATGTCGATCACTTCCATGGTTGTGGACGTTATCGGGATTTTTAGAGGGATTCTTTAGTGTCTAAGTGGTATCTTTTAATTCTGATATAATATAGTCTTTACTTCCGTCGAGCGGGAGATTAGATTTAACCAGAACTATAGCGGGTGGAAACATATCATCTTTCGATGGTCTTCCAACCACGATAGAAGGTGGCAGATAATTCGAGCCAAGTCACCACGTTCGGGTGAAGAAATTAGTTAGGTTTTATAGTCCTTCGGAAAATCTTTTCATATAGGAGGGGAAACATCATTCTGTGGGAGGGACATGAGAGGAGAGAGGAGCTGCGGGTGTATTGTAAGAGTTGAGCAGAGCTTAAGTAAAGACGTAGAGTGTCAACATTAATTTAAAAATACCGGACTACTGCTGCAGGCAAGGATCTTTCTTCTGCTTAGATCTTTTGTGAATTTTTATTGACTGAAAACCTTTACGTAAGGCTGGATTTTACTCTTTTATTATTGTAGTGTTTTTCCGAATAGTTGAACCATGCCTCTCCTTGTTTAATTCGGCTTTATGTCTTACGTTGCTGAAGTCAATGGTGTCAATAAAGCTTATGCTATTGTATTGTCTAGCTGTTACTATCATTCTGTTAATAAGCCAATACTTCTTTTCCAATCGCATGTAATTGAGAGATTACGTAGATAAGGATAGCTCAAATTCTTTAATTAATGTGCATTGTGTTGGTCCTGTCTTTACTTCCTCCCTGCCGTCAACTGTTAACCAGCTGTGAACTGGCATGATTTGGAGTCGATAGGAAAAACTAAGGTTTAGTGTCGAATGAGATAAACTGAAGGTTTTTCTTGTATTCCCTTGTTTTGTGAAAACTTTGGTTAATCTTTTAATATTTAGCATTCTATACTATGCATCATAAGCTGAATGCTGTGAAGGTAGAAGTTATGATTACGCAGATTTATGATTTTCTTTCTGTCGTCATTCTGGAATGATGACATGTAATCAACAGCCTTCTAGACATAGAGGTTGACGATAGGGTGGTAGTATAGACATCTATTTCCAGATACAGCAGTAGCTTGAAAGTTATTAAATCAGACCATACCTTGGCATGTCAATAATCTCCTAACCTTACCAGTTTCCTGACTTCATCAGTTGTAGGAGTAACCTATTGACAGCAGTCTTCTTGAGGTGAATATTTTCTGCATGTAATTTATCCGTGGAACAGTTAATGATATAGTACCATGCAATACTGAGCTGTAGTTGCAGAAATAGCAAGTAGGAGCTTATACCTATGATAAACGAATAATTGGAAGACTTAGTTGACAGAACCCTGGTCATTAAATGCTAACCCTCGCTTAGTGGGAACAAGTCGGATAGGGTGGGAATTGGAATGTTACTCAGTTGAGTAGAGGAAATTCCTTGGCCAAGGGTTCACCAGTAGTTGGTGACTTTCAATTCTTTAGTAACCCGGATACACCTTAGCCAAGCGTTATACCAAGGTAGCAGACGCTACAGGGTATAACCATCTAAGAGTGTAGGGTCCACCAGTTCCAGATGACTTGCTAGATTGATCTTTTCTTTCCTTTGCAGAGGGTCGGGTCCATTCCAGTAGGAAATGGACAAGGGGCGAAACACTTGTTTCATTGGATGGGTGGTTAAACGCCCCGGTGTTATCTTTTCCATCATGATGACGTCCCTAATACTTCCAGTCAGCTTTCTATACAAACTTGTAACTGTGAGTAACTTCCGTTTTCTCTTTTACTTTCTTGTATGATACTTTCCTGTGGATGTTAAAAAAAACATAATCTGAAATGGATTATGTTAGTAGTAGTTATTGCTCAAGTTTCAAGAAATTTAATACTTCAGCTTTTCCATTATAGTTTACAAATATTAAATGCTATGTATTTGAAAAGCGTATTCATCTTATGTTTTAGTATAAGATTTTTTTAAAAATTTACATCTCAAGCTCTTTGTTTTCACTGGATAAATTTCTTAGCAATCTTGCAATACAGATTTCTAGGTTGTTCCAGTTCCAATATTAATAAAATACGAAAGAGCATATGAAATGTTCAAAGCACTAGAGAAAACTTATGAGATAAGTTATGCAAGCAAGAAATTAGCCTTGAAAAGGGAGATAAATCACATAAGTATGAACAAAGGTGATAAAATAAATTCATACTTTACGAGAGTCTCAACTCTAAGAGATCAATTATCAACACTTGGCTATGAAATTGATGGTAAGGAATTATCATTGATAGCATTAGATGGTCTACCTAAATCTTGGGAGACTTTTGTCTCCGACATAAGTGCTAGGTCTAAATTTCCAAAATTTGACCGACTGAGAACAGATTGCCTTCAAGAGGAATCAAGACTAGACAAGAAAGGACTAAAGAAGAAAATCATTGATGAAGATCTTCATGTACTAAATGTGGATATCCACAAGAAGAAGAAAGGACACTTCAAGAAAAGAGAATTTAATCATGAAAACAATAAAAGAGATGTGTCAAAAGTCCAGTGCTTCAGATGTGATAAATATGGACATTATGTATAAAATGCCCATATAAAAACCATCAGGCTTCATTCTGACAATCCCAACCGGTGCTGAGAGGGGAGGGGTGAATCAGCACCTTTAAAAATTCTCTTTAAATCTAGTGAAGTATACTTTATAACTGAAAGGCAAACAGATTCAAGCATATAATAACAGCAAGCAAACATTCACATAGTGACACCAGATTTATCACGTGGAAATCCAATTAGGGTGAAAACCACGGTGTGAGGAGACCTCACAAATTATGTACTCTTCTAGAGTACGCCCTATTAGGAGCCTTCCCAGTTAAAGGACTACAACACACTGTTAGATGCAACCCGGTTAAGGGATTTGTTACAATAAGGCCGGTTAGTGTCTGTCTGGTTAGAGGACTTAGAACACCTTGAAAGATGTCACCCGGTAAGGGGATTTGATACAAGGGACCTGTTAGAGTCCACCCAAATACTGGGATTTAAGTATTATAATTGTTAGAGAACAATAGAAAGATTGACCTTTTACAAATGGTTTTTCATAGCCTGATAAGATCTTTGTTTTTGCTCAACTGAGAAGCATCACCGGTCGCTGCAAGTGTGTTCTCCTCTACTGTTGTGCTTCTCTGCACACTCTTCTTTTTCTCTTCTTCTTTCTTCTTTTCACCCTAGCTTCTTCAGCATACAAGTTCACTCTTTTACTCGACAGAATGAAAGCAACTCAAATTCTCAACAGGCAAAAGAATATATAGAGTTCTTGCCCTAATTTCACCTCTCATGCATGACCTAACTTCAGATCCCTTTCGGATACATCACTCAGTGGAGTATCAGTTCACTAAGGAAACATCTGATGCATGCCCTTGCTTTATCTGCTTTATAAAGAAAACAATAGATGCGTGTCAAGCATCTTTCCTTCACAAGAGATAATGCTTTGTTTTAAAGCCATAGATTCCGGCTTTAAAACCTCTAGATGTGCCTCAAACCAATCACCAGATTAACTCAAAGTCTTCCGAATTTAGTGCAGAAAATCCCAGTAAAAGAGTTGGTTGAAACAAATAGTTGACTATGACTTCCCCGGTTCATACCAGAGTCATTACTAGATCAGTTGAGATCCTTATGTTTTGAACAGGTAAGAATTTTTGACCTGTCACTGTCCCTTCTTTTGCTTACCGGTCGCACATTCCTCAGTTGTGTTGTTGACACCGGTTTGCTTTTACTTTCTCTGTGCTTGTCTACACCGGTTGTAGCCTAGTCCTCGATTAACGGTTGAATCCTCCTTTCCTTGACTGTATACATTACCCGGTTGCTGATGCTTTGTGTAGTGATTGGTTGCATTTGATTATAGTCTTTTCTTTCTTCTATGTTGGCACCAGCCTCTTTTCATACAGATCTCCTTGGATCTTTAGATTCTGAAACAACAAATGTGAGAAAGATCCTTAGATCTCTTCCTTGAATCATTGTTGTCTTGAGATCTGAAATTGTTGTTCCTTTTGAAGTTGTTCTTCTTCCAATTTCCACCTTTCTTACCGTTTGTTTGCCGGAAGATGGCAGGAATTTGAAAACAAGAATTTGTGAATTGGTACGGCCAAATTCTCATTTTGGTCCAAAATGAGAATTTGCCATCTTCCACCTCAGGACCTAGAATTTGCCAAATTCTTATTTTGGACCAAAATGAGAATTTGGCCGTACCAATTCACAAATTCCTGTTTTCAAATTCCAGGTCAATTCCAGTAAACAAACGGGTAAAGGATTGAGCTAAAAGAACTTGGTTATCTAATGAAGAAGAAGAATTTTAAATCCTCTAGCATTTAAACGAGATTCTTCTTGAATACAATCAACTATAAGATAATCAAAGGAAGAAAGAATACCTCTACCACTCAAACCTTGAATGAATGGTTCCCAAGAATGAGGTAGGCCATTGAGAGCTAGCATAACAAGGTCCTTGTCCACCACTTCTCGGTCCATAGCTTGAATCTGATCCCTTAATTCAGCGATCCCCGTGAAAAATCTCATTACGATTTCTCCCTTGTCCGTCTTGATTTGAAGAAGTTGCCTTCTTAGGGTGAGTGCCTTGCTTAGATTGTTGATCTCATACATACCCTCAAGTTGTTTGAACATATCGCATGTTGAAGACATCCTGGAGATGACTGGAACAAGATGGTCTTTAATGGAGTCAATCAGAATTTTCTTTGCCTTCACTACATTGTTCTTAAATTGATCTAACTCATCTGGATCAGATGGTTCAGTAGGAGCTGGCCCTTGCACGAATGGAAGTAGATCATTTTTCTCTAGACTAAGGAACACTCGAACCTTCCATGATGTGAAGTTTACAGCTCCTTCCAATCTATCCTCTACCTTAAGCCCTATCACCATTTTGAAAATAGCAACAAAGAGAAAAAAAAAATCTAATGTATAATGGGTTAGATCTAATCACGATTAGTAAGAACCAGGCTTTGATACCATGTTAATTTTAAGTAATCAGATCTAAATTAAATCAAAACAATAATTTAAACAAATCAGAATAGGAAGACACAAGAGACACAACAAAATTTACCTTGGGAAACCTCTAGGAGGAAAAACCTAGCATTCAAATCCAATTAATTATTTCTTCTCAAATTGCCTCACAATAACATCGCAGTGGATTTGCTAAGGATCCACGAAGCAAATCAAATGTAGAAGACTGATTCAATGTGATAGTCCAGATTCAATCAGATCTCAGCCTTGTGTATGCATGCCCTGATGTGAGTGATGCAGCACGGTGTCTATGTGGTCTGATGTGTGCCCAGTTAAATCAAATCTTAGGTATATACTTGTTGATGAGGTTTGCTGCTTGCTTGCTTGGATTGCTTCATGGATACGCCGATGATAAGAACCAGTAGCCTAGGACTTCGATCATGCCACCAAACACGTGTTGTAAGGAAATCGCAATGGACAATATGTGTTTGCTATTGGAGCAGATCTGGAGCAGATTGTATCAGGGGAAATTCGCTTATGGAGCAGATAGATTTCGCTAGCTTGAAGTGAGTATCATTTCCAATATCCGAAGGCCTCATTTATATGAGGTAATAATAATTACAAGGTAAGGTCGGCCTTGGAGGCCGACCTTGAATTAATAAATCTAGCACCATTAAGTAATGTCTATAGACGTTTAAACATTGTAAAGGGCCCAGCCCTTAATCGATATTATTATTTAAATTTAAATTAAATATATAAATTAAAATATTAAGTTAAATATTAGCTAGAATCGGAATCTAGCTATTTAAAAATTAACAATCAGAGACTTAGACATTTTGTCTCTAGGACCAGGGAATTACACCTTATGTTACACAAGGCAAGGAAGGAAATTGTGTCGCATGTGGTAATTATGTCCAAGTGACTTGACATAGTTACATGAATAGTTGGGAGGCTACATAAATACTATATAATTAATTAACTCACATGGAAAGGCTTTGGCCACTCCATTCTTTGGCTAAAGGGCTGTAAATTTTGGTGCCAATATTCTGTGTGTCCAGTATATATAACTAATTTTTTTGCATGAAAGATTTTTCCACAAAGAAATCTCTTGTTTCCTTTTAATTCATAGAATAAGAAAACGGATCACCTTACAGAATGTTGAAAATCCAGCTTCAGGACTTTCCTATTTACCGTATTTCTCCTTCAACTTATAGCAGATAAATTTTAATATGGATTACTATACCAAATCTTATAAATAAATGTAATACAAATATTGTATTATATGTAAACTGAATTACCATAGAAAATCTTACAAAAAAACTCTGAAACAAACATTACAATGAAATAAACTGCAGATTGTTCGACTAATAAACTGAATATCTTAAAGAGGTCAACTGAAGGATAAAGTGTTTTGACGGCAGACTAGTGGCATGCTACCATCAATGTATTTGTGTTAAAAACAGATACATGTGCACTGCTGATACATTTGAGTTACAAAGACATATATGTGATAAATTGATAACCAATCTTAAGTGAAAGAATGTTTTGTTTTCCTTATTGTGAAAATCATTCTTATGTCGATCGATACAAAAACATTCTTAGAACGACGGCACATGCCTTGACCTCCCTATTTTCAATAGATGCATTTTGGTCTATAAGTTGAGTAGACAGATTGCCACTTAAATCTCTAAATTGCATGTAAAGTTGCAACTTAGAGACATTGCCACCTAGCGCTTAAGTCAGCTTCAAACACCACCTAGATTATACCTCTACTAGTTTATACGTTGGTTATTTTTAATTGTAGATAACTGAGCAAATACTAGTTTATACCTTCATTTGGGTCACTCCCACCATAGCTAGCTACTAGGGCACTTATGTCCTATATACTTGTCTATCATACCTAGACATATCCTTGGATTCCATTGGTCTAGACTTGCTTATGCATCTATGAATGATAGAGAAGTATGCATATAGTGTATACTTTTATATGAACATCACTCAAATCCCCAGGGGTACATCCCCATGAGCCCTGATAAATAATCTGTGTTTGTGTGTGCATGTGTTTATATATGTACAACAGTACATGTATATAGACTTGTATGAATGTATATGTACTCTGTTTGTATGTGTGCACTGATGTGCATTTGTATAGGGAGAGGAAGGAAGAGGCTTAAAAAATTATCTTCACATTCAGATTCTATTTATATATAGAGGGAGAGATAGGGGCCTTCTGAAAAAGCTACATAACTTTACCTTTTTTTAAAGCTAAGATGTCTATGTTCCACAAATTTTGCCATTATCAAATTTTATAATCTAACCATTGTTTATTGGGTGAAAATGCAAGTCAATAAAGCTGCTTATCTGGCTTGAAAGTTTGAAACCACAAAAAAAAAATTAACGTCTCTTTGCTGATACAAGGACAAAGACCTGATTAATGTTTTGCTATATGGAAATGTTATTGTATTTCTTTTTCCATTTCAATTTTTTATATGAATCTGTTATTTTGTTTTATTGCAGACAATCCAGTACTTTTTCATGATTCCTTGGAAGTGGAAAAATGTTGATTGAAACAAATTTCTTACATGATACAGACCGGAACTTTTATTTTATGGATACTCCTTCAAAAGGAATTGAGCACTCTGAGAACACGCTAGTCACTACCAATCCAATAAATAGCTGCAAAACTGAACCAGACATGTCTTTTATTGGTAAACCTGTTGCAGATGATGATGCAACGACATTGGCAAATCAGAGTAATGGTGGTGGCTGTGATATAACCAACTTGGAAACTTCTTCATAGATAAATTCCAAAGCCAATGACCAGCCTAACAATGATTGTGAATTCAGCATAGATAATGAATTTACTAAAGCTATAGTAAATGATAGTCAGGCGAGCTTGAAGCTGGCAAATGTCTCAGGTTTTGAAGCTCATCATACAACATTGTGTTGCCAAGACATTACAGAAGAATCAAATGTTTTGCCCCTTCTACATCTTGGAAATCTGATTCTCCAAGCAATGTAATTGCTCCTTGTGGTGATACTGTGTCTGAAACAGGAACATGCATTTCTTGTTCACCACATGCTAGGAACATTGTCAGAGACATCTCTGTCTATGATGGGACAACTTCAAAAGACAAACTCTATATAGTTTTTGGTCCTGTTGTTGTTACAGAGAAAATGCAAAACTTCAAAACTTCAGTTGAAAACGAAATGAATTGTCATGAGCATGTTTCTGAAACCACGTTAAAAATGATAGAAGTGAAGGATGAGAAAAACAATTCTGAAGGGCCAGGGGCAGCTGTTGTTGAAGGACTTGGAGAGGAAAGATGAACTCAATTACATCAAGATGATAAGCTTATCCTGTAGGAATCAATTTGGAATAACAAAGAAGAAAGAATATTGTAGAATACAGAAAATTATGTGGATTTCTTATAACTAATTTTATTTTTTATGAAAGGATATATATCTCAAACAACGAGACTGGGTGCTCTGGGTCTCCCATAGTACTAACCCTTTGATATGGAAGAGCTTGAAGAAGCAACCCATAACTTTTGTCCCTCTTTTCTGATTGGTGAAGGTTCTCATGGAAAGGTACAATCTCTCTCAGTTGCGTGCCTTTGTTTCCAGATATACACAATCTTAATGGTTATAATCCATATTATCTAGAGTTATGAGCTTCTGGCAATGTGACTTATTGTCATCTCTGTTTGGTTTTTTCCTTTTGAGTTTTTGTAACTAAGTTATAGAGCAATATTGATATACCCTTTGCCATTCCTAAACTTTCATCAAGAGTTCCTTCAAGAATATGACTTGCTTAATTTCTATGCCTGCAATTCCCTGGCAAAATATATTCTTACAGAAATTTGGGATGCATGGAAGTAACACTGGTCTACCACTCAAGTTAGATAAGAGTGGATGGTTCAACATGAGGCTAACCCCATGTTATTCTCATGAAGAGTGACTTAGTGGAGTCTGAGACTTACATTTTTATCTTTCTATTTTATCTAATTTGTGGACACTGTAAATTAGTAAAGAACTCAGCTGGTTTATATCTTCCTACCTAAATTATGATATGCTATTGAGAATGTGCCATGAGGGTAAGATGCAAGCCCAAACTGTCTCTTTAGTAGAAAAAGCATGCATCAATTTTAACCTCTTCTAGGTAGAAGATTGAGGTTTCTTAATGTAAGTAATGTCGAATGTCCAGCCAGTCATGGGTAGAACATTTGATGTAGTCTATCTAGAATAATGCAAGTTATGACATACAAACTGCTTTGGAAATATGTTCCAATTTTATTATGTCATGAATTGCTAATGCAAATCAGTGTTTGGGTGCTTTGTGGATCCCTTTGGCTTACAATTTGTTTTTTTATTGGTAAGTTGATGGTTCTATAAGGAACCTCACCTACTAAAGTAGATAAAAGCTCTACCAATTACAACAACCAAGTAAATCGGAACATCAAAAATTGCCTCTAATAGCCACTAATAGCCACCAACTGAACATAGAAGAACTTTTAAATTGACAAGAGTAGAGCCAAATTGCCCACTAACAGACCCCATGAAAAGAACAAAACAAAGCTTTTCACCAAAATCTACAACTCCTTGGGATAACTATCTATACAAGCAAGCTACGAATGAAAACCAATGGCCTATTCATCTGTGATAAGCAAATGGCCCTAACTCACCACCAGTAGGTGTAGGATAATAGGATTCTTACAACCCCCAACATCGTCACCTGCACTTTCCTTGGCATCGAAACTTGCTACAACTTGAACCCTTGGGTCTGAAAAGGTGTGTTTCTCAGCCAATATTAAGCCATCTTTGGAGATAGCGTAAACAATATTAAGTCATCAAATGGCAATGTTCTTCTGGAGTCAATTACATAGTATTTTCTAGTTCCAGATCCATAAATATCCAAGTCAGCGCTCTCGAAAAATTGATGAAAATCTCGTTTGCCTTTCTAGCATAAACATCTTGCCTGTGGATAAAGATGCACTGGTTTTGGCATGCGGAAGAATTTTTCCTATCGTTTAGTATATGTGGTCCCTGTTTAAATCTCTACCTATAAAATAAAGGTCCAAAATCGCTGAAAATATTGACCAATATGATCAAGCTATACGTTAAACCACTGTAATTAACTCTAAAACTCAAACAAATGTTCCACAGAACTGATTTAAATTGAAAATAAACAATAAAGACTAAACAGTACTATTAATTTGCCTCATAAAACACTGCAACTCTTAATTAAGACCTAACAATGAAGCCAATAGACAACACATAGGGCTTAAAATTGAAAAACAAACAGTAACAAGATAATTAAAAAAACTTCAAAAGATATAAGTACTTGCCTGTTTAAAAATGGCGTCGGAGCTGAGAGGACTCTCTTTGAGCTTCCTGTGCGCAGGATAAGAAGAGCGAAGTGAAAACTGTACATCACTTGCACCATTTACCCTTATGTCATAGGTAGCCTTCTCCTTACCAACATTACCGTCAAATTTTCCGTCATCTGCCGTATCTGAGCTCGTAATTGAGCTGTCAATGGTGCTGCCGCTGCTCTCAGAACGCGTCAAATTGTTAAATGTTCTTTTGCGAAGGCCTTCTTGTAGCGGAATATCCTTCTCTGTTTCTATTACAATTTCTTGCGTTGTTTATGATGATTGAGGTGCCATTTCAGCCCTCAAATCCATTAAAACTGCTCTTACTCTCAGATTTTGTGTGTAGATATTTTCAAATGGAAAAAAAAATTCTAAAATCAAAATGCCTTCCGCCGCTTTAATCTTGCCGAGTCTGCATCATGCATCTCGCTTGGGCCATGCAGAAGGATAAACCATACGAGTCTGTTTTCTTACTTTCTCGCAATTCGACCGTTGTTGTTTGCTTAAGCTAATACAAGAAGTCAGACCACTTTCGAAAACACTGGAAAGGAGTTTTGCTTTTTACTCGCCAAATACGGTTTGAATAGCGAGCCATTTTCTTGAATAGCTTTCTTGAATAGCGAGCCATTTTCTTTTTAATGTCTATGAATATATTTTATTGACTGGTAAGTTATTTAATTTTTATATTAATTTATTATTCTAATAAATTACATTAGAATTATAAATTTATTTTATTGACTTAAAGTCATTTTATTTATTGTATTAATTTATTATTATTTTTTAATAAATTAAATCAAAAGTGTAAGTATATGGAATATCTAAAAAAGATCACAAGTTTTTTGTTTAAATACTTGATTTTTTGGAAAATAAATAAATGAATGAGTTGGTAGTGTACTATGATTTTAATGGTGAAAGTTAAATTACCATATTCTTTTCTCTTATGTTTTGGGTCTACTTTGGTTAAAGTATAATCAATCTAATAACAAGTCTAGACGTGACAAATTCTTGCATTGAATCATGAATTTATCATGTTCATATTAGCTCTATAAATATGTTTTAATCCATGGACCTCCTCGTCATCACCTTTGATCAAACCTACAAGTGCAAAATTGACCTAGGTTACTTCCACCTACATAGATTTAAACCTTGAACCTTTAAAATTCAAAATCTAGATTTGAATCTTTGTCGACCTTTTTGTTTCTCTTTGTCGGTCAACCTAATGCTTATATATTTGAATAGTATAAATTGTTTCGTTGGTTTTAAAAGATTCCTTATTTATTTGTAAATCACGTAGGAGATTGAGGAGTATCATAGCAAAATCAAGAGCATCCACATGAGAGTATCATAGCAAAATCAAAAAGAATCCTAATTGCATCGTCATCTTATGCATAGTGCATGTTTAGTGATTTTTTAAATCATTGTGTGGAAGTCATTGAATCAATCCACTTAAGGGCTCAATCAAGGAAATATGACCCTCATTTAGCAAGTTCTCAAACACATAGTGCATGCCTTCCTATTTTAGTAATCATTTTGTGAAAATCGTTAAATCAATCCACTTAAGGGCTTGATCGAGAAAAACATGACCCTTATCTAACAAATTTTCAAATATATATTGAACTAATGCAAATATATTATAGTTTTTCATTTCCTTCTAGATCACCTCTACATTTCTAAGTTTAGTTTTACATGCCAGATCCATTATATAAGCATGGATCTAAACCAAAACAAAAGTAACCATTTTATAGATTATAAGTGTACCCTCCTAGAATTGCATCACTATGTAATTCCCCACTTAGCTTGGCATCATTTTTCATGTATGGGCTCTTGCATTAATTTCCAGTACTCTAGCCCCAATTCCCCCTTCCATTTCAGCATCCCCTCCGCAATAAGGACCCGTGGGCCAAATTTCAATGCTTTTAGGTGGGAACAAATCAACCTAGTCACCTTATTCCCTAATATTTGCTTCAAAATTTAAATTACGAGTTTGTCTTAAACTTTAAGCGATCAATCCATTTTTTTGTCAACCCTCTTCAAGTTTTGAGCTCTAAAATGTTTGTGAGGGCTATATAAGCAACCTACCTCTCCTTATTCGGGTTTAAGCATTGATAGCCATGAGAAAGAATAAGAAGACCTCATGAGCAAGATCAAGATCTCCATCATCTCAAGCATTCAAGACATTTTCAATACAATCTTCTCCATGTTAGAAAATTTATCTCCCTCATTGAAGGCCAAGTAGAGGAGATCACCATCAAGGACAAAGATCATAGTATAAACATTCATTCACAAGCATTCAAGCATCCAAATTTGCAAGAATTTAAGTCATTCTTCCTCTCTGAATCAATATTATGGCAAAATATAATATTAATTGTATAAGGCATGTCTTTCATCATTTCCTTTTAGAGTTTTGTTTGGATTCAAGCTATTACATGAACACTTGTGTTCACAATCAAAGAAGCAATGCATCGCCAAGGTATAAGACATGTATGTTTCAGATCTAGCCTCCTCTTTGTATCAGTATGATTTCCTTTTAAGCATATTTTAATTCAATTTCATGATTTATTCCAAACCAAAGTTTGACTGAAGTAAACCCCTCTCTACATAATAATTTTCCTCTAATTTATGTGCAGAAATAGGTGGCACTAGTTTCAGGATTAGATCTGGAAAGTGCGGGATCTTGGTTACAATCAGCAACTAAAATCATCAAAAAAGTGTAGGGAATAAGTCGACCCAATCAACTTAGACCTAGGATTAAGTTCACTCAATCAACATAGTCCCTCCATATCAACATCAAATTGAATCTATAGCTTAGTTATAGTTTTTGGACTTCATTTTTGGTAACAAAATTTGTTTGTCAAATCTATGTCACTCTGTGTATACAAAAAGTCTATCTTTTCCTCCATTTGGCCCTAAATATTTTATCTCCTTATCCATTATCCCCATTTCCATTTCTCATTAAGTGAAGGATTATTGTACCCAATTAGTGTTTGAGCCTCCTTGAGCCTGGTAGGTCATCTTCCTTTCAAATGTGGAAAAGTAAATCATATCATCACTCTCTCTTCCTTTAATTATGGTGATCCCCATTTCTTATATTACATTTTGATGAACCCAACTAATAACATATCCACTTCTAATTTTCATTCCTAGATTTGATTTGGGTAGCTTTCCTTTTCCCTAGATCAAATTTTGGTACCTTTCATTTTAATAATGGAATTCACTAAGTTGGATTAGCTTGTTATCTCACATGTTGTTATGTTTCTCCTTACTTCCATTTATCAATCAAATAAAGTAGATAATAATTTATTTCATTTCATATTTCTTACTTCCCTTAATGGTAATCTTGCACATGGCATCATGAGAATTTCCAATATCCTTCCTTCTTTTAGATCAATTTCCAATACCTTCATCCATATTCCATGTAATTTTATCATATATCTCTTAATGAAATATGTGGATTGTCTTAATTTCATAAAGGTCTTTGTTGAAAAAGATAACATTTCCCTAAACAACCCTATCATTTCTCCTGATGAAGATAGAGATCACACTCTTATTTCAACTTCTTCCTTTTATCCAAGTATTTTTAACTAGATCCTGGTGTGAAAAAATTTCTTGATGATTTATCTCCTCGGACAACCTTAAGTGAGAATGAAGATTTTGTTAAACCCTCTTCTTCTTCTCAAACAAATGAGGATGTGAATGATGATAGGATAACTAATCTCCCTAAAGAAACCAATCATATTATTCCTCCTTATACTACACATTAGCACAAACCTCAAGATGAAAGTCCTTTTCCTTCCCAACTAAAGACTAATTACAATATAGGTTATGACATATGCTTCACAACCAGGTTTTAGTGGACAAGGTCTTGACATTATGAATAAGGTATAAAGGTCCCTATAGATCCTCTTACAAAAATCACTAGAAATGGTATAGGATTTGTACCCCAAACCAGCATTTTGCATTCTTCTTCAATTTATATTGCTTATTTTACATTAAATCCTAAACCTCTCTCTTTGTTTATTCCCTTACCAATAAATATCATGGAAGATAGTTTGGTTGTACCTGAAAGAATCTATCAAGCTATTAGAGATGATAAAAATGTTAAATTCCCACATTGAGAATTTCCAAAAAATCAAGATCCAAAAAAAAATGAGTATTGTGTTTATTATCGTGTACATAAAGAAAACGGAAGTAGTGTATAGAGATAGGTAAATCACTTCCCATTTTCATTAATTGCACATTTCAAAAGGAAGATGCACCAATAGATTCAAGAGGAGACTCAAACAGTAAGTGGGACAGTGATCCTTCTCTAAAATATGTAATTGATGAAATGAGAATGAGAAAATCTAGTAATTCAAATGGTTAATTAAGCAAGTCATTGAAAAACTGGTAAAAGAAGACTAACATAGATAGACAATGAGCAAAAATTCATAGAAATAAAAACTAGAAAATAGATCTAACATGTGGCTGATATTTGAGCTCAAAATGCCAAGGACATGATGGCAATGGTGACACGTACATGGGACATGACGAGAATGGTGACTTATACCCAGTGCTTTCGTCAAAATTTTAAATTGTCTAACTATTCCTGATCTTATCTGACAACCTTGTAACACGTTCTTGCATACAAAAAAATGGGGAAAAGGTTTTCTAAAGGGTTTTTCCTTGGTCAAACCCCGATCCAGGAATCAACCCTAGAAATGAAATAAAATTACATAAATGAAAGTATGCAAAAAGATAAATGATTGATTCACCTTGCATAAACCATCATGGATGGATGTAGAAATATCTCATACCCATAAAGATGCTTGAATGTTCTTGAAGTCTACAAATTTGACCATGGAATGTGATGTATAATCAAGGATTCCCTCACAAATGCATGGATATATGAATTTCACTTCTAGATATTGAATGTGGATATGCTTGATAACCACTTGCAAAGAAGGAGATAAAAGATGGATGGAAGGATGGATCTTCTTTCTTGATTGAGAATTCCTCTACTTGGTCATAATTGGAGAGAAAATTGCTTCAATTGGAAAATATTACCTTTCACTTAGATGATATTGAAGAATTGGAGACTTGGAGAACTTGATCTTGGGTGTTTGTGTTCAAATCTTGAATCCAATTTCTCAATTGCTCTTGGTTGCTTGAAAACTTGATAGTAAATGCTTGCACCTAATAATGGATATCAAAATAAGGATAGATAGGAGTTTTTATACTCGATCCATCATTTTAGGATTCAAAATTAATCTAGGTTGACCAAAAAAGATACTCCCTAAGAAAACCTTGGCATCAAGCCCCGAGTAAAATCTAGGCCCCAAAACCTAGGGACATGACACCTTTGGTGACATGTCCGATGACAAATGAGCCAAAATTAAATATGGAGGTTTGGAGGAGTGAAAAGGTGTGGGAAATGAGGAATCAACTTTCCATGATCAAGCATATTAGATATTTAAATATTGAAATCACCAAAATAGGGTCTAATAGGTTCTAATAAAGCATCCAATCACCAGTGATAACTTTTTAGGATGGTACACATTGTAGTAACACTCATTCTATTGCTATTTATTCCTTTTAGACAATCTATTCAAAATTAGGTAGACAAAGGTACAATTTCTATTACAAGAGATATTCTACGT
Source organism: Chamaecyparis obtusa (assembly GCA_027943335.1). Taxonomy (NCBI): domain Eukaryota; kingdom Viridiplantae; phylum Streptophyta; class Pinopsida; order Cupressales; family Cupressaceae; genus Chamaecyparis; species Chamaecyparis obtusa. The sequence continues at coordinate 1,705,087 of BSBK01004801.1, forward strand.
TTTCTTATTGTTACAAAAAACATACACTCGCATTCATTTCACCTATTATGTTGTTCTACACCATGTAAATCTTAGTAAGTCCAAGTTATTAGGGGTTCTTTATTTTCTATGGTGTTGTGTTTTCATATTCAATCATTCTTTGTGAACTACATAATAGGTTCCTTTCCTTGTCTTCACATATGTGGGGAAAGGCCTATTTTCTTTAATCTCATCTATTGTATATTAGTTGATTGGTACAAACTTCTTTATTCTTGTCTATAATTTATTCCTTGATGTACATCTTGTGATATATTCACTTAGCAAATAATTTATTATCTCTTTCCTTGTCTTTATCCTTGTGAGGGAAGGTTTACTCTCTTTTATCCGGTCTAAGGATCCACTTTCCTTAGTGAAGTGATGTTTGTTTATTTGGTGATGTCTAATCTTACATGGAATTGTTTGTTTACATTAGGAATTCTCTCTTATACAAGAGGTGCGTGTCCTTGATCATGACCTCTTATTTGTTTGGAATTATATGTCCATCATAAACAAACCCCTTACTTGGGGGCTTGAAGTATTTCATCTTTCAACAAGAATTTATTTTTCCTACCTAGCAATAGGGGGCTAAAAATATCAATTCTTGTTCTCCTTCCCCTCTTGGTCTCAAAGATGTTATTATTTTTTTAATAACTCCTTTGGCCTAGATATATTTAAATGAAGATCTCTTCCTCTTCAGGATCTCTTTCCACATGTAGTCTTGTAGATATCCTTTTACATGACTATCTTTCCTTAACTTTAGAAAGATTCATGCCTCTTTCATTTCCGTATGCATACATTTTCGCTTAAGGATAGCTCCTTGTTGTTGAAGGTAGGTGGTGTAGGAGCACTTAAGGTCTTTAGGATACCCTATTCTCAATTTTGGCTTGTAGCTTACCTTGGCCAAGTCATTGTTTAATAAGGACTAAATAAGAGTCCCCAGTGTGTTTGAATGTCTTAGAAAGTCCTTAGGATGTGTGGGCAAGTGTTTGCCAAAGTCTACCTAGGACTTGTCTACTTTTGGTCTTCTTTGTAAAAGTTGTAAACATAGTCTCTAAGTGGTCAAAGGTCAAGTTGACCTCCCAATATGTAGGAATGAAGAAGGAAAAAGGTTAAATGATTCTAATTATACCCTTGTGATCAATTTAGACTCTTTAGAGTGATCTAAGGGAAGATGACAACAAAAGTTATCATGACAAGATTTGACCAGTTTGTCCAAAGGTGTAAGGAATCAATTAAGGGTTAGTTTGGGCACTTTTGCTCAAAACTTGGACCTAGTTAAGTCTAATCCTGACTAGTGTTCAAGGTTGGCATCATTGTATAGTCATTTTCACAAGTTTAATATACGAGTGTTTCTTTGCAATCCAGGAACAGTGTAAGGAACTTGATCATCCAAGTGAACTATGGATTGATCTGAGAAAGATCTTTGCATGCTTTCTTAGTATTTTCTATGTAGTTCATTTTGGTGTGAAAGTTTAGGTTAGAGATTTTTTTTACTGTCTTCAAATAAATCTTTCCTCTATGACCAGTTCACTGGTCCATACAGGGTTGAGAGTCCAAAAATGGCTCTAGCATGAGTTCCACCAGTGGGTTCTGTACGACCTTTTGGAATATGCTAGGAAAATGTACATACTTTGTAAATATGGAGTCTTGTCTTAAGATTTGTAGGTTACCTAATTTTGGCATCAAGCCCTAGGTGAGTCCCGGTGAACCCAGCTAGGAGGCTTGACAGTTGCAGATAAGAGATGGAAGGCTTTAAGGATTGGAAAACAGTCATGGTGTTGAATAATAGAGATCAAGGAGTTAGGGTGATGGAGGAGAAGAGGTGGTAAAGACTATTGAAGTGATTTTGAGATCAATTTTCCATTGTAACCAAGAAAAGCTCGTATCCCTTAAAAATAGGCCTAAATATAGAAAGGAGGTGTACAAACATATTGAGGCTTGGGAACCCTAAAAATCCTTGAGGTCTTCAAAAAGGGTATCTGGAACACAAGTTTGTTTGGGGCCTTATTTGGAAAGTTGTAAAGTTATTGCCTAAGAGGAGTGTTAGGAGACTTAATTAGGCCTAAAAAGGCTACTATCCCTTTTTGGCTAAATTTGAGGAGATTAACTATTAACCCTAGAAGATTGGAACCAAAATCACCTCAAAACTAATGAAATTGAACAATTAGGAGGCCTTCCATATAGTTTTCAAAAGAATCAAGTTTGGTGGTGTATGAAGATGGACACAAAGAGTTGAGTCCATGAAGGGTGAATGGAGATAGAATTGGGTTTGCACCTGGTAGTGAGGTCTTGGTTTGAGGAGTGATTGAGGGAAGAGTTCCTCTAGTGTAGGGTCTTGATTGAACCCTAGAAAGGTCAAGAGAAAGACCTAGAAGGAGTCCTAAAGGTTTAGGACTTAGTAAAAAGAGACCTCCCTATCAAATTTGGTATCAAAGCCTAACAAGGTTTGGGCTAAAAGTATATGTTAAAATCATTAGGTGAGTCAACCATGGTGAGAAATGCAGAGTTGGCTAGGGAAGTAACAAAGAAGAAAGAAGAGAATAGGATTCTTCAGGAAGAATTGACAAATCTCTTGAAGGGGTACCTTTGTTTAGTGGAAAGATGGACCCTGAATTGGTGATGGAATGGATAGAGGGGATGGAGAACCATTTTGAGTGTGAAGGAGCTAGTGAGGCTCAAAAAGTGAAGGTGGCCAAATATAGGATGAGGGGACCAACATTAACTTGGTGGAAGTTCCTTCAAATTGAAAGGGAAAAGATAGGCAAGAATCCAGTAACTACTTGGAAGGCTATGGTGACCAAGTTCAAGGAGAACGACTTGTTAGATAATTGAGAGGGGGGGTGAATCAGTTAAGTACAATTATTGTACAGTCCCAAATCTCTCAGATGTATTAACTCAAACTTTTCAATCAAATTATCAACTCAGTAAGCTATCAACAATATCTTTCGCTTCATCTATAGATTGACAGTCAATTCAATACTGTATTTACTAATCAATCCAATTATGAAATGTGTAAAGAAAAATAACAATTCAATCACATCAAATACACATAACACAAATATTTAACGTGGAAACCCTATTAGGGAAAAAACTCACTGGGACCGGTAACCCAAAATAATTCACTCTTCTAAAGTGAGCTCGGTTAGGAGCCAACCCTGTCAAAGGCTACAAAGCACACTATAAGGTGTGACCTGGTTAGAGGATTTATCACTAATAGTTCTCCCTTGACCAACATTCACTATGGGGTCAACAAGAAAATAATCAACATTCATTGAATGTCATATTGAAATACAAAAATACTATTAAGTCCACTTGGTTAAGAGATTTTACTGTAACAATGGTTAAACTAATACAATAGTGATCTGATTCAAATACAACTAAGATTTGAAGATTTTTAGATCTATGCTAAGCTCAAAATACCTCTCCTAATCAATAAATAATTCAATTCTTCATATCCTTCCACTCACTCAACTCGGTGAATAATTCTCTGACGCTCGGTAATGTCTGTAGTTCAGATCAGTTATGTCTGTAACTAGTTTGATCAGTAGTGCATGAAAATAGTCCTTTCATGTGAATTCTCTTATAACAACAATTATCCCAAACTTAATAATGAATCTCATGTCTCTTTAAATATATGTCATAAACCATTTTCTTCTCATCCATTAGATTTTGCCTCTTAATCTCCATCGTTCATTTTTTCACTTCAAGCTTCCTCGACAGTTGTGTTTATAACACATTTCAATCTCCTCCATTTGATCATTCCTAATTTTTTTCAGTCATTAGATCATCATAACAAACTTTATCTCCTACCTTGGAATCATAAGCATCTATCCAACTCATCAATTCAATCAGTTGTTATAAGCTTTATTTGTTTCTTTCACTCAGTCAATACAGAAAGTGCCAGTGATAACTAACTCGGTTATTGTTGTTACTTAGTATACACTGCACTGGCTCAATGTATAAATAAATCTTTAATTACCAACCACATAAACTTGTTTAGTTCTGACCTTCAATACATAACCAAATCATGTAATGTAGACAAGTCAACAACATGATGCCATAGACTCATCAAGAAGTTACCCAATGTATATTATATCCATGTCTATCATATCCATCTCATCTTTATGTAGATATCTCATTCCTTTACTATTTTCTTCCTTAGATGTTTGTAACCATCATGATAAGTATAGTCAAAGCTAGTTGACATCAATGACAACATATTGACTAATTTAATTGTCTTACATATCACTTTAGTAGCTTGGTGACCTTTAATCACTGTCTCTTACTTGTCCATTCATTCCATCAAGATATTCAATCAGTTGTAAGTTATCAATCTCTCCCTTTGACATTGATGACAACACAATATGAAATATGCCATAGAATACCAAACATCTTTTCTACAACTCTATCAGTAAATTTTGTAGCTCAGTAAGCTCTCCCTAGCTTGTATATTTAATATGCTTAATCACTACACACCATTCCATGCAGACTCTCCCTACGAATTTGATCTTCTTCTTGTGATTCTTTTCTCCCTTTTTGTTTCTTCTTTCCCACTGGATAGATATTTCATTGATTCTTTCTCTCCCTTTGACAACAATGCCAAAAATAATAAACAACTCTTCATTAGCTAAAAAAAATAGTATCTCAGGTGTTTGGTTCAGATCAAGTACCTTCATGTACTAATATGCAATGATCTTGTTCTAGCTTTCACAACCTTAGGAAACCTAAAGTGTGAACAATATGTATCAACATCTTGGATATTTTGATAAAATTATACGTTGATGCAACCTCCTGATCACCTTAGTGACAGACAGACAGGGGATGGACCCCTAGTCTAGTCCTCAAGTACTTAAATGTATCCTTAGGTAAGGGTTTGGGAAATATGTCTACAAGTTATTCTTTAGATTTCACAAACTCTAGTTTCACTTTCTTTTCTTGTACTTGTTCCCTCAAATAGTGATATATATATATATGTATGTATGTATGTATGTATGTATGTATGTATGTATGTATGTATGTATGTATGTATATATATATATATATATATATATATATATACTTTGTCTTTGCATGCATCACTGGATTCTTGGAAATTTTTATAGCACTTGTGTTGTCACAATATATTATCACTGGATCAGTGATCTCTTCATTCATCCCTTTCAAAAGTTATTTTATCCATGCAATATTTGAACAATTAGCAGTAGCAACAACATATTTTGCTACGGTAGTGGACTGAGAAATACATGCATGTTTCTTACTTATCCAAGTAACTAGCCTTTCTCCCAAAAATAATGCTCCACTAGTAGTTCTCTTCTAGTCATCGATGTTTCTAGCCCAATCTGCATCGGTGTAAACTTGTAGTTCAAAATTGCCTTATTTCTTGTACCATAAACTATAATTCTTAGTGCTTTTTCAAGTATCTCATAATCCTCTTAGCAATAGTCATATGTGATTATTTAGGATTAATAGAAAATCTTTCCAGAATTCCAACTGCATGTGCAATATCTGGTCTACTATGCACAACATACATCAATTTACCATTCATTGATCTATATATGTCTGATTTACCTTTGTTGACTGATCATCCTTTGTTAATTTGCATCCTATCACTATAGGTGTACCAACCGGTTGTGAATCTTCCATTCCAAAGATCTTCAACACTTCTTTGATGTACTTTGATTGTGTAATTAATATACCTTCACTTTGTTGTAGAATTTGTAAACCAAGAAAGAATTTAATCTCTCCAAACATTGACATTTCAAATTCCTTTCTCATTTCATCAGCAAATGATTTGCAAAGATTATCATGTCCTCCAAATATAACTTCATTAACAAAAATTTCAGCATTAAGAATCTTGTCATTAGTTTCACCTTTCAAATATAAATTGTTGTTGTCACTTGTTCTAACAAATCCAATACTAATAAGATATGAATGCAGTCTCTCATACCATGCTCTCGGTGCTTGTTTCAGTCCATACAATGCTTTTTGAAACTTACAAACCATTTTCTTCTAATTTGGATCAACAAAACCTTCAGGTTGTTCAATGTATACTTCCTCCTCAACTATTCCATTCAAAAAAGCAGATTTGACATCCATTTGATATACTTTAAATCCTTTGTAGGCATCATATGAAAGTAATATTCTAACTCCTCCAAGTCTTGCAACTGGTGCAAAAGTATTTCCATAGTCAATACCTTCTTCTTGTGCATATCTTTTGCATACAAGTATTGCTTTATTTCTAGTGACTTTGCCATTCTCATTCAATTTGTTTCTGAATATCCATTTAGTTCTAATAGCATTCTTATCATTTGGTCTTGGTATTAGTGTCCATGTTTTTTTCCTCTATCTTCTTAATTTATTTATTCATTGCTTTAATCCATTCATCATTCTCAAGTGCATCTCTAACATTTTTAGGTTCAAATTCACAAACTAAACATGTGTTGTTTCTCAACTTACTTTGTGTCATCATGCTAGCTTGCTTGTCTCCAATAATCTAATTCTATGGATGGTGTCTTCTCACAAATTTTTCTAGCACTTTCTCTCTTCTTTGTTCATCAGTCGGTGTAGGATCAAGATCTTCCTTAGTAGCTATTTCCTGATTCTTGGTCTCTATAGGTTGATGCTCAATATATTTATCCTGTTGCTCAGTGATTTCGGCCTATTGCTTGGGTAGAAAGTCAGGTTGTTCAATGTAAGTAAATCTATTGTAGTCTTCTGGTTCCTTTTTTCTTTCTTCATCATTTTTCTCAGCAAACTCATCAACTCTCACATTTTAACTTTCAAACATTTTGTTAGAAACCTTGTTCAAACATTTGTAAGCTTTTCTTTTAGTATAATATCCTAAGAATATTCCCTCGTCACTTTTTGAATCAAATTTTCCATTTCTATCATCTTTCAGAATGTAACATCTACTTCCAAATATTTTGAAATAACTTACATTTGGTGTGTACCCATACCATAACTCATAAGGTGTCTTGTTTGAATCTTTCTTTAGTTGTACTCGGTTCAATGTGTATACAATAGTACTAACAAATTCTCTCCAATACATTTGTGCAATATCTTTTCAATCATCAGTGTTCTAGCACAATTAACTATGGATCTATTCCTCCTTTCAACAATTCTATTATGTTGTGGTGTTCTCAGTGCAAAAACATGTCTTTTAATTCCATGCTAATTACAAAAGTTAGTGAATTCATCAGAAATAAACTCACCATCTCTATCAGATCTTAAACATTTTAACTCTTTTCAACTTTCTTTTTCCACTTTAGCTTTATACCATTTAAACATCTTGAAAGCTTTAGATTTTTTTTTTAGAAACATAATTGTCATCATCCTAGAGTAGTCATCAACAAATAAAATAAAGTATATGTCTCCATAGTAACTCTAAGTTCTCATAGGACCACACAAGTCAGTTTGAACCAACTCCAAAATAGCATTAGATGAATAATTTTTTCTCTTGAAACTAGATTTTGACATTTTTCCCATTTGACATTGTTTACACATGACATGGTTAGGTTTAGATAAGCTCAATAAGCCTCCAAATTTTATTTTCTTACTGATGTTAACCATGTTGTCAAAATTCACATGACAACTGATGAGAGCCAATTATACCCTATTTAATGCCCTATTCTAATCCATCTTACACACTTTCCTACTTACTTCTCCATTCCATTTCTATCCTATTTCATTCTATTTTACCATTATAACGTTGCATATAGTTTAATATAAATAAGTAGTGTTTAATATTGTTTTGGGATTAAAATATGGAAAATTCATTGTTGATTGCATTTTACTAATCTTTATTATTGCAGCATGTTTATTTGTGGCATAGATCTTCCTGTCACCTGCCAGTTGGGACTGCAACTTCCTGTCGCCTGCTAGTTGGCACTGTAACTTCCTGTCACATTTGGACGTGAACTATTATTCTTCCAAAATAAAATATCTACTGCTGCAATCTCATTTGAGAATATATGCTAGTTGGACACATGTATTACAATCTATATGGAGTTTAAACCGCTTAATATCTACCTTTGTTTCCATCACATGATGACCTCCAGCCATGCAAGGGAAACAATAGCAAATAACCAAGGCAAAATTCTGTTGCACATACTCACGTGGGAAACTTTATTAGTATTCAGTTTCCTATCTTTACGTGCAGTTACAAATATGATTCATGTGGCCTTATTCTGTTATATCTTCTTGGCCGTAAGCCATCTATGTAGATATCTAATAAATATTTTGTTAAGTATTTTTTTATAAGCAATGACCTATATATATGGTCAAATCTCGAGATTGGAATATAGAGTTTTCGGCAGGAAGAAACTGTTGTACGCAGCTTTGGATTGCACTATTTTGAAATAAATAAAAACATCAGTTTGTGCATGGTTGCAACAGTGTAGAACTCAATTATTTTCTATCCACTGTGCAAGCCAGGAGTAAGGGCCCGCTCCATGGTGAAACACGGTGATGTATTTCATTAGTGTGTTTATTCTATTTGTATAAATTTATATTCCTTGCTTAGACTGTCATTACAGTAGATCTTCACATTTATATCAGTTTGTGATTTTTAGATCAGTAATCTAGTAATTAGAATATAATATAGAAATAATTTCATTACTATTTTATCTATCTAGATTATTGTCATTATTATTTTTATTTCAGGAAGATAGTTTTGTTTCTTATCTTTGTAGCGTCAGGAAGTGAGTTCCTATCGCTGCACCTATTTTGATTTCCTGTAGATTTAGTTTTGAGTGTTTTAGCTGCATTCATAAACCCTCATCTCACAACTATCATCCCTTGATGGCATATTGCTCGGACACCTTTCGCAAGCTTACGCTCTCAGATTGACATGTATAGACCAGCTGAACTTCATTATAAATCATTAATTCTTTTATTATTATTCACCCCAGTGTTGGCCTATCATTTTGGCACCGTTGCTGGGGAAAGGTGTCAAAGGCATGTTAGTTTGCTGATTTGAGTTAGGAACAATGCGTTAGGATGAACGCTTTTGCAATTGCTAGCCTTGCTTAACTAACTAATCTTAATTTGCATTGCTTAAATCATATAGATGCATTTCTTTAGAGTCTTGTTTTAGAGTTTGCAAGTAGGCCTCAGAAATTAGATTCATTAGTTGCTTTAGAAGTTAATTAAATTTTACATTATCATAAGTTGTTGTGAGTTATTGGTAAAGACAAGCATATTTTGAAGAAAAATGTTTAAAATGATGCATTTTCAAGGTTTTTCAAGTCCATCAATTTTGGTTGAAAATTGCTTCAAAAATGCAAAATTTGAAGGGAACACAAGAGGCAAAATGTGCTTGGCGTCGGGGGCACTGCCCCTCGACCCCACCTTGTACTGCGACAGGGAGCCCACCTTAGGCGCTGCCCCAAGACCCCGCAAGGGGCGTTGCCCCTTGACCCCACTAGTGGCTGCCGCCCCCAAACCCCCACCTTCAAATTTAAAAACAAAAAAAGAAACTAGTGGGGAAATCGCACCGACCAAAGGTGATATTTTTATATCCTCTCTACCTAATGAATGCAACTTAAATGATCTTGATCTTCCATTATCATAGGTATGCAAGAATTCTATCTCTATGTTTGAACATGAGAAAATCATTGATGAATTCTTAGAGCAATGTGATTTTGAGGATGAAAATTTAACCACTTGTTGTTCTAATTGCTACAGGAAAGATGACCAATGCATATGCCCGAATAACCAAGCGCACATGGTGAATGAGGTACAAGATGTTTGTAAGTCTTACCATGATAAGGGTGAAAGTGGACAAGTTTTTCTTGTAACTGATAAACAATTTCAAACTCAAAATCAAGAAGATCAAGGTATGTATTATGTTGGTAACATATATTGTCACTCTGTTTCATTACAAAGCCAACATATTTCTTCAAAACATACTTCTCCACCTAGTATGCACAATGAATGTAATCATGCATGCTCACAACAACCCATATATCCCTCTTATATTCCACCATATCCATCCTTACCATCTTCGCTCCACCCATCCTACTTATTCCCATCTACTTTATCCCCTTCATTCTTCTTACCATATTCATTATCCCATTCACATTGCACTCCACCTTATCCACCAAAGGCAACTATATTGCCTCATACAATACTTCATAATAAGGTGGTTGAAAACACATATAATATCGAGCTTTCAAGGATCCCTGTACAATCTAATGATGTGCTTAAAATTGATAAATCAACATTGGAATGTATTGATGTATATAAGGGATGTGAATTTGGTTTAATTAAATTAGAAGAACAATATCATTTATTGAATCAACTTTTTTCTTCTTTGCTATTTAGTGAATCACAAATGCCCACAAATGAGCCCATACTTCAAATTGCACCAATTCTAATTATTGGACTCATAAATATGTGTGTAAACATTACTCATACACTAAGTAATTTTAAGCCATATGAATTCCATATTCCACAAACGTGCTACCAAATCCTCCAAGATCTATCTTTTATTTTTGTACCTATACATATTGATATTTGGAGGCATGTCATTACAATGTGTGTTTACCACATACTTGTTGATTTGGGACCAATAATTGATTAAGCACAATTAAAAGGGATTCTATGCATTAATGACCAAACAACAAATGTTAAAACTGGATGATCGTTATTCCTCATTGTTGATTCTTTCTATTATCCTAAGATGACCAAATAAACTATGGATGATTCATTTATTTAACAAGGATCAAGGTATTAATATCCATATATTCTTCATTCTTGGTTCTTGTATCTTACGATGATCATTCATTGATAACAAGTATTAAATCCATTTCTTGATTCCTTGGATAATTCAAATTCCCTATGTTTTTATAACCGACCATTCATTTGGGAATCCATCCATTGAATTATTGAAATATTTGATTTAATAAGACTCACGAAATTCTAAAGATGTGTTACTCTCTTCGGGTTACCTAATTTCTTTGATTATCCTAATGCTTTTGTGACCTTGTGGCATGAAATTAAGTTGGGGGGGGGAATCCTTCTAACTTTGTGGTGCTAGGATGATTTCCAATCAGGATTCATTGATTGTTTCGTTGGTACTTTTTAGAAAACTTCACCATGTGACATCTAAACAATTCAAGGTATGTATTCTTATGTTGATTGACATTTGTATAATCATTGTAATCACATTATTTTGTTTTTATCAAGTGTTTATTTATATTAATGACTCTACCTACCATTTGTATAAATGCATTACTCACTTAATGGTAGGGTTATTAATTAGATAAAAATTGTTTTACTATGCTTGATATGCTTGGTTTCGAGAATATGGTTACAGGTCTCTTGATATGGTGGGATGGTCTTAGTATCAATACCAGTTGATGTTGTTTTTCTACAAAAGCATTGCATAGCACACTATGTTCTCTTTGTTAACATTGTGTGGGCTTGCTAGCTCTCTGGTGCATGTCTGTTTCACTTGTGCTTCACTATTCATGATCACATCCAAATTTTGGCATAAGGTGTTCCCCACCTTGAGATGAGATTACTTTCTTTGGTGATTTATTACAAGGAGGAAAATATGCAACTTGGTCTATGAGATACATGATTATTCAACAACACATCTGATAATATTTTGAACACATGTACAAGAATCTTGAGCATATTGCCAGCTATCACATTCCTTCCTCGAGTTGTGTCTCTCTAGAATTCTACAGACACACTAGTGACTACCATTGGTGTTTCCTCCATACCCATGTATTTGGTAATGAAGGTGTGTTACTCACAACTTTATATTTTCCTACAGTGGATATTTCACAAGCTTCACAAGAATAGGATTTCATATCTTTAGGAGATATCACCTTATTCTGTCATCATAGAGAAATATGAGGATCATCATCCTTGGGAGTAATAATCTTACCCAAGTGTCCCGGTATGTTCTGAAGCTCTCCATTTAGTTTTTAGATTTAGTGGTCTGAGATACATAGATCAAAAATGTTTCTAGTGCAGTGGTTTGTGGTTCCAGTTCTAATGAGGTTATTCTTGGTGATCATTTCAAGTTCCTTATGCAATCAAGTCTCAACAATGCCTTCTACATGGTCATGGTCAAAAATCAAGCTTTGGATGGTATCATTTTTCATCATCCATGTCAGGATTTCATTTCTTTGGTCATTCTATGCAATTATTGAAAAAGAAAAAATGAAAAAATGAAAAAATGAAAAAAAAAAAAAGAGAAAAAAAGCAATAAAAGATCCAACAATGAAAACCTTCGGGCGTTGTTGGCCAGTGAATATCTGAAAACCAGTTTCTGGTGGATATTAATTGCAAAATAAATTCTTAATGGTGAAACCTATTTTAACAGTGGCATTAAGCGGTGAGTGATTGAAAACTGGCTTGCTAGCGGTCACTTGTTGTTATCAAAAATTGAAAAAAAAGAAAAAAAAAAAAAAAGAAAAAGAAAAAAAAAAAGAAAAAAATATTGAAAAAAATGAAAAATGCAATAATTGTTGTTCTTGGTTTTTCTACTAATCATTCTTTTCAGGAACACTCAATGGGTTTTGTGGTTCTTCAGCTCTTGGGACCTCCTGTCACTCCCTCTTGAATTTCTTCTTTAGCGTGGTCATCAACACTTTGATCACCTATAGTATGTGATACCTGCTCAATTGAGGTGTTTTAGTGGAATGTGCTACCCACTGTTTGTTCTACATTGCTTTTAGTTTGATGGTGGTGGCTCCTACAGTTGTAGTCTCTATCCCAGTTTTTGGTTCCTTCTAGTGCTGTACTCCCTGGTGATTTTAGTTCGATGGAGATCTTTTGTGGTGTTGCAGTTTTGGATGCCTCTCTTCGTTCCTTGTTGATTCATCCATTTTGGCGGCGACCGTTGCTATGTTTCTTTGTGTTCCACCATTGGTCTTCTTGCACATGCATGTTGGTAAAACAATCAATTTTGTTTTTCCTTATTTTATCTCTTAACTTTATTTATATTACTTATTATGTTGATCATTATGCAACACCCCCTCCCTATCCTCTCCTTGTTTCCCATGGATGGTCAACCTTTAAGTTGGGGGGAGGCATATCATCCTATTATCTTCCATCCATGACCCTTACAAATTCCATCACATATTATATCCATCATATAATAGCCTTTGTTTTGTCTCTTATCTCTCCCACTTCACCCATTTAAACCTCTCTTGTGCAAATTGAGATAAATTTCTCCCATATGCAACCCTTTGAACCATGATGCTGTAAACAAATTAAAATGAAAAGAAAAAGAAAAGAGAATTGAAAAAAAGAAAAAAAAATTATGAAAATTTGAAAGAGATATCCCTATTAAAGAAGAAAAAAATATGAAAGCTTGTCATGTGAAGCAAAGAAAGGGATTTGTGTATATGAGTTGTCATGGTTCGAGGTGGAGACACAGCTAAAAACTATAAACCTAAAGTGCTTTCAGTTAAAACTAAAGACCCCATGATCATAATGATTGCACGAGGACGTGCAATAAGCTAAGTTGGGGGGAATGATGAGAGCCAATTATACCCTATTTAATGCCCTATTCTAATCCATCTTACACACTTTCCTACTTACTTCTCCATTCCATTTCTATCCTATTTCATTCTATTTTACCATTATAACATTGCATATAGTTTAATATAAATAAGTAGTGTTTAATATTATTTTGGGATTAAAATATGGAAAATTCATTGTTGATTGCATTTTACTAATCTTTATTATTGCAACATGTTTATTTGTGGCATAGATCTTCCTGTCACCTGCCAGTTGGGACTGCAACTTCCTGTCGCCTGCTAGTTGGCACTGTAACTTCCTGTCACATTTGGACGTGAACTATTATTCTTCCAAAATAAAATGTCTACTGCTGCAATCTCATTTGAGAATATATGCTGGTTGGACACATGTATTACAATCTATATGGAGTTTAAACCGCTTAATATCTACCTTTGTTTCCATCACACGATGACCTCCAGCCATGCAAGGGAAACAATAGCAAATAACCAAGGCAAAATTCTGTTGCACATACTCACGTGGGAAACTTTATTAGCATTCAGTTTCCTATCTTTACGTGCAGTTACAAATATGATTCATGTGGCCTTATTCTGTTATATCTTCTTGGCCGTAAGCCATCTATGTAGATATCTAATAAATATTTTGTTAAGTATTTTTTTATAAGCAATGACCTATATATATGGTCAAATCTCGAGATTGGAATATAGAGTTTTCGGCAGGAAGAAACTGTTGTACGCAGCTTTGGATTGCACTATTTTGAAATAAATAAAAACATCAGTTTGTGCATGGTTGCAACAGTGTAGAACTCGATTATTCTCTATCCACCGTGCAAGCCAGGAGTAAGGGCCCGCTCCATGGTGAAACACGGTGATGTATTTCATTAGTGTGTTTATTCTATTTGTATAAATTTATATTCCTTGCTTAGACTGTCATTACAGTAGATCTTCACGTTTATATCAGTTTGTGATTTTTAGATCAGTAATCTAGTAATTAGAATATAATATAGAAATAATTTCATTACTATTTTATCTATCTAGATTATTGTCATTATTATTTTTATTTCAGGAAGATAGTTTTGTTTCTTATCTTTGTAGCATCAGGAAGTGATAGTTCCTGTCGCTGCACCTATTTTGATTTCCTGTAGATTTAGTTTTGAGTTTTTTAGCTACATTCATAAACCCTCATCTCACAACTATCATCCCTTGATTGCATATTGCTCGGACACCTTTCGCAAGCTTACGCTCTTAGATTGACACGTATAGACCAGCTGAACTTCATTATAAATCATTAATTATTTTATTATTATTCACCCCAGTGTTGGCCTATCAACAACCTTTTGTGCCACAACCACACATCTTAGAAGTTTCAACATTGTCAAGATAGAATAGATTATCTTTTGATTGTTCACTAGTACCGACCAAATTTTCAGTCTCATCATAGATTTTTACCTTTCTACTTTCAAATGCAACTCGATGACCTGATTTATTTAGTTGTGATACACTTAACAAGTTATAGTTAAGTCCCTTCACCCAATATGCATTCTCACATCTAATCTTAATGTTCAACAAGATAGATCCTTTACCTTTTACTAGACAAGGTGTATCATTTCCCATTTTAAAAAATCCACCATTATAATGTTCAAGATATTCAAATTTGTCTTCATCACCAGATATATGATGTGTATAACCACTATCAATAATCCAAGTATCATTCTTGCTAACTTTAGAAATAAGTGATGTTTCAACATACCTTTCTTCTTCTTTTGAATCTTCTTTCAAGGCTGCGAATACTACCTCAATGTCTTCATCATTGTCAGTGTCAGTGTCATCATCATCATATTCAACAAAGTAACATTCCTTCCTACCTTTATCTTTGTAGTATCAGTTATTTCTTCTGTCATACTGTCGGTTTCCTCTATGTTCTTAGTTATCTCCTCTGTCAAACTTTCTTTCACTAGATCGGTCATTGTCCTTGTCATCTCCTTTCTTGTTAGGACATCTAGTTGCAATGCGACCAATTTCTTTATAGTTAAAACATGTAAGAGGTAATTTCCCTTTGTATCTTTCCTTTACCTTTCGGCAGCCTTCTAGCCATTAATGCTTCAAGTTCATGAAGTTCATCATCATCATTGTCACTGTCACTCTTATTTCTTATCACGTGTTTATTGCTAGATTTACCAATTTTCAAGGATGACATAAATGCAGACTAAACACTCAGTACAATACTATTATCATAGTTATTCAACTCAAAAGTAGACAATTTACTGATTAGGCTATCAAGTGTAAGAATGTTACACGAGACTGATCTCATTTCATCGATTGCAGATATTTTGATAGCATAGATAGGAATCAAGGTTCTAATAATTTTACTCACAACAGTGTCTTTATCAATAACACCTCCTGCTCCTTGAATAGCATTGACAATCTCCTTAACTCGGTTATTATACTGTGAAATGTTCTCTCCTTCTTTCATATTCATGTCATCAAACTTTTCTCTAAGACTTTCAGCTCTTGCCCTTAGCACATTTGCATATCCTTTGTGAACTAGTGCAAGTTTGTCCCACATTGCTTTAGCATTAATACATGTCTTGACATCTTCAAATTCTACATCAGATAAGAGAGAAACAATCTCTAGCATTGTCATATTATGTTCATGTCTATCTCTCAATTGATCAACAATCAAAGGTCCAATAGTCGGTTGAATGTAAGCATTGTCAAGGTAAAATACTATTGATTCTCCAATTCCAGATATGTGCAACCTCATTCTTCTTTTCCATGTCAAGAAGTTGTCTTTGTTCAACTTTGGAACCTCTCTCTTATACATCTTGTGATCTTTAGCTTAAGTCCTTCAAACTTCCTTTTCAAGGACACATGCTCTGATACTAATTGTTAGATAACTGAGAGGGGGGGGGGGGGGGGGTGAATTAGTTAAGTACAAATATCCTACAATCCAAAATCTCTTAGATGTATTAACTCAAACTTTTAATCAAATTATCAACTTGGTAAGATATCAACAATATCTTTCTCTTTATCTACTGATTGACAATCAATGCAATATTGTATTTACTGATCAATCTAGTTATGAAATATGTAAATTAAAATAATAATTCAATCACATCAAATACACATAACACAAAGATTTAACATGGAACCCCTGTTAGAGAAAAAACCACCTGGGACCGGTAACCCAAAATAATTCACTCTTTTGAAGTGAGCTCGGTTAGGATCCAACCATGTCCAAGGTTACAAAGAACACTATAAGGTGTGACCTGGTTAGAGGATTTATCACTAACAGTTCTCCATTGACCAACATTCACTATGGGGTCAACAAGAAAACAATCAACATTCATTGAATGTCATATTGTAATACAAAAAGACTGTTAAATCCACTCGGTTAAGAGATCTTGCTGTAATAATGGTTAAATTGATACAATAGTGATCTGATTCAAATACAACTAAGATTTATAGATTTTCTGATCTATGCTAAGCTCAAAATACCTCTCCTGATCAATAAACAATTCAATTCTTCATATCCTCCAACTTATTCAACTCGATGAATAATTCTCTAATGGTTGGTAATGTCTACGGTTTAACTTGGTTTAGTCTGTAACCAGTTTGATTAGCAGTGCATGAAAATAATCCTTTCACATGAATTCTCCTATAGCAACAATTATCCCAGATGCAATAATGAATCTTATGTCTCTTTAAATAGACATCATAAACCATTTTCTTCTCATCCATTAGATTTTTCCTCTTAATCTCCATCGTTCATTTTGTCGCTTCAAGCTTCTTTGGCAGTTGTGTCTATAACATGTTTCAATCTCCTCTATTTGATCATTCCTAAATTTTGTTAGTCGTTAGATCATCATAAAAAACTTTATCTCCTACCTTAGAATCATAATCATCTATCCATCTCATCAATTCAGTCAGCTATTATAATCTTTATTTATTTCTTTCACTTGGTCAATACAGAAAGTGTCGGTGATAACTAACTTGGTTATTATGGTTACTCGGTATACACTGCACTAGCTCAGTGTATAAAAAAATATTCAATTACCGACCAGATAAACTTGTTTAGTTCTGATCTTCAATACATAAACAAATCATGTAATGAAGTCAAGTCAACAACATGATGCCATAGACTCATCAAGAAGTTACCCAATGTATACTATATCCTTATCTATCATATCCATCTCATCTTTATGTAGATATCTCATTCCTTTTCTATTTTCTTCCTTAGATGTTTGTAACCATCATGATAAGTATAGTCAAAACTAGTTGACATCAATGACAACATATTGACTAATTTAATTGCCTTACATATCACTTTATTAGCTCGGTGACCTTCAATCATTTTCTCTTGTCCATTCATTCCATCAAGATATTCAATCAATTGTAGGTTATCACTACTTGCCATAAGACTTTGAAATACAATTGCATAAGAAGAGGCAAAAACTTAGGCAAATGGAATTGGATGTTGCAGCCTATACCGAAGAATTCCAAAAGCTATGTTTGAGATCCAACATTCAAGAATAATAAAGTGTCAAGGTAGCTTGATATTTGAATGGACTTAGGTGGAGCATCCAAAAGGATATTAGCTTATTAAGCCCCACTACTGCTCATAGATGCTATCAGTTGGCCATGAAAGTGGAAGAGAAAGGTAAAAAGAAGTCAGAAACTAGTTCAAGAGGTAGAGGTAGAGGAAGAGGAAGAGACTCAAGAGGGGGTCATAGAGGAAATTATAGAGGTAGAGGCAATGAACCAAAGAATCAAGGTGAAGCCAAGTTGACTCAAGTAGTAGAGGTAATTTCAATAGGGGAAGAGGATTCAATAGTGGTAGAAGAGGCATATTTGGAGGTTTGGGTAGAGGCTCTCACTTTGTAAGCATGAAATGATATAATTGTGGTCAATTGGGCCACCCTTCTTATAGATGTCTTGATAAAGCATCGAGTTCACAAGGAGAGAAGAAGATAGCTTATGCTCAAGAGGAATTTGGAAGTGTTAAAGCTTCAGAAGTGAATCTTGATTCATAAAATGGAGAAAATATCATGTTTAGAAGAGTCTTACTCAAGGAACCGGTCAAGGAGGAACCCAAATAGAGAAGGGCACTATTTAGGATCAAATGCAAGATCCTTGGAAAGGTGTGTAAATTCATTATAGATTTAGGCTCTATAGATAACATTATCTTAGAGGAGGTAGTCCAAAAACTAAAACTCATTAGGATACCTCATTCTCACCCCTACAAAGTTACTTGGCTTAATAAAGGGCAGAATGTTCTAGTGAATGAACAAGTGTGGGTTGAATTTGTAATAGGAGAATATCATGACAAGATGCTTTTTGATATCTTTCCAATGGATGCTTTCCATCTATTATTAAGAAGACCATGGCAATATGACCGGGATGTAGTCCATCATGGGAAGAAAAATTTATATACCTTCAAGAAGAATGGGGTCATCTATAAGATACAATCACTTGTTGAAGAAGTAGAAAAAAATTCAGGGGACAATGTACTTCTCATGAGTGGTAAAGATTTTTTGCATGAACTTAAAGAGGAAGAAGCAGTCGGAGTGGCCATTGTTGTCAAGCCTAAAGAAGAAGGTAAACCTTAACAAGAACTTGTATGTGTGGAAGTGAAGCAATTGTTAGAATAGTTCAAGGACATCGTTAGTGATGGAATACCAACCACTTTACCTCCTTAAAGAGAAACTAGTCACCAAATAGATTTCATACTAGGGGCATCCTTGCCTAACAAAGAAGCCTACAAGATGACATCAGACCAAAACAAGGAGATAACAAGACAAGTTTAAGAGTTACTTGATCAAGGGCTAATTAGAAAGAGCATAAGTCCATGTGTTGTTCCAGTGGTCTTGGCACCCAAGAAAGGGGGTAAGTGGAGATTATGCACTTATTCTAGGGAAATAAATAGGATAAAAAAATATGTATAGATTCCCTATCCCTAGAATAGAAGATCTAATGGATTGTCTTGGAGGGTCTAGGTACTTCACTAAGATTGATCTTAAGAGTGGGTACCATTAAATTAGGATGAAAGAGGGCGATGAATGGAAGTCAGCTTTTAAAACCACAAAGGGTCTTTATGAATGGTTAGTTATGCCCTTTGGGCTGACAAATGCACCTAGTACATTTATGAGACTAATGAATGAGGTCTTGAAGAATTACATAGGCATGTTTGTAGTGGTATACTTAGATGATATCCTCATCTTTAGCAGGACAAAAGAAGAACACATGAAACACCTAGAAGTTGTATTAAAAAGGTTGCATGAATAGAAGCTAGCCATTAACCTAGGAAAGAGTGAGTTCTTGAAACAAGAACTAGTTTACCTAGGTTTTGTAGTCTCCCAAGATGACTTAATAATGGATCCAAGTAAGGTAGAAACTATCCTTAATTGGCCCACTTCCAAAATAGGGATTGATGTAAGGAGTTTTCATGGGTTGGCTTAGTTTGATAGGAAGTTTATTAGAGGATTTAGTGAGATATGTGAACCTCTACTTGAGACCATCAAAGGTGGAGTCAAAACCAAGTTCAAATGGACAAAGGAGGCTAATGAAGGATTTGAGAAGCTAAAACAAAAGGTGGCTACACAACCTATCCTAGTATTGCCAAGTTTTGATAAGTTGTTTATTGTGGAATGTGATGCAAGTAACATAGTCATGGGAGCGGTCCTTAACCAATAAGGGAGACCTATGTCATTTTTCAATGAAAGGTTGAATGAAGCTAAATCAAAGTATTCATCTTATGATTTAGAGCTTTATGCATTGATTCAAGCCCTTAGGAAATGGACGCACTATCTTTTTCCCAATGAGTTTTTAGTCTACATTGATAATCAAGCTTTAATCTACATAAACACCCAAGATAAGTTAAGTCATAGGTACATAAAGTGGATGGAGTTTCTCCAAGCCTATACTTCACTATCAAACATAAGAAGGGCCTAAACAGTAAATTTGTAGATGCACTTAGTCAAAGGTTGCTCACTATTCAAGAAATTCAGTTACAAAGTATTGGTATAGAAGGGTTCAAAGATCTCTATGAGGGTGATGAAGACTTTTCAGAGGCATACAAGGTATGTGTTGACTTTAAGAATCAATTTCATATTAAATTTGCTAACCATACTTTGCAAAATGGTTTATTGTTTAAGGGTAATCAACTATGTGTATCCAAGGGGTCTATGAGGGAAAACCTCATCCAAGAGAAGCATAATGGTAGCATTAGTGGGAATTTTGGCTTGAAAAAGACATTAGACCTGGTTAAAACATTTTATTATCGACCAAAGATGCCAAGGGATGTAAGGAAGTATGTGGAGCAATGTTTAGTTTGTCAAAAAGCTAAGGGCACATCCTCTAATGCAGGGCTATACCAGCCTTTACCTACTTGAACTAGGCCATGGAAGTACCTTAGTATGGATTTTATAGTGGGCTTACCAAGGACAATTGTTGGCTTTGATAATGTTTTTGTAGTAGTTGAAAGATTTAGAAAAATGAGCCATTTCATACCTTGTAAAACAACTCATGATGCCAATTATATTACTCATTTCTTCTTCAAAGAGGTAGCGAGGATTCATGGTTTACCAATAAGTATAGTGTCAGATAGGGATGTGAAATTTATGGGGTACTTTTGGAAAACATTATGGAAAATATTAGGCACAAATCTAGCATTTGGTTCAACATACCATCCAAAAATAAATGGTCAAACAGAGGTGATTAATAGAGTTCTTGGGAATCTTCTTAGGTGTCTCACAAAGGAATATGGGAAAATATGGGACCAAGTGTTGCCTCAAGCTGAATTTTATTATAATGACAATGCTAATAGGTCTACCGGTAAGAGCCTGTTTGAAATAGTCTATGGCATCCACCCAAGGGGAGTATGTGAACTTAGAGAGTTAGGCACCCATCAAGAAGTCAGTGGACATGCATAAGATTTTTCTCAATCAATGCAAGAAGTACATGAACAGGTAAGAAGAACTCTAGTGGAAGTCAATCAAAATCACAAGGCTAAATTAGATGAGAGAAGGAAGGAACTATAGTTTAAAGTTGGAGATTATGTGATGGAACACCTCAACAAAGCTAGGCTCTTGTATCATCTTAAAATGGAAGCACTTCCATGTTAAGAGTGTTTAGTCCTCCGAGTAAGTATTTTGGGGTCATGTCAAGTGCCTCAAGTTGGTCTTTACATGTATCTGACTATTTCTCCCCTATTATACTTCTCTCTCCCTGCTTCCAGCCTCTTTCTGACAACTTTCTCTGAGAAATTGAGAACTTTGACTTTTTGGGTCAATAACGACCTGATGGGTCAACGTCGACCTCAACCTTGACCTAGGTTAGAGTTGACCTCAACTTTGACCTAGGGTAGAGTTGATCTTGACCCTGACCCCAGGTCCAAATTTTAAGTTTTGAGAGTTTCGAGATGTCGGGCTTTAGAAAGTTTTATTTTCCCGCTTTCAGGTTGGTTGTTTCAGGTTTCAGAATGGTAAAATATTAAATTGCATTTAATCTAGGTCCATTTCAAGGGGTTAAGGTTAATTGGGATTTAATTCTCCAATGTCGGCCTTCTCTAGGAGTTTGTGCCCTAGATCAGTATAAAATGAAGCCTTCCTCTCTCATTTTCACATCCACAATCAAGCAATTCGATCCACTTTCATAATCAAGGTATCAAATTTTGAAATCAAGTGCTCAAGGTTTTGTCAAGGTGATCAAGCAAGAATTCCATTCAATAAATCTTCCATTCAAGCCATCATCTTTATTCAAGTTCTCCATTGAAGATCAAGGATTCAAACATTCAAGCCTTTGAAGGGATTTGGTTCAAGCATTCAAGATTCATCATTCAAACCCTAGATCTAGCCATCATGATGGTGTGATCTTCCTTCAATATCCTTTGTTCATCTTCAAGATCCATTCATTCTTCCCCCAAGGTGGATTCCAAGCATACAATCATGGAGGTTTTGATTTACATTTGTTAATGATTTGTTCAAGCTTTCATATCAACATACTTGTTTACATTTGAAATACAATTGCATATCTATTGAATGCCATAACTTCACTATTAGATCTACTTCTACCACTTGCTAGCATTCTCCATTTCAATTTCATTATTAAGGTTGATTCCAAACTAGGGTTTGACTAAGGCAAACCCCTCATCCAAACAAAAAAACCATTTTTCTTGTAGGTACAGGTACATGACATCGAATTGTAGTTCAGATCTGGACACCCTTTTCGGTGAACTTACGGGATCTGCGAACATAATTTCTGTCGGAGTTGTTTAGAGTCAGGGGAAACCTTCAGTGAGGGGTAAGATTGTGCCCTGCTATCTGGGTCAAAGTAGACCTAACCTCAGAAAGAAAAAAGTTTTCCAACTCTCTGTCTCGACATTTCCAGTCTGTAGTAGGTTGTAGAATCTCTCGAAACTGAACAAAAACATCAGAAAATAGTGATTTCTGCATCAACCTTCTTTCGAGATAAGTACTTTTGTTTTATTTAGTTTGTATGTCCATAACATTTTCCATCACACACACTTTACACCATATCTATTCACATTTCATACCTATTCAAATCTAACACTATTCATTTTGGTGAGCCCAACAAACTTACCCCCTCTCTTTTGTGGATTTAGATACCCTATTTTATTAGGTCTTTTCTTTTCTTGCATCAAGATTATATTTCTTTTATGCTCTTGCATTTTAAAATTCAAAAATACAAAAAAATCTATATATTCAAATAAAATCCAAAAATATTTCTTGCATTTCATTTACTATGAAGATTGTTAAGATGCTTTGGTGTGTAATTATGTTCTTTATTACCCTTATTTTAGCATCTCTTTACCATACTTATGATGTTTATGAGAGTATCATTCACTTCATTATGTTGATGACCCTTCATTTTGCACTTGCCTATGCTTTTGTGAAATTGACTGATACTAGTCTTCCTACTTTCAAAACTTTCATTAAAGATTTATGTGGTAGCCTTATTACTCTTTTGGATTATGTGAAGAATTTGGTAGATGATACACCATCTCCTCATATTCCTAATCCTAACCCCATCAATCCTAATTTTATTCCTAATCTTCCTAATCTAATGCCTAATTGTCCATATGCTATCTCTAGTTCTTCTCATACTTATGATGGGATTCAAGCTATAGTTCAGGATGCAGGTGTGCAAGATTTCTTTGATTTACCTTCTTCGGTTCATGATGATATTAAAGGAAAGGGTAAAGAAACTTATTCAAAACCTATTATCCCACCTTATACAACCTTTACTCATGAGCGTGATAAACAATCACCTCCTGTAGAAGCTTTACATAATATATACACTACAGGATTCAATATGATGACTAAATGAGGTTATAGAGGTTTAGGGCTAGGAGTTAATGAGCATGGTATCAAGTATCTAGTTCATATACCCCCTAAATAGGATGTGAATGGTGTTGGTTATTTATAATCTCAAATCAAGGTAGGTGATGTTGATAATAGTCCTCCTCTTCATGTTCTTCTCCCTACACTTATCGTAGATAACACTGATATTCGTCAAGATGTAGCTAAGAAGGTATATGTTCAATTAATGAATTCCAAGAAAGAAATCTTTAAACTTATGTTGAAATATGCTTTAACTAAGTATAAATGTCCTTTTAATTATAGTAATATGCATTTACTTTCTGATTGTAAGCATTTCAATATATATGTTAGGGAAAGAGCTTCTTTCGGAATTATATCTCATTCTTGTGCAGTTTTACAATTCCTTCATAATTTTGATATAAGGGATACCAGTCATTCTAATATAATATAGATTTCTTCTCCTCTTGTCTCTAGAGTGAGGGGAAAGAGGTGTATTTTCATCCAGTCTCCTAGGACCATTAGGCTTTTAGCATATATTTATGTCTTGAGCTTAATTGGTATTCTTTCTATCCTCTCTTTCTATGGTTTGGTATTATGTTTATAATCATCCATAGATTCTATATTCAAGATATATTTTCTAAGGTATCCCTTTCTTTTCATCCTTGGGGGGCAAGGTTCCTTTCTTCCTTCTCTTTGTCTAGGGATTTGCTTTCCTTAGCTTAGTGGCATTTGTTTATATTGCAACAATATTTCATTATACTGACTGATGTTTTGACCATGGATATCCTTTTATATGAGAGGTTGTTGTCCTAGGTCATCACCTCTTATTTATAAAATCTTGCCCTTTCTTTGGTGTTAGAGTTGTTTTCTCTCATTTCAAAGATTCCTCTTCCTCTTGATTGCAGGGGGCTAGGTGATTGAATCTTTGTTTCTTTATCTAAAAGCATTCCTCTATGGTGGGGGTCTTGTTGATAAGATCTCTTTCTCTTTGAGGATCCTTTTTCCATAAGTGACATATCCTTTTCACAATTATCTATACTCTTGGATGTAGGGGTTAATACCCTTCACTAAGAATATAGTGTACATTGTTGTTAAATAGGATATCTCCTTACATTGTGAAGTAGGTATCCTCTTCCTCTTCCTTATCCTATCTAGTAGACTGCCACAATAAGGAGGGGGGGCATATATAGGGTCTCCCTTGTACTATATTTTTTAATTTATATGCTAAATCCTTTGAAGGTAACACACATAAGTTGCTAAATCCTGAAGAAACACACATTTTTCAAATTTTCAATATGCTAAATCCTATGATGGTAACACACATAAGTTGCTAAATCCTGAAGGGACACACATTTTTCAATTTTTAAGTATGCTAAATCTTCTGAATGTAACACACATAAGTTGCTAAATCCCAAGGAGACACGCATTTCATATTCATAGTGATACAAGAAGGTGGATCCATGGGTATTCCAAAAGCTGTCAGAAGACACATTACAAATTCAAAGCACAATTTATGGGTGAACTATCAAGTTTGGCCACCTGTTTGGCTTTTCCTCCTTGGTGATTCATGGTAAGGTGGGCATCTTATTGGGTGAGGTAATCACTTTCTCCTTTCTCTCTTTTCACTTTCATTCTAGTAGGACTGGATCATGAAGCTATGTTATTTATAGTGTTTCTCTTGTCTTTCTTATGTAATAATTTATGCTTTTATGATAGTTTTCTAAATATGATATTAGTATAGGAAGCATTTCTTAGCAAGGTTTCCTTTACTAGTTGATTTGGGTTTGTACTAGCCCCTCTTTTATGTCTTTTGGTTTTCTCTTTGTTTTTGCATCCTCGTGTGTGTGTTGAGTTAGAATCTTTTAGTTTGGGGGCTTGTGTCCTTAGCTAAGTTTTAATTTATCTCATGGCGAATCCACTTGGCTCTCTTCTTTCTTCTTCTTTATCAAGAGTTTGCATTGAATCCATACTCTTGCTAAAGTGGGGGATTAATGTATCATCTTAAAATGGAAGCACTTCCATGTTAAGAGAGTTTATCCCTCTGAGTAAGTGGTTTGGGGTCATGTCAAGTGCCTCAAATTGGTCTTTGCATGTATCTGACTATTTCTCCCCTATTTTGCTTCTCTCTCCCTGTTTCTAGCCTCTTTTTGACAACTTTCTTTGAGAAACTAAGAACTTTGACTTTCTAGGTCAATGACGACCCGATGGGTTAAGGTCAACCTTGACCCTAACTTAGGTAAAATTCAACCTCAACTCTGACCTAGGGTTGAGTTGACCTTGACCCTAACCCCAGGTCCAGATTTCAAGTTTTGGGAGTTTTGGGATGTCGGGCTTTGGAAAGTTTTATTTTCCTGCTTTCGGGTCGGCTATTTCAGGTTTTGGAATGGTAAACTCTTAAATTGCATTTAATCTAGGTCCATTTCAAGGGGTTAAGGTTAATTGGGATTTAATTCTCCAATGTCTACCTTCTCTAGGAGTTTGTGCCCTAGATCACTATAAAAGGAAGCCTTCCTCTCTCATTTTCACATCCATGATCAAGCAATTTGATCCACTTTCATAATCAAGATATCAAGTTTTGAAATCAAGTGCTCAAGGTTTTCTCAAGGTGATCAAGCAAGCATTCCATTCAAGCAATCTTCCATTCAAGCCATCATCTTTATTCAAGTTCTCTATTGAGGATCAAGGATTCAAGCATTCAAGCCTTTGAAGGGATTTGGTTCAAGCATTCAAGATTCATCTTTCAAACCCTAGATCTAGCCATCATGATGGTGTGATCTTCCTTCAAGATCCTTTGTTCATCTTCAAGATCCATTCATTCTTCCCCCAAGGTGGATTCCAAGTGTACAGTCATGGAGGTTTTGATTTACATTTGTTAATGATTTGTTCAAGCTTTCATATCAACATACTTGTTTACATTTGAAATACAATTGCATATCTATTGAATATCATAGCTTCATTATTAGATCTACTTCTACTACTTGCTAGCATTCTCCATTTTAATTTCATTATTAAGGTTGATTCCAAACTAGGGTTTGACTAAGGCAAACCCCTCATCGAAACAACAAAACCATTTTTCTTGTAGGTATAGGTACAAGACAACGAATTGCAGTTCAGATCTGGACATCCTTTTCGGTGAACTTTCAGGATCTATGAATATAATTTCTATCAGAGCTATTTCACATCAGGGATGACCTTCAATGAGGGGTAAGATTATGCCTCGCTATCTGGGTCTAAGTCGACTGACCTCAGAAAGACAAAATTTTTTTGGGTTTTCTCTGTCTTGACATTTCTAGTCTGGAGCAAGTTGTAGAATCTCCTGAAACTTAATACAGACATCAAAAAATAGTGATTTTTGCATCAGCCTTCTTTCAAGATAAGTACTTCTATTTTATTTAGTTTGTATGTCCATAACGTTTTCCATCACACACACACTTCACACCCTATCTATTCACATTTCATACCTATTCAAATCTAGCACTATTCAGCTCTAGAAAGGTATTCCCAGTAATCTACAAATGAGGAGAGTAGGACCATGTAAAGTCCTAGCTAAATATGGGAAAAATGCTTATAAGATAGGCTTACTCAAGGAGCTAGCCATATCTCTTATCTTCAATTTACAAGATCTTGTCAAGTACAAATGCCTTGATATAAGAGAGAAAGAACACAACACTGATGTTCATGAGGATGTAAAAGGACTCAAGATCCCTATTCAACTAAAGCCACAAGCTGAAATAATCCTAGACTCAAGGATCAAGAAGAAAAAAAGGCATGGTGTTTACATGGAGAGCCTCATTGATTGGAAACAACTATAATCTGAAGCTACTTGGATAGTAGAAAATAATTTTAAAAAGATGGGGATCAGTTTGGATCTCATATATCCTAGAGTAACTTAACTTCCTTGTTGCAGGGGAGAATGGTGCAGGAGCACCTAGAGTCTTTAGGCTACCCTATTTTCAATTTTGGATTGTTAGTGACCTTGGCCAATTCACTGTTTAATAAGGACTAAATAAGAGTCCCAAGTGTGTTTGAATTTCTTAGAAAGTCCTTAGGATGTGTGGGCAAGTGTTTGCCAATGTCTACCTAGGACTTGTCTAGTTTTGGTCTTCTTTGTAAAAGTTGCTAACTTAGTATCTAAGTGGTCAAAGGTCAAGTTGACCTCCCAATATATGGGAATGAAGAAGGAAAAAGGTTAAATGAATCTAATTATACCCTTGTGATCAATTTAGACTCTTTAGAGTGATCTAAGGGAAGATGACAAAAAAAGTTGTATAAGTTATCAATGATAACTTTGCAACTTTTAAAAGTTGTCATGACAAGATTAGACCAGTTTGTCCAAAGGTGTAAGGAATCGGTTAAGGGTTAGTTTGGGTAGTTTTGCTCAAAACTTGGACCTATTTAAGACCAATCCTGACCAGTGGTCAAGGTTGGCATCACTGTATAGTCATTTTCATGAGTTTAATATATTGGCATTTCTCTGTATTCTAGGAACAGTGTAAAGAACTCGATCATCCAAGTGAACCACATATTGATTTGAGAAAGATATTTTCATTCTTTCTTAGTATTTTGTATTTAGTTTATTTTGGTGTGCAATTTTAGGTTAGAGATTTTGTTTTACTATCTTCAAATAAATCTTTCCTCTATGACCAGTTCACTGGTCCATATAGGGTTGAGAGTCCAAAAATGGCTCTAGCATGAGTTCCACCAGTGGGTTTTGTACAACCTTATGGAATATACTAGGGAAATATACATAATTTATAAATATGGAGTCTTGTCTTAAGATTTTTAGGTTACATAATTTTTGCATCAAGCCCTAGGTGAGTCCTAGTGAACCCGACTAGGAGGCTTGACAGTTGCAGACAAGAGATGGAAGGCTTTAAGGATTGGAAAACACAATCCAAGGTCATGGTGTTGAAGAAAAATGATCAAAGAGTTAGGATGATGGAGGAGAAGATGTGGTAAAGACTATTGTAGTGATTTTGAGATCAAATTTCCATTGTAACCAGGAAAAGCTTGTAGCCCTTAAAAATAGGCCTAAATATAGAAATGAGGTGTACAGACATATTGGGGCTTAGGAACCCTAAAAATCCTTTAGGTATTTGAAAAGGGTATCTGGAACATAAGTTTTTTTGGGGCCTTATTTGGCAAGTTGCAAAGTTATTTCCCGAGAGGAGTGTTAGGAGACCTAATTAGGCCTAAAAAGGCTACTAGCTATTTTTGGCTAAACTTGAGGAGATCGACTATTAACCCTATAACATTGGAACCAACATCACCTCAAAACTAATGAAATTGAACACTAAGTAGGCCTTCCATATATTTTGAAAAATAATTAAGTTTGGTGGTGTATGAAGATGGACTTAGAGATTTGATTCCATGAAGGGTGAATGGAGATAGAATTGGGTTTGCACTTGGTAGTGTGGTCTTGGTGTGAGGAGTGATTGAGGGAAGAGTTTCTCTAGTGTAAGATCTTGATATAACCCTAGAAAGGTCAAGAGAAAGACCTAGAAGGAGTCCTAAAGGGTTAGGGCTTAGTGATAAGAGACCTCCCTATCAGTAGGTATCCTTATTCTTCTTTTCCATAAGTTTCCACTATAGTTTACATTGGCAACTTAAGGAGTGGACATATATGAGGCCTCCTCATGTATTATATGATGAATTATCTTTTTTCCCATGTTCATTCCCTTTACGTCCCTATGCATTACCTTTGCATCCCTATGAGTTCCCTTTGCACCCCCTATGTATTCCCTTTACACTCCTATGTGTTTCCTTTTCACTCCTATATATTATCTTTACACTCTTGTGCATTATCTTTACACCCCTATGTGTTACATTTACCCCACTCATGCGCTTTCCCTTTTTTCCATTGTGTGTTTTCTTTTTTTCCTCTATGTATTATTACAATAGATAAGTTGACTAGCATAACACAATTTGCTAGGATTTCTCCTCCTCCTCTATAGCACGCATGCTTCCTTTCTTTTCAATTCCATGATCTCCTAGCTTTGATAGTAGGTTAGAGCATGGAGTCTTTCACTTCCCTCAAAACATATACATGTGATTCATTTGATGACAAAGTGCCATTATTAGCTTCATATAACTTATTAATTAGGCTTTAGGCCTCTTTTACATTAGGAGCAATATTTTTCTAAGTTGCCTCTAAGGTAGCTTCCACCTCATCACTTAATTCTCCAACATCAAAAAAAAAATTGAAGGTTGGCATTAGGTTAAGTGTGGATGCCTCAATTTCATTCTAAAAGGAAGTACAAATGTTGTACCAATAGTGTATAGCTTTCTAAGGTATAAATAATGGTGAGAACTTGTAATTGATTAAGTTCCTCTTGCTTCTTGACAAATTCCTCAAGATGACAAACACATGATTTCTCAATCAAAAAATTCTTCTAGCACTCAGTCAACTCCTTGTCTCTTTCTTGAAATTCCCTTAATGCTTCTTCATCTTTTTCTTTCTCTAGATTAAGTGTTTGTTTAAGTTTTTTAAGCTCACTTTGAAGCTACAATTCCGTTTTTATATATTATGTTCTATCTACAATTACCAAGATTGGATGGACACCGGATCCTTATCTTTTTGTGTTACCCCACTTCACCTTTACACCAATTTTGTTCTTAGTGAATCATGTTCCATCTCCAATCGAGTGGACTTTTCTTACAAGGTGGAAAGATGCTGAGTGAAATCCTTTCAGTCTTTATCTT
Source organism: Chamaecyparis obtusa (assembly GCA_027943335.1). Lineage (NCBI taxonomy): Eukaryota > Viridiplantae > Streptophyta > Pinopsida > Cupressales > Cupressaceae > Chamaecyparis > Chamaecyparis obtusa. Next base: position 1,735,643 of record BSBK01004801.1, read on the forward strand.
CTCTATCAGTGTGCTCCTTCAAAATTTACTTAGCATCACTCAATAACTATTGTATATGCAATAATTCTTTCTCTTTATCTTACATTTTCTAAGATGATCCTATCTTCTTATTATTCATTGCTAGCTAGATTCTACTCAATTTTTGACTTATCTACCACCTTATCTTGGAGCCTACTTAATTCTTCATTTTTATTTTTTTTTGTTTGAGCTCATTGGAAACTTGTAGATTGTCCTAATAAAGATCTCTAATTTATAGCTTTAGGTCATTACCTTGTGCCATTGTATTTTGAAAATCCTTTTCCCTTTTCTCTAATTTTTTATTAAGCTTGAGATAGTTGACTACCTTATGATATTCTTCCATTAGCTCCACTTGATTTTGGGGTATCACATGATTAAGGTTCAAGGAGACAATGTGATAATAGAAATCTTCAAGTTTCATTTGGACATGGATCTCCCCTTGGATAGTAGGCATCCAGGTGAAAATTGTATAAATGTTGTTCTTGTCATTATACAAGGAGGTAACATTTACAAAGGCTGGTTTATTGTCATCCCCGTCCTTTAACTTTCTAGATCTTTCTATCCTAGATTATTTAATGGTATTTAAATAGGCCTCTATGACAGTAGGGTGAATATCTTCCTACCCATCAATAGAATGGTTGGCTATGGGAACTAAAAGGGATAAAGATAGATAGGATTCTATAGAGGTGCATAGGGTGATTGTTAATGGGGAGCTCAAATTGAATAGAGAAATATACTTGGCTCCCAACGAGGATAGGATAGATGATTGCATAGAAAAATGAAGCACAAGGGAGGAAAAAACTTGAGCAGGGGAGACAGAGGGGGAGAATGCTAGAGACACTAGAGATTGACAAGAGAGGAAGGCTATAGAAAAACTTACCCAAGGAGCAATAAGTGACAACACTAGTGTTATTTCCACTTTCATCACAGATAGGCCCTAAACCTCCTCTACCTCCTCATCCAATCCTATAGTATAAGCATTGGTATATTTCTTATTATCTTCTCTATAAGGGAAATAGGATACAATGATCTCCTCCTCTTGTTTATCAAGCTCTAAGGAGGATCTTCTGGGAGTGTTCACCCTTAGATGCTTTGGCTTCTTTGAAATGCACTTTTACTTTTAGAGGTCTTGTATCCTCCGTAGGATTTTCAAATAAAATCACTACCACATATTTTTTCTTTGGTGGATTGATAGGAACAGAGGGGAAAGATTGTTCAAGTTCTTGAATTCCAAAAGTGGAACCTTCATTGTGTTCATTATCCCATTTTTATTCAAAAATATATCCAAATCATCATAAAGGGGAGAAAATTTCAGCTTGGATTCTTTCCTCTAAGTCTAGAAGTTTTTAATCTTATCATGTGATTAATCATCTTTCCTCATCTTGTCCTTCATGTTCTAGGATATTTTGAAATTGGGGTTATACACAAACCTAACCTCATAGAAATATAGCCACGAGAGATGGTTTCAGACATGGGAAGAAGAGAGTTCAATAAAAACATTTCCATGGGTTGGAAAAGACTCAACCTAGCTTCCCAATATGGCCATGGGTGATGAATGATGAGGTTAAATCTCTTAAACAAGAACTTGTCAAGGTCAAAATTCCAATAATCATCAAGCAATGGTAGATTGAGTTGGGCCAGCTTTAACCTCAAAAGGTTTTTACACTCACTTGTTCAAAGTTACATTTCTAAAAGTGATTGGAAGCTTTTAAATCATTATTTTATTCTTACCCACACCCATTCACTCATCAATAAAAGAGAACTTCTTGAAAAAATTCCAGGGACAAAACCTTGTCTAGAAAAAAGTGGGGAGCAATAAAGGTCTCTCAATAAAACTATGGACTCAAATAATGGTAGAATTAGCTCAATAGAACCATTCTCCCCATTTTTCATAGCTTTGCAACTAGGTGGTCTAAACCATAGTAAGTCCACCTTCATCAAATTGGTCCACAAGAACATGCATGGAAGGCCTCAATAAATCCTTCATAAAGTCATTGTATTCACTTGATCTATTCACAACAAGAGTCTATATAGAAATGTGCTTTCTTTAGCTAGTGAGTTCCATGACATCTAGATTCAACATTTTTTTCAAATAATTTAATATTTTGATGTAATAGCATGTGGATTAGAAAGGAAGGGTACTTAAAATAGAGACAAATTTAGTAGTCCTAGAGCTTTTGGGTTATTTCATCTGCAGTTGCATCAACAAAATCAAATCAGATGGGAAATCTTGGAAATAATTTTATTTGGTGCACCATGACTGTAATACCCCAAAAATGGGCTATAGGTTCATTAATCTCTTATATCGACATATCGAACAAAATTGACATCGAAGTCCTAACCTAAGGCACATCTGAACATCATCAAATCCTAATTGATTATCTCAAATTCTGTATCAAGGAATATTCCTAGTAATATTCCTAATTATCATAATTATCTTTAATTTAATGATTATTTGATGATAAATCCTATTTATCCTAAAGTTTGATTAATTGAATATTCTAAATATTTAATTAATTAGATTTAATTCTGCCACTTAATTGTTTAATTGAAGTTAATTCTATTTATTCCTAAATTGTATTATTTAATTTTGACAATAAATCTAAAATTCTATGAATAATTGATTAAATTCTTATTTAATTAATTAAAGCAAGTTGTCAATTTTTAATAATATTGTTTTTGAATAAAAGTTTGAAAAATAATTGATTAACCCATAAATCAATTGTTTTATTTTTCAAAATCAGTTAAGTTGGAAATAAATCAATTTATTATTAAATTAATTCATAAATAAAATATGCACAATCAGAAAAGCAGACAACTATCAATTATCAATTAAATCTAAACTCTATTTTGAGTTAAACTCTGCTTTTGCATGTTTTTGTGAGTTAATTATCCTTTATTTAAAAATAACTCAAAAATCAACCTGAGTTATTTGAGTGATTTATGGCTTTTTTTCATGCACCTCCAAAGCCCTAGATTTCTATAAATTAAGGCTTCAGCTCTTCATTTGGGATCCATCCACGAATTGCACACTCACGCTGCTAAATTGGAGACTGAAGAATCAATCTTGAGAATTCGAGTTGTTGTGAGATTTTTATTATTTTTGCATGGTATCCATATCATTTAGAATATTATTGTTAGATCATTTTAGCATATCAATTTTCATATTAGCATATATTCATATCAAGTTTTCATTATCATAATTGCACAAAAAAACCAAAAAAATAGATTAATTGCATTCATTCCATATCTAGATTTTGCATTCAAATCCTTCATTTAGGTGTCATGAAGGTCACTGATCTCGGTATAATCTGAGAATACATACTCGCATCTACTAGAAGGCAGTAAATTGCCTAGTTAGTTTAGTTTTTCATTTATTGCACGATTTCAATTTTAGCTAACCTCTAATGTTTTACTGAAGTGTTGTGTCTACAAATCAGGTACAAAATTCACATACACATTTCTAGCACCCACCGTGGGGCCCTGAAATGGGTTTCCCTTCAAATTTTATCAATTTCTATCATTTTCTTGTCTTTTTCTATTCCAAGCTACAATTTTTATTCTCTGTCCGTACAATTTTTGTACCAGTTTTATCAAAAAATTGTACTAGGAGATACCCCCTGTTGTATGACAGTTGATTTGATTGAGGATCGCATAAGCAAAAACCCACTATTGTCTGGAAGCTCGATTGTCATGTGATCTGATACCCATTGTCAAACGAGCTTCTAGATTGTCATCTGGGAGGTAACCCATTGTAGTACGAGTTTTAGTGCTAGGGTTCAATTGTCGTTTCACTTTTTCAGGTAGTTTGTCAGATTTGGTTTTTAGATTTTGACTAACAGCTAACCCTAACAATTGAAATTCTCTATTTTTGATTGATTTTCATTGGTTTTTGATTGGAAAAAGTGCAAGAATTGCTAAAAATAGGTAAAAATATACTAAGCGCATGGCGAGGAATTAAGGTAACCTTCTCAACTAATAACATTTTGATTTGGATTAAAAAGAACTCTTGCATGTCAAGCTTGTGTGACCTTTATTGCTTTCATATCACATATTTCATTTGGGCTATAAAAATGAACATAGATTTGCTTTTCAACATCTTTGTTACACATAGTAAATAGGCCCTATGAACACTATTCATGGCTCTTGAGAGAGTGAATTTCCAGTGAAATTCTTCTCAATGAAGGAACCCTTGTAGGTAGGGAGGATACTGAGGGCATCTCACGTTCTACTAGATCCGTGTGTCTTTGACTTTTGATTGATGCATTCTCTCTCTAGAGAGGTTGATAGATCATAAGGGGTTGATGTCATAGATCTTTGTGAGATAATCTTAGTCTTAGCATGTCAGATTTATCTATCTGCTTTGTTTTGGTGAAGTGAAGAGGCTAGGGGATTATGCTCTACTTCCTTTTTGGATAGTACCAGAAACCCAGATCCTTGAATTTGATCTAGTCCCCACGTGGTATATCTTGTGAGTCACCTTTAGAGAGGGTTAACCGTAGTGGACATTCCCTTAATTGGGTCAACCACATTGATTGAACTTCAAGTGGTAATGGCCATTTTCATTGTGGTAGTGACAACTGCTATATAAATGTCCTGTTGGAAGAAATCTCCACAAGTGTGGTCTCTTGTTGGGCTATGAGATCTCCCTAGTAGATCTTGAAGATCAAGTTCTTGGACTGTGTCAAAACCCTGGTGCATTTGGATTTGAGTTCGCTCTCTTGGATCATAAAATTTGCATAGTCAGACCATTACTAAAAACCCTAGTGAGGCCAAATTTTCATTTTCTAGGAATATGTGCATTATTGCAAAATTTTTTGGAACATACACAATTAGCACTTCTAAGGATTAGCACAAATAAGTCACTTGATTGTTCATGCACAAGGTTACTTTTGCCCTTCTTCATTGTTTTCAGACGTGCTTGAAATCACTTGCTTGCTATTTTGCATGCTTGTTTATCTATCTGGTTATTAAGAACGAATCAATCCACTACAATCTTCAAATCTGGACAGACAATTTTGTAAACAGTCTGAAACTAAAAATCTAAAAAATTGCAAAATTTGATGTCAAACACCTTTCTAGAGTCAACAATCATTTTGTAAAGTCAGAAAGTCATACGAATTTTGGCTATTGTCATTTCAGAACCCCCAAATTGTCGTATGGTATCAGGTACATTGACGTACGAGTTTTATTGCTAGTCAATTCCAAAAAGTCAAAATTCTTGCAATCAACTATCGTGCGAGTTTGACAACTATCGTATGAGTTTTTCAATTGTCGTTTCATGCTATACCCACTGTCGTATGAGCCTTTAGAAAGTCATTTGAGAATTTTTGAAAAGTTGTCAGAAAGTTGTCAAAATTGCTAGATATCTAGCTTTTCCAGCCTATTTCCAAAGTCTGTCAAGAAAATCACTGTGTTAGGAATAGAGCAGCAAACTACTGAGAATCCAATCATTTTCCTAAAGTGGCCTTTTGAATCTGATTTAGCCTTCTGTTTAATCGATTTGAGTCTTTATCATCTTGTGCCAAAACCTTGTCATAACTATCAATCTTCAATCTATCATCAAAATGACTAAGTGTTGTGAACTAGTGTTTGCTATCTTTTGGGAATCTACCCATACATCCAGGACATAGTCTCCTTCATTTACATCTAATCCAAGCTTCAATCAACCAAAACCTTGACAAGGTTGCATCATTTGATCTTCTTGAATCAGATCCTTCTTTAGTTGTCTTCATCATATTCTTCTGTTTCACCCAAGGTTAATGGTGGAGACTAGAGCTTCCTCTCACAAAAAATATGGGGAAGTATCTCATACTTTACTTTTGACTCATATCCAAAGTCCAAATTTTGAGAAACTATACAATTCTAGTCTTTATGAAGACGACGGTGTTGGCAATCTTCGATTAAAAACTGGTTACATTCCTCCTTCATCAACTCACAAAGGTAATAAAAAAACTCCTCATCAATCTATCCCAGGGAGAACTCCTACCATGTCTCAAGTAGGGACAAACTTTGGCTCTCAAAGAGCTCAATCTCAACATGGTGCAGATTAGGAACCCACACCTGAAGAAATTACTCAATATCAAAATGATGATAACTTCAAACGAATGATGAAGCATTTCTTGAAAGAAGACAAAGAGGCATACTTTTTACAATTGGATCATCAAGGAGCTAAACTTCCTCCCAACTTTAATGTTGAAGATATCATTACACATGAGGAAGAAACTCCACTCTCAGCTATGATGAAATAGATGCATGCCATGCAAGTCAAACTTAATAACCTTGAGAAAGAAAAGGAACCCAAAGAGTTTTCCATGGAGGCCCTATGTCCTTTTCCATTTGACAAAGACTTATACATGCCACCATTCCCAAAAAGAGTGGAGATGCCAAAATATGATAAGTATGATGGGCACTCTAACCCTCAAGATCATGTTAGAGAATTCTATACACAATCTATGGAGTTCATGCATGAACCAACCTATCTGATGCGACTCTTCCCTCGATCTCTAGGTGGAGCAACCATTCATTGGTTCTCTAGATTACTTTCTACTATCAAAAATTTTGAGGAGTTGATCAAATTGTTCTATCAGCAATACTCCTACAATATTCAGCATCTAGTCACCATGATTGATATTTGCAATCTCAAACAATATCCGGGAGAACCATTCCTAACATTTCTCAAGAGATGGAGGAAGAAATTTTCTCTATATGCTAGGCCTATTCCAGAAATAGAGAAACTAGAAATCTTCATCAATAATCTTATCCTAGAGATCAACTACCCTTTACAAATGCAAGATCATACATCTTTTGATAAGATGGTGGACAATGCGTTCAAAATTGAAAAGGTACTTGTGAAAAAAGGAGACATCACACTTCAAAAGGACAAGTACGAATCAGGGTCCAGTTCTAAAGACAAGAACAAAAATTGGAATAAGAATAAAGGCATTGTCATAGATGGCATTGTTGATGCTATCTATGCCCCATCAAAGGCACCAACTTTCAACCTAACTATTGGCACCCAAGCCATCAAAGCTTCTAAACAAAAGGTGTCTGAACCATCTCAAAAGAAGCCAGAATACAAATCTTGGTCTGCTAATAATAAACAAAAGTTCACTCCTCTTGGAGAATCTTTAGAATCAGCTATGAGAACTCTGCTAGCTAATAACATCATCTCTATGCCTGAGATCTAACAATTTGATCCTAATCCTAAACCAAAGTGGTGGAGAGAGAATGAATTTTGTGATTTCCATCGGGGTAAAGGTCACAAAACTAATAACTACTTATGCTTGAAACATACTATTCAAGATCTAATTGATAAGGGAGATATCACCATTGACAATCATAAGAGCAATAATGATCATACAGCATTCACAGAACCATTTCTGAAACATGGTCAAGAAGTTTCATCTTCTCAGCCTAATATGGGGGCAAAGGTCAATTATGCTTACCTTAGAAATAATGTTGTTATCAATATGGTTGAACCTTGTCTCTCTGAACATTGCAATGTCATCACAATTGTGTGAAGAGATAGAGATCATCCTTCAACTAACATAGTTACTCGATCACAAGCTTAGGCACATCTAAACAGACAAATCCCAGATTCATCAAATGTCCCTAAGATGCCCTTTAATCTTTCTTCCACTTCCAAACAGAAGGCTATTTCTAAATCTTCCAATCCTAAAGATACGAGGCCAACATCTTATAGCATTATTCAACAACTCCAACACACTAATGTGAAAATATCCATGTTTGAGTTGCTTCGAATATCTCTAGCTCATAGAGCCATTCTAGATAAAGCTTTGCTTGGATCCAATGTTCCTGATGACCTTGATTTAGATAGGTTCTAGACTATGGTTGGACATCTTACATCTCCGCAATATATCTCCTTTTTAGAAGAAGATGACAACTCCTTGAGTCATCCCCATAACTAGCCCTTGCATATAGAAGTCTTGATCCAAAATTGTAGAGTCAAACATGTGTTGATAGATGGGGGTGCTGGCCTAAACATTTGTTCTTACAACTTGGTCACACAATTGGGATTTTTAGAATTGGCCATTGATCCTAGAAAGAAAATAACTATAAAAACCTATGATGAACAAGAAAGATCTTCTAAAGGCACCATTATCTTACCTATTAGAGCAGGTCCAGTTATCAGAGATACTGTATGTCAAGTTCTTGATCTACGTTTGGCTTACAACATTCTTCTAGGGAGACCATGGATACATGAGATGAAGGCTATTCCTTCTACATTCCACCAATGTTTGAAATTTCCTTATGAAGGAGTAGAGGTCACTATTCCAGTAGACATATCCACCACTTGTAATACATTGAAGGAAAGTGCAGATAAACTTGTGCCTAATAACATAGAATCTTCCATTGAACCAACTCAAGAAGCATCCACATCTAAAATGGAAGATCTTGCAAAAGAGGTTAATATCAAAGAAAATATTATGGGAGAATATACTATAGAGCCAGTCTTATCTTTGACATCTCTCCCTATCTCACCTAAGTCTTATGGACAATCTTTGAAACAATCCAAACCAGACTCTAAATAACCTCTTGATGCTTAGAAAAAGAATTTTGTAGTAGAACAAGTCTCCAAGAAGGAATTTGAAGAAGATGAAGCTGTGCTTGCATGGCTATACAAAGATGAACCTGAATCTCAAGTTGTTCAAGCTAGTGACTCTATAGTATCCAAAATCCCTTCTAAGGCATATGGTCCAAGAGATAAATTAATAGCTAAGATGGGATATTAAGGTAAAGGACCTCTAGGAGTTAGAGGAAAAGGTCTCATAACACCTATTTCACATACTGGTAGGGAAAACAAAGATATTGTTGGCTTAGGCTTTAAAAATAAACCCTTCCACCTCAAAGGTAATTGTTCTCATGTCATAGAGCAAATTGCACCAGGCGAACCCCTTCTTAAGAAGGAAGAAACTGAACCATCATATAGTGATTCAGAAAACTCTAAACTTGTGCCTTATGAACATTTGCCTAAAGAAATCAAAGACCTTCTTGATAATAAAGATGATCCAATCAAAAGAATTAATATAGTAGAAACACAAGAACCTACTATCAATCAAGAGATAGTTGCAACACAAGAACTATCTAATCTCGAAAATAATCAAGAAGAGGAAGGTGGTAGTTATTCTGAGACAAATTCTCATAAGTATGAATTCAAATCAGAATCTGAGGGTAACCCTTCTTGGGGTATTCATCCTGACTTTACTCATGTTCTCATATTTCCTAGAGGCATAGATGAAGAATCTAATGACTATGAATGGGGAACCATTCCAGAAGAAGATGATCTTATTATAGAGAAACATGTTGATACTATACACCAATATGCACCTAAACCCAATGTAAGTCTAGAGTGAAGTAATGAACTTAACGAGTCTGGTCCACTTATCGCTGAATTGGACTCCCATAATGACATTGAGCCTATTCATGAATTGAATGTCTTAAGTTGTAATATCACCTTTGAACTTGAACGTCAGGTTAGGACCACTGATGATAGATCCATATCCGTAAACACTATCTCCCAATCCTTCCCCACTTTGACTATCCAACATCCAGACCTTATTGATCAAACCTCCACAAATTTGAGCCATGGTATTTATACCTTCCCGAATGACTATGACCTTTCTTGCTACCTCAATGCAGTTGAGCCTATGAGTACTTCCATTAGTGAACCAAGTGTTAGCATGATAGAGTCAGACATCAAGTATCTTAGTCAAAAAAATAAGAATAAAAAGAAAAAGAAAAAGAGTTTTGAGGGTGAAAACCACTTTGTTGCAGTCTCAGAACCTACAAAAGTAAAAATAAAAGATGTATCTGAAGGTGAAAACCTCTTTGAGGCACCTAAGGATGAGATATTTGATGTCCTTCTGAGTCATTTATAGGACAGATCTCTAGTTCTAATTGAGCCCACTCAATTCGTCAACTTGGGAACAATAGAAGAACCACAGTTGATTCATGTAGCACAATCTTTATCAAAAGAAGAGAAGTAAAAATTTACAACATTCTTAATAGAGAAGAAGATCAACTTTGCATGGAAATATTCAGATATGCCAGGGTTGGATCCTAATCTTATAATGCATCATTTATCTATAGCTCCAAATGTCAAACCTGTTAAGCAAAAGTTAAGAAAGATGCATCCTCATGTCACACTCTTGGTAAAAGCTGAATTAGAGAAGCTCCTAAAAGCTGGATTCATTTGAGTTATTGATTATACAGAATGGATCTCTAATATTATACCTATTTCAAAACCAGATAATTCAATCAGAGTATGCACAGACTTTAGAGATGTAAACAAAGCATTCCCTAAGGATGATTTTCCATTACCTAACATTGACATGATAGTGGACATGACTATAGGCTTTGAGATGTATTCTTTAATGGATGGTTTTTTTGGATATAATCAAATAAAAATTGCTCCAGAGGATCAAGAGAAAACTGCTTTCACATGTGCATGGGGCACCTTTTGTTGGAATGTCATGCCATTTGGGCTTAAAAATGTTGGTGCTACATATCAAAGAGCCATGACATCTATTTTTCACGATATGATGCATAGGACTATGGAGGATTATGTTGATGACACTTAAGCAAAATCTATGATTAGGGCTGAACATCTAGATGACTTGAGCAAGATCCTAGATAGAATGGAAAAATTTAGTCTCAGACTAAATCCTAAGAAGTGTGTTTTTGGTGTCACTTCTGGAAAGCTCTTAGGATACATAGTTTCAAAGAAGGGCATTGAAGTTGATCCAGCTAAAGTAAAGGCTATCATGGAAATGCAACCTCCAAAGAATATTAGTCAAATGAGGACATTGCAAGGAAGAGTTCAATCTATTAGAAGATTCATATCACAGCTAGCAGACATATCACAACCTTTTACAAAAACATTACATAGAGGTGTGACCTTTGCATGGAATGAAGAATGTGAGAAGAAATTTGACCATATCAAACAATATCTATCAAATCCTCCTATTTTGATGCCTCCTATTCATGGGAAGCCATTGATCTTATATGTCTCCGCAACAGATACATCACTAGGGGCATTGCTTGCACAACATGATGAGAACAAAAAGGAAAGAGCTATATACTATATCATTAGAACATTGGTTGCATATGAAAAGAACTATTCAATGATTGAGAAAGCTTGTCTAGCTATGATCTTTGCATCACAGAAACTGAGACACTACATGTTAGCTCATACCACACAATTGGTAGCTAAGATTGATCCACTCAAGTACCTACTAAGCAAAGCTGCCCTCATAGGTAGATTAGCTAAATGGGTCATGCTCTTAAGTGAATTTGACATTGAATATGTGGAAAGAAAAGATATTAAAGGATAAGTTATTACTGATCAATTAGCGGATGCACCTATTATTGATGATACACCAATGCAAATGGAATTTTTAGATTCCTCTATCATGACTCTTTCTTCTAGAGAATGGTAGTTATTCTTTGATGGCTCATATACACAGAATGGATCAGGAGTGGGCATATTGTTCATAACTCCTCAAGGATACTTAATCCCAAAAGCATTTAGATTAAAGTTCCCTTGCACAAACAATATTGCAGAATATGAAGCCCTTTTGAATGGCATGAAAATAGCAATTGAATGGAGAGTGACAGAGCTACACATTCATGGAGACTCTCAACTTGTTATCCATCAAGTCAATGATGTCTACCAAACTAAAGATGAAAAGCTCATTCCTTATAAGAGAATGGTAGATGATTTAAAGAAGTATTTCATATCTATCACATTTGAGCAAATTCCTAGAATAGAGAATAACGTTGCCGATGTAATGGCAATGCTATCTACTCTATTACAACAACTTGAACATGAGCTATGCTACGAGTTCCTGGTGGAAGCACTATCTTATACTACATATGATTCCCTTGAAACCCACATGATCTGCACTATTGTTGGTCATGATTCATCTAGATACCAAAACCTATTTTCCTATCTCCAAGACCAAATCATTCCTGATACCTTCAACCACCATGAAAAGAGATACCTTATCTGTAATGCCTCTTGATATGTCATCATTGGTCATGATCTGTACAAATGAGGTCTAGATGGTATGCTACTTAGGTGTTTAGAATGAGAAGAGTCTCAACATGCCTTAGAGGAAGTCCATGATGGTATTTGTGGGTCACACTTGAACGGTTTAACACTAGCTCAAAAAATTATTAGGGCTGGGTACTATTGGCCTGAAATGGAGAAAGAGTCTATCAAGTTTGCTAAGAATTGTCAAAAGTGCCAAGTGCATGGCAACTTAATTCATGCTACAGGGAGAGATCTAATTCCCTTTTCTACATAATGGCCTTTTCACCAATGGGCATTTGATCTTATAGGAGCTATACATCCTCATTCTTCTAATGGACATACCCATATAATCACAGCTACAGATTATTTTACAAAATGGGTAGAAGCAGTTCCTTTGACACAAGCAACTAGAAAGAAAATATCCATGTTCATATTGAACTATATCATATGCATATATGGAATCCCGCATTCTATAATCACAAACAATGGTGAAAAATTCAAGAACAAAGATCTAGATGATTTATGTGCCAAATTCAAGATCACACAACATTGGTCTTCTATCTACTATCCTCAAGGGAATGGACAAGCAGAGGCTTCTAACAAGAATCTATTGAAAATCTTGCATCGTACAATTAATAAAATAGGAAGAGACTGACATCTCATGATTAATCTAGCTCTTTGGGCCTACAGAACAAGTATTAGAATTCCTACTAGGGCTACACCTTTCACTTTAGTTTATGGGTATGAAGCGATACTGCCTATTGAGGTTGAAATCCCATCACTAAGAATCAGAATGCATGGTCTAATAACTGACGATGACTATAGAGTGTCTAGGTTGCAAGAACTTTAACTACTAGATGAGCATAGACAAGTAGCGTATGATAATCTCAGAGTATATCAAAAGAGAATGTCTAGAGGTTACAACAAGAAAGTCAAACACAGAGAATTTCAAGTTGGTGATCTAGTCTTGAGGGAGAATCCTAAAAATCAATCACATCGAGAATGCAAGGGGAAGTTTGAACCCAACTGGCTGGGTCCCTTTGTTATCACTACTACTTTTGGCTCTAGTGCCTATCAACTCTCAACAACTGAAGGAGAGTAGCTTTGAGAACCAATCAACGTTCTCCATCTGAATAAATTCTATGCCTAAGGCATTCAGTGTATGGTAAAATGTCCTGAAAAAATCTTAAAAATTGGAAAAAGTCCTGAAAAATGAACATCTTGGTGAAAACCTAGCAATGGGCACCTTGATGATTCACAAAAAAATTGAAAAAAATGAAAAGTACAAAAAAAGTAAAAAATATCAAAAATACAAAAAAATGAGAAAAAGAAAAAGTGCCTTGGTGAAAACCTAGAAACAGGCGCCTTGGTAGCAAAAATAGAATCTCTGCCAAGATGGTGAAAACCTCACTTGTTTCAAAATGCTCCATCTATCAGTGCAATCTTGGTCTTTCCCAGCTTTCAGTCTTGCTTTAGTTTGTACATAGCTCCCAGTTTGTTTCTGCATTTCTAGTTTTCAATAAGTCAGTTTGTACACCAATCAGCTCCAGTGTTTATATCCTATCAATGTTCAAACTTGGAGGCAATCAATGTCATATCCTATGGTGTCCAATGTATCTTAGACATATCATATCCAATCAGAGTCCTTTGAAGCTTCATTTGAGTCAATCCGTCAGTTTTGTCTCCAGAAAGGATTTTGCATCTACAACAACGCAATCAAACATCAAACATAAACTGAAAATAATCTATGATTTTTACATGCTTTTATTTCCTTGTATGCTTACTGATTCACATTGAGATTTTTGCATATTATGTCCCTTTGAGCTCTTCGATGATGTCCTTTACAGGATTTAGAGAGTGATGACTGGGGGCATAATCTTTTCCTTGTTTTCTGCTTGTATGTGAAAATCTAACAACATTGGAAATTTTGGATTGAAATGGTGTCTAACTGTAAGAGCCTCTATCTCGAATTGGATGGCCATGCATACCTCGACCATTGATACCCAAAAAATTCAAGGAAGTTTGATCTAACTATTGTCTTTTTGAGTGAGTTCTTACTCCTACTGTAAAACGCGATCTTGCCTAAGGATGTGGATGATAAAGGGTCACTAAGGGTAATTCACATTGGATTTTGAATGATCTCTTAACTTTTTGCTATGATTGAATGCAAGGTGTATTCAGGTCATCATGAAATTTATGTTTTGATGCTTATACAAATTGCTATATCAAAATGGACATGATATTTAGGTCATCCTGACGTTTATGCCTTGGTACTTATATCTAATCTGACATTCTGAAAACAAAATCAATATTCATATGTCCATGATTTCATAATCAGTAGGAGTTGTATTGATTCCTGCGTATACAAATCAATATTCATGTGTCTATGGTTTCATAACTAGTGGGCATTGTATTGATTTATCCAGTTACCTAAAAATTCAATGATGAGAATGACCGACACATGATCAGTGACTAGGTCCTAGGTCTTAGGTTGCATTTCATATTACATGTCTCTCTGCATTTTTGCATGATCTCACAAATTATTGAATTAAACTTCAATGCTTAAACAATTCTCCACTTGTCTCTTCAAAATCTAACAAGAGTTGAATCTTACACGAAGGTCCATCCAATGAAATAGCAAGTAGAATCTTTTTTCAGGATCAAAATCAAAATTTGAGATCATTCATATTATTAACTACTTGCATAATCGACCTTCAATCATCACAGAAATCCAGTATTCAACTTAACTAATTATCTTCCATCAAACTATCAAAATTTCAACTTGGTCAACCATGGTTAACTCATGGTCAAACCTAGTCAAACTTGGTCTCCAGGACCTCCAAACAATGCAGAATGGAGACCTCCAAACAATGCAGAATGTGTTCTCGAACGTGTATAACCACTTCTCAAATCAATTAACATGCTTTTGAACTATTTAACACTGACTTTTCTTGTCATATTTCAATTTTACTTGAAGGGGGCATGGTATTGCACATCATTCAAAGTCTGTAATCTAAACTTGAAGTATATCTTTCCTCAGTAATCAAGACAACAACCACGTCTAGTTGCTGATTCATCAAAAGACCTCATTGCTCGGGGAAAATCAATCATCACTTGGGGCATATCAAATTCATCAAAGATCCATATCAATCTGGTATTCTCTTAATCTTGTAAATTGTATCAATTTTTGTAACTATCGGTTCAATTGTGTTATTTCCTTGGTTCTTCAGAAACTGAAGGGTTCAGATGTGATACCAATGTGATTCTTATCGACAATCAGGTCTGAAATCAGTCACTCACTTCTTCACAATCATAAGGTTCAGAATCAAGTGTTTTGACACTTTTTCGCAATCATCGGTTCATTGCTGTTATAGTTAACATTATCTTTGGTCATTCAGGACCTATCATCTTCATATCAATTTCAATCAATTTCTGTCTCATATCAATGTCAACTTCAAACATCAGTTTCAACATCATACACAGACTGTCTTTGAACCACTGTGCTTCGCACAACAATTCAAAGAGGGGAAAAATGTAATACTCCAAAAATGGGCTATAGGTTCATTAATCTCTTATATCAACATATTGAATGAAATCGACATCGAAGTCCTAACCTAAGGCACATCTGAACATCATCGAATCCTAATTGATTATCTCAAATTCTGCATCAGGGAATATTCCTAGTAATATTCCTAATTATCATATTTATCTTTAATTTAATGATTATTTGGTGATAAATCCTATTTATCCTAAAGTTTGATTAATTGAATATTCTAAATATTTAATTAATTAAATTTAATTCTGCCACTTAATTATTTAATTGAAGTTAATTCTATTTATTCCTAAATTGTATTATTTAATTTTGACAATAAATCTAAAATCCTATGAATAATTGATTAAATTCTTATTTAATTAATTAAATCAAGTTGTCAATTTTTAATAATATTGTTTTTGAATAAAAGTTTGAAAAATAATTGATTAACCCATAAATCAATTGTTTTATTTTTCAAAATCAGTTAAGTTGGAAATAAATCATTTTATTATTAAATTAATTCATAAATAAAACATGCACAATCAGAAAAGCAGACAACTATCAATTATCAATTAAGTCTAAACTCTATTTTGAGTTAAACTCTGCTTTTGCATGTTTTTGTGAGTTAATTATCCTTCATTTAAAAATAACTCAAAAATCAACCTTAGTTATTTGAGTGATTTATGGCTTTTTTTCATGCACCTCCAAAGCCCTAGATTTCTATAAATTAAGGCTTTAGCTCTTCATTTGGGATCCATCCACGAATTGCACACTCATGCTGCTAAATTGGAGACTGAAGAATCAATCTTGAGAATTCGAGTTGTTGTGAGATTTTCATTATTTTTGCATAGTATCCATATCATTTAGAATATTATTGTTAGATCATTTTAGCATATCAATTTTCATATTAGCATAGATTCATATCAAGTTTTCATTATCATAATTGCATAGAAAAACAAAAAAAAATAGATTAATTGCATTCATTCCATATCTAGATTTTGCATTCAAATCCTTCATTTAGGTGTCGTGAAGGTCACTAATCTCGGTATAATCTGAGAATACATACTCACATCTACTAGAAGGTAGTAAATCGCCTGGTTAGTTTAGTTTTTGATTTATTGCACGATTTCTATTTTAGCTAACCTCTAATGTTTTACTGAAGTGTTGTGTCTATAGATTAGGTACAAAATTCACATACACAATGACCACTTGGAATTCCCACATAGACGCATCATCCTCCATCCCACAAATAAATGTGATCATGGACAAAATATCTTTTGAGTCATTTTTAAAGGCTGAAAGGGGAATTTGGAAGCTTGGCTAACTTGATATTCTTATCTATAATTCTTGGTCCAAGAATGTATGTGAGTCAGAAAATTATTTCCATGCATACTATAGTTTTGATTTATCAAAAATCATAGTATTCTCTTTAACTTTTACAATATATAGCATGGTCCTGATGAGTGTTAGAGTAATAGATATATTTGACTTTATAATTAAATCATTTCGATTTAATTACTTAAGTCCTCTATTATTCTTTTTCACTTAAGCTATCTCTTTTAGGTGCATAATAATTAATATTTCTATTAATTATTATTGCACAACCTAGTTTTTTGTGGCTTTAGGGTTTATGTTCTTATAAGCCGCTTTTGTATTTTTTTCATTCATTCTCTCTTAATACAGTTTGAGCTCTAACATTTTGAGCACAAGAGGGTTTTGCTTTTTCCATATTTTTGCTTCATTCTTTGTGACAGGTTTATTGCATGCAGCTGGATCTTGGAGTTGAATCTGATATTTCATCAGTTTCTACATGGTATCAGAGCCTTGCTACTGCAGCTTGTTCAAAGTTTACTGAAGCTGTGGATCCAGCCCTTTCTTTCTGGGATTTTTTCAGTTGTTTTTTATTGGATTTGGGGGGCTACTTTTTTTTGGAGCACTTTGGGTAAAAACCAACCTCACGGTTGCATCCAGAAGGCCCAAAAACCACTATTTCCATATAAAATTCAACCTATTTGGCATCCGGAACATCTGAGAAAATTTTTTGCCCTATTAGGGCCGTACGGCACGAATTTCAAAAAAAAATATATTAAAAAAGTGCCTTTTTTTACAAAGTTTTGGGCGCTGCCGAGCGCGCCACCAAGGCTCCGCCGCCGCGCCACCCAGGCGCCACCGGAGCCCGGCCCCCGCGCCACCGCGCCGCCCGCGGCCTGCCCCGCCGCCTCGCCGCCCGGCCGCCGCCGCCGCCGCCGCCGCCTCCCTCACCGGCCGCCACCCGGCCCACCCGACCGCCGCCCGTGCTCCGCCCGGCCGCCACTCGCCGCAACAGGTGACGTCATCCGGTGACGTCACTTGCCGGCACTCAATTTGCCGGCGCCGAAAAATTTTTCCGGTCATTTTTCAAACTTTTCTGACAATGTACGGTTCTGACGTCATGCTGACGTCAGCGACGGCCCTGTGACGGTCATACGGCCGTCAAATTTTTTGCCGTCCCTGGTTTTTTCCAGAGAGTTTACATTTGGGGGTACTTGGGCATTTTTGCTCCTACAGGGTTCATACGGACTCGAAAATCGACATATGATATATCACCGGAAAGGTCTTTTCGAGACAGACGCAATGATGCTGGTTTGGTTTGCTGATTCAGCCATTTGAGCTCCCTTTTTTAGCGTCAAAGTCAAGGCTTCTCCTTTCCTCCTTCTCTGCTTCTGGAGTCCAGGTTTTCTCCTCATTTTTTTGTGCTTTCAGTTATTTGCTGTACAGGGGTTTGATTTATACATTGTGGGGGGGTGTTTTTCCTTTCTGTAATTTACTTCAGAAAAGACCCTTCTACTTCTGTCTTCTTCTCCTCTCAATGTCGGATCCCTCTGTGGCCCGGCTGACACCGCACAATTACCATACATGGAAAGCACACATGACCAGGCTGCTCATGTCACGTGGCTTATGGTCATGTCTGGATGAACACCAACCTGTTCTACAGCGTCCCTTTGAAATTCTTCAGCACAGGAACAAAATGGATGAAGCCATGGGTTTGATTGCACTGAACATCTCTGACAGTCTCTTATTTCACCTGGAAGGTTTGACCACTCCTAGGGCTATTTGGAGCAAGTTTTCAACCTTGTTTGGTACAGTCAACGAATTCCGGAAGCTTCAGCTTGATGCAGAGTTGACCTCTTTGACTCCTTCTGATTTCCCCACTATAGAGGACTTCTTGATGAAGTTCAAGTCTTTGCGTACAGTTTTGCAGGGATGTGGAAAAATCAAGACAGATGATGAGTGTATCTATTTGATACTCTCAAAGCTGCGAGGACAGTACCAGATCTTTTCTTCCACTTTCTACTCCACCATGGATGCTTTGGGTACCAGACATGTTATGCCCTCTTTTGAGACTTTCTGTGACAGGTTGACTCGTGAGCAGTCCAAGATCACTCAGATGGATTCACTTGCAGGTTCACAGTCACAGGCATTGCTTGCCAAGACACTTCAGGATTTTCAGAAGCAGAAACCAAAGCAGATATCTGATTCCTCTTCTCATCACTCTACTGGCCCACCATCTTCTTCTAAGAAGGAGAAACAGAAGACTGAGAGCCCTTCATGTTCCTATTGTCAGAAGGGAACACATGATGAGTCACTTTGCTATCAGAAGAAGTTTGATGGTTACGAGAAACAGATAGCGGATTTGCAAGCTCTTCTTCAGCAGAGCAATCTTTCCTCTCCATCCTCTTCTGGCTCACAGGGGTCTGCTTATCAGTCTTCCTCTATCTATTCTACAGCTGGACAGGATCTTGGAAAGGGTCATGCATTACGGGCTTCTGTTGCATCCCCTTCACAGGTCCCTTGGATACTGGATTCAGGTGCTTCTCACCATATGGCATCTTCTCGGGAGATCTTCTCTTCTTTTGAGGCTTCTCCTATTTCCCATATTATCATTGGGAATAACACTGTTATGACTGTCTGTGGGAAAGGCACTGTATGCATTCAGAATGGCACATTCAATGATGTGTTGTATGTTCCATCTCTGTCTTCAAACCTTCTCTCAGTTTTTCAGCTTACTCACAGTGGGTCAGGGAAGACAGTTGAGTTCACTCCAGATTCAGTCTTCATCCGAGATAGTATGATCGGAAGTATTGTTGCTACAGGGACAGTTGATCATTCCACCCGTCTCTACTCCTTCTCACACTTTGGTCCACCTTTGCCAGAGCACGACTCTCCTACTTTGAGAGAGCATCATGTGGTACAGTCAGGTCGTTTGAACCTTTGTGTGGTTCCTGAGACTACTGTCATGACTGCCATGCCACCACCTGTTGAGCTTTTTTCTGTTCAGCCGGATTCTTCTTCAGCATTGCTTGATCCTCCAGCTCCATTCATCGAGCCACCAGGTGCAGTTGTTGAGGATTCTTCAGAGGACACTCATCTCCTCTCTCATGACAGTGTCAGCACACCTGTCATACCACTTGCATTGGGGATTCCCTTTCAGGATCCTCGTGTCTTCTCATTTGAGCATCAGCTCGGCCTTCCAGTGACACCTCATCCTTCGAGGTCACCTCTTCAGCACCCACTGACCTTCACTCCTCTGCCTTGGAGTCACAGTGGTTTGCTCATTGCTCCAGGGGTTCTTTCATTCTGGGGGGCTTTGGAGCCTCAACCCTCTCTCTCGGGGGGGGTTGGCAGCACGCATTGTACTTATGCCTTTGAGAGAGTCTCTTGAAGTCATTCCTTCTTGTCTTTGCTTGCTTTTTCATCTCTTTTTGGAGAGGAGTTTTTTCGCACTGGGTTTTCTCCTTTACTCCGGTTTATAGAGATTTCCTTGTACTGGGTACCTGATCAGGCCTTGTTGCCGGGACCCATTTTTTTTGCTTTCTTAGCTGTGCTAGGTTTGCTTCCTCCTGAGCTACGCTTAAGGGGGGGTGTTAGAGTAATAGATATATTTGACTTTATAATTAAATCATTTCGATTTAATTACTTAAGTCCTCTATTATTCTTTTTCACTTAAGCTATCTCTTTTAGGTGCATAATAATTAATATTTCTATTAATTATTATTGCACAACCTAGTTTTTTGTGGCTTTAGGGTTTATGTTCTTATAAGCCGCTTTTGTATTTTTTTCATTCATTCTCTCTTAATACAGTTTGAGCTCTAACATTTTGAGCACAAGAGGGTTTTGCTTTTTCCATATTTTTGCTTCATTCTTTGTGACAGGTTTATTGCATGCAGTTGGATCTTGGAGTTGAATCTGATATTTCATCAGTTTCTACAATGAGGTCTAGTTTTATCACTACCTTTAGGTCACCGCATTGGATAGTGCTTGTTGCTATTTAAAAATATCTCACCATAACATCTAGCAACTCAAGACATGGATGAACATTAGGCACCATATGTTGGGGTAGGTAGAAATCCCATATTTTAATACCCATGTACTCATAACTCTTGTTCAATTTTCTCTAAAGGGCCCCTTCCCTTAATCCCTTGGTTGACAAGTCTAGAAATGGGTCTGCAATATTTTTTTTTGTGTCTTTCACTAGTACCATATTTATGGTAACTTTAACCTTGGCCATTTTTGTTTTTTGTAGTCTATTATTCATGATTTTGGGTTCTTGGGAATACAAGGCATATATGAATACGTTGGCCATCCTTGGAATGCAGGGTACAACATGTAGCATTGACAGTCAAAGGAGAAAAAAACTCTCAAAAACTTGAAAGCTAAAAATAGAAACTTGAAGGTCTAAAAATATTCAAGTTTGGTCATGCAAAAAGAAAAGAAATGTGGTAATTTCCCCAAATATGTGCATTTATTTCCTTGGCCTTCATGCATTATGCAGATGGAAGTAAAGAGTACAAATTACCTAGACTCACCATCATTGTGGGAAATGAGGCACTAAAAATTATTAAGAGCTTGACATGACATACACTACGGAAAGTCTCAAGATTTATAGGATGATACTAGCCACTGCTTGTGGGAAAAGAGAGAGGAGCTCAAAAAATGGAGGGCTATAAAGAAAATAGAGAAGCAAATGTACTTGATGGTACTTATTGAAATAAAAATGTGATTAACCTACTATTTACATGAGGGAATGGTGGACCATTAATGGTTAGGTGGATCCCTTTTACTGAGATCTCAAAAGAGTTACCTTCCATATCCTCTAGCTCAAAAGAATTTCCACCTTTACATTTTGAAATGTAGAATGGACCCTCCCACAGAGCGTCAAAGTTTTCATGTTGACATGTCTTACTTTACCTCTCATTTTTCTTTAGAACCAGATCATTTTACTTAAAAATTGGGCCTAATGACCTTTTGTCAAACCATCTTTAACAATTCCTTGTTGATGTGTAAGGGAATTGTGGGCGTGCTCATGCAGTTCTTGTAGGTTTAAAAATGATGCAAGAGCATCATGGGTGTAAGGGCAATCTTGCATCACCTAAAAATATGTCTAGTTTCTTTTCAATAAGGGCTATCTTGTGCAGAGCTTCTATTTATGGAAACTTACTATTTTTAGTAAGTTGGTCATAGGAGCTCAAAATATTCTAATTTCACAAGTGGAGGTTCATCTTAGTCATATCAGTCTGCCAGTTGAGTTTCATTACCATATCATCTATATTGGTGAAGTTATCGGGGATTTTGGGTAAAAAATCTTTGAGCTCAATTTTGAAGGTCTTAGAGGCTCTGGATCGCGATCAAACCTCAACTGATTGGAGCTTGCACAAGTCAGGCACTGTAGATCACGACCTGCCATTTCCAAAAAGTGGTGTAATAGCCAAACAAAGCTACGGTTAAAAGTTATGGCCTCTGTAAGTTTGGCTACCTAAAAATATAATTTGTATCTATTTTGAGCTGACCCTAATGTAATAATTATGAAAAATAAAATAATTCTGGGGGTAATCAGCCTTAAGGGATAAAATTCTAGAACCTTCACGGGCAGTGAAAAATTGTCTATATAAGGAAGGCCCATAGTGTTTTCTAGGGTAGTTTTGGGTAATGATTCGAGGCTTTATCTTACAAAATATTGTAAGGAAAATTCCCATGTGGTTTTGCATATTGTAATTCTAAAATTTGTAATTCCACACTTGTTGAGATAATAAGAAGCACATTTTCTGTTCTTGCAAATTGTTGTTGTTTCTCTACTTTTGTTATGTGTTTGTGGTATTGAGGCAAGCACCCTTCATCAAGTGGTATCTTAGTAGGATTTCTTGAGTGTATACATAGATCACTGACTATGAGGTAGTTTGCACCAGGATCATGGTTTAGGGTTTCAAAGATAAGTGCAAAAATGCCTCCATAAAGGGAAAGTGGTGAAAGAACCAAAGCTATGTCACTTGAGGTTAGATCCCTCCATAGAAAAGTGTGAGCATTGCAAGAAGATATTCGCAAAGGCATGAATCTTTTTGTAAGAGATGAAAGTGAGGATAAAGCCAAAGAAAAAGGAAATTTTGATTAGGAAGGAGAAGGAAAAATTATGAACCAAGAGGAAGAAAGACTTTTTCGGGCCATTTCTAAGAATGGGGAAAGACCTAAGATTGAGGTTCCCACATTTTCATGAAATCTTAACCTATAAGAGTTGGTTAACTAGATCAATGAGTTAGAAGAATATTTTGAGTATGAGGATATTGAGGATCCTAATAGGGTCAAGTTTTTGAAGGCCAGATTGAAGGGTCATCTGAAGATCTAGTGGCAGGTGTATACACCTAAAAATGGTCACCTAGACTATTAGCCCCTTTTGCTAAATCATAAATTGCTTATTCTTGATCAAATTTTAGCTCTATCATTTATTTGATTATTTTCTATGGGCTAACCATCTTATCCTAAGTCTTTATTTATTTAAAAGGAATATTTCCTCCCCTTTTAATAAATAAAAAGCCCCCACTTTTCTTCTTATCCTAAGTTGCACAAATAAAGCATTATTCTTATTTTGTAAAAAGAGAAAAGCACTCTTTGTCTCATATGGACACAAAAGTCAACTCCTATTTTCTCATTGGAGGATACTTGTGCACATGGATTGCTCCTCTTTTTAAGCTCCACCGTTGATTAAATCTTTTGCCTCTTAATCTCCATGGTCCATTCCTCCTCATTTCTTATAAAAGAAGAGCTCTCTTCTTCATTCTAGATCCCCAACTTTTTTATGCTAATGTTATGCTACAGGTTTTCTAGGTCACTTTGGAGCTTTTTGAAGATTTGGAGCATTCTTAGCATCTACATTTCATTCTTGCATTCTACATCTCATTCTTGCATTCTTAGCTTAGCTTCATATTTATGCTTTCTTAGATTAGCTTCATTTCTATGCTCTAGATTAGCTCACATAGATTAATTAGCTTGGGTTGTAATACTTGCATATTTCCTTTCATAGCTTAGCTTGCATTTCCATTTCTAGTATAGTTGCATTGCATTTTCATTCTTGATTCTTGAGGATATTGACATTATTGCCCTTGTCTTCATTGAATCTCCCATTGCATGGTTTACTAGCAAGGTTATAGGCTAAATAGCTCTAGCTGAGAGCATTCTTAAAACCCTTGCACTCCATGCCTAGGGAGCTATGGATCGATTTTTGAGACCTCATTCTTGAGTGTTCTTGAATGTAATGATTCATAGAAGTGTGACACATTTATAGCACACATTTTTGGCACCCACCATGGGGCAGAGTAGACTAGCTTTGTCCCTTCCTTTTCTACATTTTTGTCATTTTTCATCAATTTTTCGGCAAGTTTTTAGCTTAATTTTTAGTCTCTATTTTTTTTGTCTCAGACTGTCGTACGATACTTTCTAGAAGTATCATGTGATATACCTTTGTATGTGCGTGCGATACTTCACCTATCACAAGTATCACCTAGCTATAGCAAAGAATATCGCTTGGTCTCAGGTGAAGTATCGCCTGGTGTTGAGAGAAATATCGCACAGTTAGAAAAGTATCACCCAGTATACTGCAAAGTATCACACGATACTGGTGTCTGTACTGTGTGATATATCATTGGAAAGGTCTTTTCGAGCCTAATTCAACCATGATGGTTTCATTTTCAGATTTTGTCATTTGATCAGTTATTTTTGTATATTATTTAATTTTTGATGTGCTAACCATTGTGAAGCTAACAAGTTGTGCTTGTAGGTGCTCTCATTGCTTGAAATTTTCTAAAAGAATGCATGTCAAAGAGGGCTACTAATGGTTTTTTCAGGGCTTCCCTAAGCATAAAAACCAAATCAAGTGCTTGTTTAATTGCTTTCTTTATTAAGTGTGACATATACTAGTTTTTTCATTTCATAGGCACTTAATATCTTGTTGTAGGAATTTTGAGGTGGTAGGAGAGTATGCTCTTCACACTTGTGGTGAAACAGAAATCTTGACCCATCTTGGGATTTTGAAAGCAAGGGGGTAATTAAATCTTTTCTTGGTGTGTTTGGGAGAAGTTTTTGAGATAGGGGAGTATGCTCTTCACCCTTGTGGTGGACCAAAAATCTTGAACCTAAAAAATCATCCATTCTTTGTTTAGTATAGGATCCTTTAGCGGGCCTGCTCTTGAGCAATCAAGAGGAACGACCCAAGTGGGGACAACTTTGTCATCATTTTCCTTGGTGGCAAGTGATTCCAACTCACTATAATCTCAAGGCTATCGAGGACACAAAACCTTGGTAGACATAACACTTGTCTTTGCTTGATGTGAGTAGCTCATGGGATTGTGACCATGGGGAAAGCATTGAGCAAGAATGCTTAAGGTACTCTTGAGGCCACGAGGTCCTAGTCCTTTATGAGGAGCAAGAGGGGTGTTATGAATGGAAGCCCTTACTATGAACCATTAGTTAGAGGCCACCTTATTTTAGCCGCTTAGCTTCTTGGTGCAAGGATTGATCCAAGTGGACTTACTCGGATCACCCCAAGATACTCACCATATGTGTTCCTTTGGTTGTGTTTTTGACACTTCCATGATAACGCCAATATCTCTTATGGGAAACCACTTGGTGTGAGGCAAGGGAGCATCAAGTTGTGGGCCACGTTTCTAAGTAATGAGCCTTGTCCTTCTAGATAGTAATTGCTTGAATTGTCTTTGATTGTGCTATACCAGTGTAAACATCCTCAACATTCAAACAAAATAGTAGCACTCAGAATTTTTTCTATTTTGATATCACAAGAGCTTGTCTTGGCAAGGTTTCTTTTGCCCTTGTTTCAAGTGTTCTATGACATGTTTGATCCTATACTATTTGCAAACCTATCTTTTATCTACTATTACTGCTTGTCAAACTAAGAAATTGCACTATCCAACCTTTGAACTTGATCAAAATGCTTCAAAACTAAGACTTTTATGTTCACTGGTCAAAAAGTCATACAAATCTACAATAGTATCACGTGCCTTATTGAGAAATATCACGTGATAGTTTGCACCTACTGTCTATCGCTTGCTTTGTCTGAAGTCTGTCACTCTAGTATATTGAGGTCTATTGCCTAGTTTAAGGCAAAGTATCACCCGACTGAGAAATATCGCCCTGTCTTCCTGGAAAGTGTCACCCAAAACCTTTTTGCTATCTTGTTGCTATTGCAATCTGGAGTTGCTAAACTTGCACTTTAACCTGTCATAGAATGTCTTTTTCTATTCTTACCTGAAGCTGGCTTGTTATCTACATGCTTAGATTTGTTCTAGACTAAAACAAATGAGCTAAAACTATTGGATTTGAGTTTAACGAATGCTACTCTTGATCACTTGTCGCATCACGGTTACCTCTCTAGCTACTTGCTTATTGAGCTTCTTTCTCGCTGCTCAGCTTTAGTTAATTGATTGCTATAAGTGCTTGAGCACTTTTGACGAGCCATCTCTCTATTTTTCTACTTTGACAAGTGATCTTTATTAGCTTTTGCTTATCTCAATATCTGAGAAACTTTGTCTCATTCTATTAGTCAACCAACATCTCTTTTCATGCCGATTACAACTCGGTCTCAATTTGAGCAGGAGAGTCATCCTCCGTTCAATTATACATAGTTACCTTCTCCAACTAGATGTTCCAAAGCACCCATTAGCAGTGACAGTTCTAGTTCTGACCAATCTGAGAATTCTAAGGCTACCCCGTGGTACAAAGGAGGTTTCCTCTTTTCCGCATTCAAGACCCCCAAAAACACAGACAGTGTCTCACTCACTTTGACTGAACAAGAAAAATTTCAACTCTTGCAAGAACATTTTGAGCATAAAGATAACCAAGCACGCTTAGACAAAGAACACAATCAACAAAGGATGGATGCTGCTAGGTGCATGGCTTATAGAGGGACATTCCATGAGCAACCTGAGACTAGTAACTATGAGCATAGACCTCTTTTTAATGGAAACAATGGCAATAGTATGCCACCAAGATCTCCTCCCAGACCTACTTTTGGTATGCCTTCTTCACCTCCTAGACCTCCTCCCTCTCAACATGAGGTAGAGGCTGATGATGAGATTTCTAGTGAGGATCTTATGAGATTTGAACAACATGTGGTCTCCCAACGAATGATGCATAAGCTTTTAGAGCGTAATGGTGATCAATATTTTCAATATATGACTTCTAGAGGATACAAGCTTCCTCCTGGCTATGATGTTAGACAAACTGTCCAACAAAGAGTACCAACTGAATTGGAAGTCCTTCAGGAAGAACTACATCGGACAAATCAACGCCTTACCCAAATGGCATTAGAAAGAGAGCCTCCAAAGGTCTCTTTTGTAGAATCAATTTGTGCTCTTCCCTTTGATAGGAGTCTATACATGGTCCCATTTCCTAGGGATATTGAGGTTCCCAAATACGACAAGTATGATGGAAATGGTGATCCCCATGACCATGTGCGTCACTTTTATGCTCTTAGCATGGACTTTCTTCATGAAGACACATTTCTTCTATGGTTGTTCCCTAGAAGTTTAAGAGGCCAAGCTTTGGAATGGTTTATGAAATTGACACCACCTCTTAAGACTTTTGATGAGTTGGCTATGCGCTTCACACAACACTATTCATACAATATCCAATAGCCTATCACCATGATAGATCTTGGTGCTTTGAGACAAAACCAAGGAGAGTTATTTTCTACTTATTTGCAATGTTGGAGGTCATTGTATTCTCAATATCCTCATCAGCTACCCGAAAGGGAAAAGATTGATATTTTTGTCAACACTCTTGTGCCAGAGTTGTATTATGATCTAAGGAAACAACTGTTCTCCTCTTTCAATGACATGGTTGAAAGTGCATATTGGATTGAGGATGTAGCTATAAGAAAAGGGGATATTGTTATTAATAAAGATGCTAAAGGCAATGGCAAAGACAAGAACAAACCTTGGAATAAGAACAAGTATGTTGTTACTGATGGGGTTGTTGATGCTCCTAAAGCTAAAGAGCCTGCTTTCAATCTCTCCAATGCTATCCATGTAGCAAAACAATAAGAAGCTACCAACACTCACGGTGCTCCTAAACCTCAATATGTAGATACGCCTAAGAAGTCATTTCGAAAGTGAATCTATACCAAGTTGGCAGAACCTTACGATGTGATCCTTAAGACTTTGGTTGACAATGGATATCTTACACTTCCTGATAAACCTGGTAACTGGGATCTGCTAAATAAGCCTGATTGGTGGTGAGAAGATCATTATTGTAATTATCATACAAATAAGGGACATCCGACAGACAATTTTTTTAAGCTTAAGGATGATATTCAAGATCTTATTGAGAATGGCACAATTGCCACTAATGGCTTAACTAAAAATTTTGATCACACAGTTTTCAAAGATCCTCTACCTAAGCATGATAAGGGGGAAACCTCCCAAGCACATAAGAAGAATCATGATGCTAAGATCAATTACATGTATCCCTCTAATAGACCTGTGATCAACATGGTAGAGCCCGTTGAGAGTGTTTTAATGATGAGGTCTCAAGAGGATAATAAAGCCAATCATGGTAAGGAAAAGTTGGTCTTGAAAACACGTGGTAGTTCATCTTCCCAAAGTGAGACACTGAATGCTGTTACTAGGGGGCAAGCCAAGATTGTCCTTAAAACCGTGCAAGATCCCAAGCAAGCTTTGCCTTCCAAACAAGCAGGTCCTTCAGCCACCCTTAGCTATGATCTTGTCCAACATTTGCAAAAGACACTTGCATAGATATCTATCCTTGAGTTGCTTCGGTTATCCCCTTCGCATAGAGAGATTCTTGATGAGGCTTTACATACAACATGTGTTCCCAATGACATTGATCTAGATCAATTTCAGGCTATGGTCAACCACATTTCATCTCCGCTATCTCTCTCCTTTTTTGCAGAAGATGACATATCTATTGCTCACCCTCATAATCTAGCTTTACACATTGAAGTTCTAGTCTACAATACCCGAGTCCGCCGAGTCCTGATAGACAATGGTGCAGGGTTAAATATTGTTTCTTTTAATGTCATACAACAATTGGGTTTGTCAGAATTTGCTGTGGATTCTAAGAAGAAGATTACTATAAAAGCTTATGATGAAGTGGAAAGATCTTCTAAAGGTCTTGTCACACTACCTGTCTGAGTGGGCCCTATCATGAAAGATATTAGCTTCCAAGTATTGGACATCCCACTCGCATATAACATTCTTTTGGGTCATCCTTAGATCCATGACATGCAGGCTGTTCCTTCCACTTATCATCAGTGCGTCAAATTTCCGTACAATGGCACTAAGGTTGTGATTCCTGGAGACCATACTATTGCTATCAATGCTCTTGCTACTGCTAAAAAATTTATTCCTCACAATGAACCTTTTGTTGATCCTAGTACGTCTCTAGTTGCTACTGAGAAAACACTTAAGATGATGA
Source organism: Chamaecyparis obtusa (assembly GCA_027943335.1). Lineage (NCBI taxonomy): Eukaryota > Viridiplantae > Streptophyta > Pinopsida > Cupressales > Cupressaceae > Chamaecyparis > Chamaecyparis obtusa. Next base: position 1,765,009 of record BSBK01004801.1, read on the forward strand.
GCCTTGGTATGGGTGAGTATACACTGGATTCCTTTGCTTCTATACCTATTTCTCCTAGGTCATATGAGAAACCTTCTGATAACATGAAGCCTTCCACTTCTGCTATGGTGATCTTTGATACTTTTGTTCCTTCATTCGTTCCTTTAGAAGCAGAAAGAGAAGAACAAGCTATTCAAGAGTGGATCTATAGAGAGGATTCTAGAAATACTCCCATACTCAATAATTCAAACACAGATACAGATGAGTCACCACTACACACTATGGCTAACATGGGAGATGATCTTCCTTCTACTTCACTTCTTTAGGGAGAAGAATGTATATCTACTAATGATATAGCTGAGGCCTCTATGTCTAGAACCTATGTGCCTAAAGAATCATTGAACTATGATAGACAATGTCACAACATTGCATGACTGCTACAAAGAGGTGATCTATCACATAATGACATGAGTATCTCTACTTCTCAGCATCTTAAGCCTCTTCCAGAAGATCCTCCCATGACAGATATGGATGTTGATGTGGTTCATACCTCTCGTAACCCACTTGACATAGTTGATGAGTCTCGTGGCAGGTCTGATGAGTTTGTTCCATGTATTACTTTAGTGGATCACGTTGGTCCTTCTATGACAAGTCTAGATCTTAACACTTTTGGAGCTTACCCTATAGGCTTGACCTCTCTTGTCACCAAAGATGATATCCTTCACATAAATACTATTGAACCAGTCACTTCATTTCATCTCACATCAACACCTGTTACTTTTTCCACCAGTGAACTAGCAACAAAAAGGATTGAATTAGCAATCAAGTATCACAGTCATCAAGTCAAAAGAAAAGAGCAATTATCAGATGGTGAAAACCACATTGTGGCGGTATCCGAACCTAAGAAAAGTAAAAATAAAAATATGCTCAAAAATAATGAGTCTCAAATAAAAGATGACAAGCTGATTCTCTACAAAGAAATGGTGCACTACTTCAAGCATGATCTCATATCTGTTATACTTTAGCCCATTCCTAGAGCTGAGAAAAAAGTTGCTAATGCCTTGGTTACTTCAACATCCATCTTACGAATGAAAAAGCATAAATCTTGGTTCAAGTTCCTGGTGGATGAATTATGCTATCCTACTCACAAATCCTACAATCCTACCATCTTTTCATATCTTCCACCTCATATCCCTCCTAAAAATCCAGCATGCCATTCTTTCCACCATCCCTTACACTTTGCCTTTGTCTCTGGTGACTTTTATAGGAAGGGTCTAGATGGAACTCTCCTTAAGTGTCTAGAAATAGAGGAGTCAGAAAAAGTGCTAGCTGAAATCCACGATGGCATATGTGGATCACATTCTAACGATCCTCCACTAGCTCAGACATTGCTTAGGGCTGGTTATTATTGGTCAAATTGGTTGAGACCTCCTATCGTCACAGTTGCAACATTTGGGCCTGGGGCCTATAAGTTCTCTACATCAAAGGAAGCAGATTTTTGATGCCCATTCTGTCTGGGGGCATTCTTTGTACATACTTTATGATCTTGAAAAAAAAATTCCAAAAAAAAAAATTCATATATGATGCTGAAAAAATCCTAAAAATCATAAAAAGTACTGAAAAAATGAGCATCCTAGTGAAAACCTAGCAATAGGCGCTTTGATGTCTCACCAAAAAAATTCAAAAAATTCAAAAAATCAAAAAAAAATAAATAGAAAAAGTGCCTTGGTGAAAACCTGGAAACAGGTGCCTTGGTAGCAAAAATACAAAAAAACTTATAAAAAGTCCTGAAAAAATTGCAATAAATCTATCAAGTGGTGAAAACCTAGAAATAGGCACTGCTTGAGACCCTCTGCACCTATGTCTATCAGTCTTGCATGGCGCTCATTTGTTCCACTTCTCGCTTTGCCTCTCCTAGCTTGGAATTGATTCTTGTCTTAGTCTAGGGGGCATATGTTGTTCAAGCTCATCTTGGGTCTCTTTGTGCGTCTGGGTTTCTTAGGCACATCGCCGACGGTGTTTTTCAACACCACCCCAATTGTGTTTTTCAACACTTACCCTTGCGTTGAGTGTTTCTTAACACTTATCAGATATCCTACCCACAGTCTAGATGATGTAATATTTCTCACTGGTAGATGCGATACTCAAAGTTTGACTCTATGACCTACACACACGCACTTAAACATTTGACTCGCTGAGACTTGCTTGGCTTTATTTCTTTGTGTGCTATCTATGATGCTTTCTTTGCTGAGTGTTCTCCCGCTATGATCATTTTTGATGATGCATAGCTAGAAGACTGAGGGAATGAGAACATGTTTTATTGCTTTTTCTGCTTGTGGGTATATTTTGTTGGTCCTAACTATCATGAGCATTTATGCTGGTCTTACTTGACACATTGGGATCTACAAGGTATTATCCTTGACTATTTTGCAAGTGCATGCTTATAGTCATCTTGACTTTCTTGTGTCTCAATACGAGCATAATCTTGCTATATTAAACTTAGGGAACCTCACTGCACTAGTCATCTTGACCTGCATGTCTTTGATGCCTAGGTGGCATTTCCACATTTCTATCTGATATAGATCATATTCAGATCCACATAGTTATGCTAGTGTGTATTGTATGATCTTGCAATGCCACCAATAATGCTCGATGATGATAATTAGATATCTATTGGCTTTGTAACCTTGCAAGTAAACCACTTTTCATGTAGTTTGCATTCTTAAGTTCATGTTAGTTAGTTTTGCATCTTGCATATGGAGAGAGCTCTCCTTTCATCTTTTTTGGACTTGTTAGTCAAACTGCGCTCACCTTTCACTTCTTCCTGATCATGTCTTTTAATTCTTGTCTTTCATATCACATCATCTTCTATTCATTTTGGGATCAAAACTGAAATCTGAGTTCACCTTGATCACCCAAATCATCTTTTTCCTTCTTCCATGCAGTTGGCTAACCTTTTGAGGCTTAATCCTTCGATCTTTACTGGGGCATTCTTCACCTCTTCATCCCCATCTCTTTCAAACTTCTAGTCTTTCATTCACTTTCACATCCCATGTTCCAATCCCCCCCTCCGTGGTGTTTACAGGTTGAGGGACCGATAGGTTCATGCCCCGTGTCCCATGTGTGGGGCATATCTTCACTACTTGATGGTTATTCTGTTCTCTTGATCTTCGATTCTGATTTCTAGTGATTTGATCATGTCTCTCTTTCTTCTACATTCCCTCTACCTGATTTCACTTTCGATCCTGAGGGGGCAGACACATCATATCTTATTGGCTATCTCTTTCCTAAGTGTTTAGTACTATTGCTACCAGGCTGACCACACAGGATTTGCTATCTCTCTACACTTCATTCTTTGGAGTCAGATCGCTATCTGCTTGCCTTCTTGGCTGATCTAAGTTGTTTTGTGATCCCAAATTGATCTCACATTTCAACTTCATTCTTTGACGCAATGTGTTCCCAGATCGATCACACATTAGTCAAAGAGGGGAAAATGTATACACTTAAAAATGGTCACCTAGACTATTAGCCCCTTTTGCTAAATCATAAATTGCTTATTCTTGATCAAATCCTAGCTCTATCATTTATTCGATTATTTTCTATGGGCTAACCATCTTATCCTAAGTCTTTATTTATTTAAAAGGAATATTTCCTCCCCTTTTAATAAATAAAAAGCCCCCACTTTTCTTCTTATCCTAAGTTACACAAATAAAACATTATTCTTATTTTATAAAAAGAGAAAAACACTTTTTGTCTCATATGGACACAAAAGTCAACTCCTATTTTCTTATTGGAGGATACTTGTGCACATGGATTGCTACTCTTTTAAAGCTCCATCATTGATTAAATCTTTTGCCTGTTAATCTCCATGGTCCATTCCTCCTCATTTCTTATAAAAGGAGAGCTCTCTTCTTCATTCTAGATCCCCAACTTTTTTATGCTAATGTTATGCTGCAAGTTTTCTAGGTCACTTTGGAGCTTTTTGAAGATTTGGAGCATTATTAGCATCTACATCTCATTCTTGCATTCTACATCTCATTCTTTCATTCTTAGCTTAGCTTCATATTTATGCTTTCTTAGATTAGCTTCATTTCTATGCTCTAGATTAGCTCACATAGATTAATTAGCTTGGGTTGTAACACTTACATATTTCCTTTCATAACTTAGCTTGCATTTCCATTTCTAGCATAGTTGCATTGCATTTTCATTCTTGATTCTTGAGGATATTGGCATTCTTGCCCTTGTCTTCATTGAATCTCCCATTGCATGGTTTACTAGCAAGGTTATAGGCTAAATAGCTCTAGCTGAGAGCATTCTTAAAACCTTTGCACTCCATGCCTAGGGAGCTATGGATCAATTTTTGAGACCTCATTCTTGAGTGTTCTTGAATGTAATGATTCATAGAAGTGTGACACATTTATAGCACACAACAAGAGATTAAATTGGAGTGAAATAGAAGAGGAAAGGAGAAAATCACAAGATGGGATTGGATGGTGGATAAATTGAAGTGATAATTCATTTCTATTGATTATGAGCTTGATCTATTGAAGAAAATGAAAGGTTTGAAGCTAGCAAGGAGATCTATTCAGGAGTATATGGAGGAGTTCTATTGAATCCTCATCAAAATAGGTCATGCAGAAGCTGACAAGGAGCAAGTTTCCCGTTACTTTAATGGGTTGAGGCTAAGCATTCAGGAGGAGTTGAATTTGGTTTGAATGAATAGTATTGAAGATGCCTACCAGTTTTCTCTAAAAGTAGAGGAAAAGTTGAACAAGAAGTTTGAAAGAAGGCAAAGTGAAAGAGGTCATGGTGGAAGATCTAGTGGATGATCTTATGGAGGCTGAAATGAAGATCATAAAAAGAAGGATGAGGCCAGTAGTAGTCAAAATCAAAGGGAAAATAATTTCAATTAGAATAATAGAGATCAAAGAGGAAGAGGATGAGGACAAGGATCAATAAGAGGAGGCTTTTGTAGAACATGTTTTCACTATGAAGAAGAAGTTCATAGGGCATATGAATGCCCACAATGCCAAGGAAGGATAGATAGGAGAGCTTATAGACATGCTAGTGTTGCACATGTAGATGAGGATGCCGAATCATCACATTTTGAAGATGTTGAAAGAGGAGAAGCCCTAATTAATAGAAGATTCTTGTTGAGTGGTGAGAATGAACCTAAGCAAAGGAGGATCTTGTTTTGTACTAGGTGCAAGTGTGAGGATAAGTGTTGTGATGTGATTATTGATAGTGAAAGCATAGATAATTTGGTGTTAAAAGAGATGGTCACAAAAATAAAGCTCAAGAGGTAGAAACACCCACATCCATACCGAATTGCCTGGGTGCAGGATGACCACAAGGTCTTGGGTAGTGAACAATGCCTAGTGAAGTTCAAGATTGGAGGATACCATGATGAGGTACTATGCGATATCATACCTATGGATGCATATCATATGTTTTTGGGTAGGTCATGGAAGTTTGATAGGCATGTTGTAAATGATGGTTGTGCAAATACCTATTCCTTAACAAAGGATGGAGTGCGACATAAGCTAAATCCATTGAAGGACATAAAAGAAAAGGTATGTAATAATGTAAGAATAAGTTTTGTTGATGGAAGAAAATTCCTAGATGGTATGAAGCATGAGCATATGTGTTTTTCTTTAATTCCAAAAGCTGGTAAGATGAAGTAGAAGATGTACTTGTAGAAGTTACAAATTTGTTGAATAAGTTTCAAGATATTGTATCCGATAATGTTCCTGATGGATTACCACTAGTAAGGAAGATCAATCATCAAATGGACTTGATTCCATGAACTAGTTTTCCAAATAAGGTATCACATATAATGACACCAACACAAATTGAAGAGTTGAACAAACAAGTACTTGAGTTATTACAGAGGGGGCTGATTCGAGTGAGTCTAAGTCCATGTTCTATACTAGAAGTATTAACACTAAAGAAGAATGGAGAATGAATGATGTGTATGAATTCTATGGTTATCAACAAGATCACAATCAAGTATAGGTTTTCATTACCACAGATGGATGATATCATGGACTTTTTGAGTAGAGATGTGTATTTCTAAAAGATAGATTTGAAGAGTGGATATCATCAGATTCAGATTAGAGAAGGAGATGAATATAATAATTCTTTCAAGACAAAGGAAAGACTACATGAGTGGTTAGTCATGTCTTTTGGGCTAACTAATGCCCTGAGAACTTGCATGCGGCTCATGAATGAGGTTCCTGAAAGAATTTTTGGGTAAGTTTTGTTGGCAGTGGGCCAGCATCCTTCGCGGGGTTCACAACATGGCTTAACCACCTCTTGTGTCTTCTATAAGTTTATTACTTGTATCGGGCATTAACAGATCTATCATTTGGTGCAACAACCACTACTTGTAACAATTGGTATCAGAGCTTGGTCATACACTAATACATTTGGGGTGAAATTGCGACAGCAATTTGCGACGGCAGGCAAATGTCATGCGGTTTTGGCCTTTTTTTTCAAATATAGCTCGACACCGTCGCAATTTGCGATGACAATACATTTGGCACTGTCGCAATTGTGACGTTGTCGGGATATAAGCACAAAATTAAAAAGGAACGTTGTCATGTGTGTTTTCAACAGTGTCGTAACCCTCCGCGAAATCACATCAGGATATAAGGGCAAAAAAAATAAGAACGTTGTCATTTGTGTTTTCAACAGCGCCGTAACCCTCCGCGAAATCACATCAGGATATAAGGGCAAAAAAAATAAGAATGTTGTCATTTGTGTTTTCAACAGTGCCGTAACCCTCCGTGAAATCACATCGGGATATAAGGGCAAAAAAAACAAGAACGTTGTCATTTGTGTTTTCAACAGCGCTGTAACCCTCCGCAAAATCACAACTACAATTTCTGAGTACGTTGGGTTTATTTTTCTTTTTTCATTATTATGTAATCTGGTATTCAGCTGTTAGAGAGCTAAAATATCCAGAAATGAGGACATATCTATGTTGAATTTATTGTTAGCGGCTTTGGTTATTTAGAAGTTTAATTTTATTTGTTCATCTTTCAAGCACAAACGTTTTGTGGACCATAACGTCTTCATTGTTTCGGGTATGCAGTGAAACAGCCCTAACTTGCAATTGCGATGTTGTCGGGATATAAGGGCAAAAAAAAAAAGGAACGTTGTCATTTGTGTTTTCAACAACACCGTAACCCTCCGCGAAATCACATCGGGATATAAGGGCAAAAAAAACAAGAATGTTGTCATTTGTGTTTTCAACAGCACCGAGAGAGATTCCCTCCGTGAAATCACAGCTACAATTTTTGAGTACGTTGGGTTTATTTTTCTTTTGTCATTATTATGTAATCTGGTATTCAGCTGTTAGAGAGCTAAAATACCCAGAAATGAGGACATATCTGTGTTGAATTTATTGTTAGTGGCTTTGGTTATTTAGAAGTTTAATTTTATTTGTTCATCTTTCAAGCACAAATGTTTTGTGGACTGTAATGTCTTCATTGTTTCGGGTATGCAATGAAACAGCCCTAACTTGCGACTACCTTCATGGTACTTGTGTACATTATCATGTTGTCTTTACAGTGACTGTCCTCATTCAAGTGGCAATTACACAAGGGACAGTCACTGTGAGATGTCCTCATTTGTGACAAGGACAGTCACACTTAGGACATCTCATAGTGATATTCCCTTGTGTAATTTCCACTTGAATGTATTGCTATTGAACCACATTAATGCTTTTCTTCTTCAACAAATGAGGACAGTCATTGTAAAGACAACATGATAATGTACACAATTACCAAAAAATGATCTTGTTAATTGATGTAACACTTTGTCTTGCTCACTCCCTATCCTTCACTAGGGTCTCTTTAGGCCAATGTTTTGACTTGATAGGGTACTTAACTATCCCTACACTCTTTAGGTATCTCTACCCAAGATCCCACTCCTTCAACTAGTGCACACCAACAAGAAATACAACGAACTCTGCTCAATACCAATCTAGCTACTAGGACACTCCTAGTCTTGTCTTCACAAATTGAAACACATTCAACTAGAACTTTACTCCATGGAGAGGCTGGCCACTAGGACCTCTATTGGTTTCAATATTACTCCTTCACCTATAATTTTCATCAGTACTTCAATCCGGTTCATCAAACCATGCCAATTGCACCCAAAAATAGGCTGCTAGCAATTAGGCCTTTGTCAAGCCTTTTTGTTTATATTAAGCCACCTAAAGGGCTTAGGATTCAGATGCCCTTTATTGAGAACTCCAAGATATCTAAGGTCTTCTCCTCCTAGATTTTTTGTACACCAACTGCTACAGCCATGCCTGAAAACAAGTATTTTGACACAACTTGGACAGTGTGACTAAGAGTTTGTTTTCTTAGCAGCCAAAGAAACTCACCCAATCTTCTAATTTGACTTGGGGCTTCTTTAGCTGTGTGTCTACCTCTCCATGAGATTTTAGTTGAAGCAACCAATGCATTCAACTTGTTTTAATCTTCTTGTAATGATTTGTCATCCCTAACTATGCTCAACTGACTCACCTAGGACATCATTGCAAACATAGAAAATGAGCTTCCCAGGGCCCCTCCTTCCAAACATATAGTACATGGAGTCTCCTCACCCATTCCAAGAGCCCGTACAAAATTGACAATGGAATGATGAGCTAAGACTCCATTTGTTCAACCTGCCTGGTTCAAACCAATGATAGGGTACTTAACAAAAGAATTAACAAACTAGTTGGAATGCTTCAAAACTCAAAAAAAACACAACACAGAATAAAAAAACAACTTGTACTAACTTTTCCAATAGACACTGCGAGCTATCTAATCCATTAATCAACTGAAAACAAAGAAACAAAAAAACTCAAGAATTCACTAAAACCGTGTTACTCTACAAATCTTCTTAATTCCAAATGTTTTTCCCCCCAACCTTTTGCACAGATCGATGGAGGCCTCTTATAGTTGATCTGATGCCTAATTCAATGGTTTCATATAGTTACATAACCATCTTACTCGAAAATGCTCCCTTGCACAAATGTTGTCAATGTTGTGAATGACAACATTGACAACTTGTTACAACCTTTGGGATTTTGGTTCAAAACTTATTGTTCAAACACCATAAGACCCTAACCATGACTTAGTTAGGCTATTTAGACCTCACATAGGCCACTTCTACACTTCTTTGCCCAATTTGACCCCTAAATGCTTCATTCCCACTTTTGCCACAATATTGGTAACTTGGGTACAAATTGGCACTTGCCTTCACAAAGGTCACACATGAGGACATCTCATAGTGATCGATTGTCCCTTGTGTAATTGCCACTTGAATGTATTACTATTGAACCACATTAATGCTTTTCTTCTTCAACAAATGAGGACAGTCACTCTAAAGACAACATGATAATGTACACTCAGTGTAAGGACAGTCACAAATGAGGACATCTCACAGTGACTGTCCCTTGTGTAATTGCCGCTTGAATGTATTGCTATTGAACCACATTAATGCTTTTCTTCTTCAACAAATGAGGACAGTCACTCTAAAGACAACATGATAATGTACACTCACTGTAAGGATAGTCACAAATGAGGACATCTCACAGTGACTGTCCCTTGTGTAATTGCTGCTTGAATTACACAAGGGATAGTCATTGTGAGATGTCCTCATTTGTGACAAGGACAGTCACACATGAGGACATCTCACAGTGATTGTCCCTTGTGTAATTGCCACTTGAATGTATTGCTATTGAACCACATTAATGCTTTTCTTCTTCAACAAATGAGGACAGTCACTCTAAAGACAACATGATAATGTACACTCACTGTAAGGACAGTCACAAATGAGGACATCTCACAGTGACTGTCCCTTGTGTAATTTCTTCTTGAATTACATAAGGGACAGTCATTGTGAGATGTCCTCATTTGTGACAAGGATAGTCACACATGAGGACATCTCACAGTGATTGTCCCTTGTGTAATTGTCACTTGAATGTATTGCTATTGAACCACATTAATGCTTTTCTTCTTCAACAAATGAGGACAGTCACTCTAAAGACAACATGATAATGTACACTCACTGTAAGGACAATCACAAATGAGGACATCTCACAGTGACTGTCCCTTGTGTAATTGCCGCTTGAATTACACAAGGGACAGTCATTGTGAGATGTCCTCATTTGTGACAAGGACAGTCACACATGAGGACATCTCACAGTGATTGTCTGTAATGTCCCCTTTTTGGCTAACTTGGAAAACAGGAACAATTACTCCACTTCTCAGACTTACTCTATCAGATACTTACAATTAAACTAAGTAATGGAGGTTACTTAAGATATCAACCGCTATTTCAGATTCAATCACAATATGTGTGCAAGATGATATTGATACCAATATGTTTAATAGCACTGTCGGATATAATGATATGAAATATGCTATGAATATGATGTTTCCTATCACTTATAGTGATAGTATAATGATGGTATGTCTGATATAAACAATATCGATATACAATCAATAAGTATTGCTTACAGCAATGTATTTGCTGTGTCTGATATGATGATGTAATTATGCAAATGTGTAATATCGCTATGAGTGATATGTTGCTATTTCAGATTCTGAATTATATGCTTGCAACTTCAAATATTGATGCTGTTTCTGACTATCCTTTCTATCTGTGCAATAATGGTGTTGTCTCTGATCTGCAATGATAAACTTGAAACCAAACTGCCAAAGGCAGATGCTCTATTGAGTATATCCAAATATGGATAAGTAAATAAAGTTCTAATGATGCCTTGAGTGACTGACGAGAATGCATTCTTATATTGTCTTTAACAAATGAAGAGATGCTATGAATGAGACGTGTCTTGTTTCTTCCTCCATGTCCCTTTGTTAATCACACCTTTCCATAATCCGACAGTTCACATAATATTATTTCATTATTTTCTGATCATAGATAACTCCCAGATTGACTCAATATCAAATCTTTTTATGAAGGTAATCTTCCCTAATTGGTAGTGCAACCAGTAGTTAACATCCATTGTGTTTGTATTAGTTTGGTCTAACTATCATTAGTATTTAGTCAATCGATATTAACTCTTGCCTTATCCCATATTGTTATGATGATATCCAATCTTTCTACTCTGATATAAGTCGATATCATTTTCTGATAATTGTCCATTTATTGGTTGATTGCTGGTAATGGAGTTTGATCTTCAAATTGACTTCCATTCTTGTTAATACTTAAGGATACATTGTACTTATTATCCATGACTGATGCCTCATTCATCAATAGCTTGTGATATAATCACTGATGCTTTTGTGTTTCTACAAGATGTGGTTTATCTCAGACAATCGATAATCTTTCAATCCTTTAGTCAATATCCTCCTATGTGGTGTCTATTGATATAGATAGTAGAATTCAATCTAGTTTATGTTATTGTCATGATAACATAGGAAGTGATGGTGCATATTTGCTAGCGGGTCTTCATGTTTGATATTGCTTTATCGGATATGTCATTGTCTAAACTTGTGCAATTAATGATTATTTATAATATATGAATGGTTATCCTTCTTGCTTATCAATACATCTTCTGAAACACATAGCGACCTATCCCTTATTCATATCATGTTGATCTTGACTTCATAGTATTTGGTTCATTAATCATCCTCTCATGGTATCGATGTGTAATGACTAGTGATTGTTGTATCACTTCTTCATTCCTCATCGTGATAGATAATGCAGATGTTTAATGTAGATGTATATCGATTACAGATATTCGATATTGCTTTAAACGTTATTATTATTATTATTATTAATGTTATTGTTATTATTAAATATTATAATTAATGATGTTAGTAATATTAATAATATTATAATAAATATTATTATAGTGATAACATATTGTTTTATATTGAGAGGTTTATTAATATTATTTATATATTAAAATTATTATATCAATAATTGATTTAATATTATTACTTAATATATTATTATAATATAATATATATAATTTATTAATAATTATTTATTATTAATTTATATTATAATTATAATCATAATTATATTATTTATTAATATTTTAATATTATTTAATTAACATATTACTTATTATGCTAACTATATATTATTATTATCTTTTGATAATAATTATATATTATTGTTATATACCGTTAATAATAGATTATTATATATCATCTAATCATTTTATTATTATACTAAGTTCAATATGTCACGGCTCATGACATTGTCCCTTGTGTAATTGCCACTTGAATGTATTGCTATTGAACCACATTAATGCTTTTCTTCTTCAACAAATGAGGACAGTCACTCTAAAGACAACATGATAATGTACACTCATTGTAAGGACAGTCACAAATGAGGACATCTCACAGTGACTGTCCCTTGTGTAATTGCCACTTGAATTACATAAGGGACAGTCATTGTGAGATGTCCTCATTTGTGACAAGGAAAGTCACACATGAGGACATCTCACAGTGATTGTCCCTTGTGTAATTGCCACTTGAATGTATTGCTATTGAACCACATTAATGCTTTTCTTCTTCAACAAATGAGGACAGTCACTCTAAAGACACCATGATAATGTACACTCACTGTAAGGACAGTCACAAATGAGGACATCTCATAGTGACTGTCCCTTGTGTAATTGCCACTTGAATGTATTGCTATTCAGCCACATTAATGCTTTTCTTCTTCAACAAATGAGGATAGTCACTCTAAGGACAACATGATAATGTACACTCACTGTAAGTGTACATTATCATGTTGTATTACAAATGGACCTTATGTTGGTCGGGATATAAGTGCAAAAAAAAAAAGGAACGTTGTCATTTGTGTTTTCAACAGCGCCGAGAGAGATTCCCTCCGCGAAATCAAGCGGGTTATCATTTGTGTTTTGAACAAAGCGGGTTGTCATTTGTGTTTTGAACAGCACCGAGAGAGATTCCCTCCGCGAAATCAAGCGGGTTGTCATTTGTGTTTTCAACAGCGCCGAGAGAGATTCCCTCCGCAAAATCACAGCTACAATTTCTGAGTACGTTGGGTTTATTTTTCTTTTGTCATTATTATTTAATTTGGTATTCAGCTGTTAGAGAGCTAAAATACCCAGAAATGAGGACATATCTATGTTGAATTTATTGTTAGCAGCTTTGGTTATTTAGAATGCTTCCCCACAATACTTAATTACACAAGGGATAGTCACTGTGACATGTCCTCATTTGTGACAAGGACAGTCACACATGAGGACATCTCACAGTGACTGTCCCTTGTGTAATTGCCACTTGAATGTATTGCTATTCAACCACATTTATGGGCCCGTTTGGACCACGACACACAGTAGCATCTACAGAGAAGAATATCCCAGGTGTAACAAGTTGTAAGAATATACCAACAGTTCTAAGAAGTTCCCTAGCACGTAGTAGCATCTACAGAGAAGAATATACAACATGAGGGCAGCCATTGTAAAGACAACATGATAATGTACACTCATTGTATGTGTACATTATCATGTTATCTTTATAGTGACTGACCTCATTCAAGTGGCAATTACACAAGGGACAGTCACTGTGAGATGTCCTCATTTGTGACAAGGACAATCACACATGAGGATATCTCACAGTGACTGTCCCTTGTGTAAGCCACTTGAATGTATTGCTATTCAACCACATTTATGGGCCCGTTTGGACCATGACACACAGTAGCATCTACAGAGAAGAATATCCCAGGTGTAACAAGTTGTAAGAATATACCAACAGTTCTAAGAAGTTCCCTAGCACATAGTAGCATCTTCTAATTGTCTATACCACTTCACAAGGTATTGTTTGCACACATTGTTTTTGGTTCTTTTGATGACCCTTGTTTTGAAATTGCTATTAGGCCTTGTAGCTTATATGTTTTGATTGCTGGAGAGCTTCTAAAGCTAAGCAAGAAGACCATTGCACGAGTTATAGCCGCGCGCTCAGGTTTGAAAATTGTATATTTTTTAATCTAATGTATATTTTAACTAGACTTTTAGCTTATTTTTGCTGTATATTTTAATCTAAAGGGAATCATGGATGTGAACTTGAAAGAATTTTGTACTTAGTTCTTATGGAGAGAATAGTAGTAGTTTACGGTCTAATATCAAATAGAGTTTTCCAATTACAGAAAGTTAATGAATTCTAATAGCTTATATCTTTTGATTGCTGGAGAGCTTCTAGAGCTAAGCAAGAAGACCATTGCACGAGTTATAGCCGCGCGCTCAGGTTTGAAAATTGTATATATTTTAATCTAATGTATATTTTAATCCTTTTGCCATGTCATGTAATATGTCTTGCCTTGTAGCTTATATGTTTTGAAATTGCTGTTAGGCCTTGTAGCTTATATGTTTTGATTGCTAGAGAGCTTCTAGAGCTAAGCAAGAAGACCATTGCACTAGTCGTAGCCACGCGCTCAGGCATGAAAATTGTATATTTTTTAATCTAATGTATATTTTAACTAGACTTTTAAAATATTAAAGGATTTAACTAGGTCTAAGAAGATTTGTGTACTTTTGACAATTTTGCTTAGTCACTGAAAGTTGTAGACCGAAGTTTTCATAGCCCAATTTTTGCTTCCTGCGAAGAATGATCATGTCAGATAATATAAGTGAAGAACAAAATAGGGAGACAATCGCTAGATTGTGGTCTAACTTGAAAAGAAAAGGTGATGGAAAATGTTATTGTCCCTGCAAAATTTGTAAGGGCTTAAACCGTAGAAGATTGCTAATCAAAACAGTTAAGAGACATTGTAGGGAGAATGGTCACATTGAAGAGGGGCATGACTATCATCCACTGGTAAGTTGTTCATTATATCATTTTAACAATTTATATACATATGAAATCACTTGATGATGAGTTGAAGATCATGGTTTATTTATGTTAATCAATTTTATATAGGTTGATCTCCCCAGGGAAGTACATGATATGGAGGAACATGGGGGTGCGAATATTCAAGGTGAAGATAATGATCCCATGGAAGATGACGATCATGCGCCAGAAAACACAATTGAAGATGATGGTATAAATACATTGATCCATGACACATTTAGTCCAAGCGGATCTGATCATGATGATGATGATAGCCTTGATGTACCTCTACTTGAGAAGGCATACGAGCCCCTATACAAAGACTCCCAAACAACTCTTCTCTCTGCTGTATTGTTGTTGTTGAACTTGAAGGTTATGAATAGTTTATCCAACATAACAATGTCACGTATGTTAAGGTATGTCATATATGTCTTTATAGTTAACAAAGGGTGAATAATGTACCACTAATATTGTTTATATTAACAACTTATATTTTTTGCTGTAGATTGATAGGCGAGTTTTTGTTACCACCATCAAATATTCTACCTCGCTCATATCGAGAATTATCTGCTATTATGAAAGATATTGGAATGGAGTATCAAGCAATACATGCTTGTCCCAATGATCATATTATATATTATAAAGAACATGAATTTGCAACACAATGCCCTGTATGTCATACGAGTAGATATCGAACAGATCGAATAACAAAAAAGGTGCCTCACAAGGTTCTTCGTTACATCCCCATTATTCCACGGATGCGACAATTATTCAGGTGTACTAGCTTGGCACAATTTATGGATTACCATGCACGCAATAGAAGTCGAGATGACATTATTCGAATCCCTGCGGATGGTTCGACATTTATGCACATAGAGGAAAAGTGGCAACACTTCAAAGAAGAACCTCGTAATCTCAGGCTTTCATTGGCAGTGGATGGTGTCAATCCATTTGGAGAGATGAGATCTGTTTGCTCGGTGTGGCCTGTTTTTGTTATCAACAATAACATTCCTCCGTGGATGTCAATAAAGAGGGAGCACATTATGTTGGCAATGATTGTTCTAGGTATTTTATCATTTGATAGTTATTAATTTACATGTACTTACAAATCTTACAGTAAAATGGTCACAATAATTATGTAATGTTACTGTTCATTCAAGTAGGTAAATATCAAGTTAAAGTTATGAATGTATATATTGAGCCTCTTATTGACGAGTTGGTGGAGTTATGGAACGGTGTCACTATGTATGACGTGTCTAGACCAATAGGACAAAGACAATTTCAATTCCATGCAATACTTGTATGGATAATACATGATGCCCCAGGGCTAACACATTTTTGTGGTATGTTATAGTGAATTCAAGTTGCGCATGATAATTCTAATTATAAAAATCAACATATTTAATAATCCAATTATATCATTATCTTGTAGGTCTTCAAACAAAGGGAAATTTTGCATGTCCAGTTTGTGGTCCAAAGATGAAATCTCGTCATTCAAAAAGTTTAGGAAAGCATGTGTTTGATGAGTACAGACACTTCCTCCACAGGAATCATAAGTATCGAAGTATGGAAAAACATCTTTTCAATGGGAAAGAAGAGACTACATCAAAGCCACGAAGAATGACACCTCGCCTATGGAAGTTGGAATATAATAGAATTAATCGTCGAGGTAATGTCACTTAATGGTTTATGTTTGTAATTTATATATTTCTATTGTGATTTTTGTTTACTAATTATGTAATTGATGATCGTGAAGGTCGTCAAGGCACTACTGACAACCTTCCAAAGGGACTAAAAAGCTATCCCAGACAATTTAGTAGGTTGCCCTACTACGAGGACCTACAAATTGTGCATTTGTTTGATCTTATGCATGTTGGAAAGAATATAACAGAGACATTGTGGAAAATACTGGATGGAAGGTGTGACAAAGAAAAAATTGTCAAAATTTGTAATGACATTCATGAATCCAATCATGCACTGAAGAATTTCATTCACTCAAATAGCAATAGAGATCAGATTAATATAAGTGCCCTTCCTTGGTTATTAACGGAGTAGCAAAGTGATGCCATAAAAGAAGTCATACGAAAAATTTGATTTCCCACAGGATTTGCTGGGAACATAAGCAATCTCATATCAAAGAAAAGTGAATTTGGGCCAGGGCTCAAAACGCATGATTGGCATACTTTCATCAAGGTAAGTTATGTTCTTCTGTATTTACAATATATTCATAAACTACGTGTACTATTCATTATGTTATGTTAGAAAATAATGAAATGATTGGTTTATAATTACTGCAGTACGTGCTACCTCTATCTCTCCCAGAGCACTTCAACAATAACATCAAACAAGTGATATATGATCTTGGAAAATACATGAGGTAAGCAGTAATATCTGTTCAATTTGTTGTATATATTTATTATATTCGCGATTTGTTTTTCTTGCTATGTAATCTATTGTATATTATTTTGTAAAGTCTCATATTTATATATTTTTTGTGACTTGAATCTCTTAATGTAGGTGGTTGTCATCTAAAGAAATCCATAAAGAAGATATAAACTATTGGAAGAGAAGAATTCCTCATTTATTGTGTGAAATGCAAAAGTGTCTACCTCCAAATTTTTTCAATGCACAAGAACACTACCTCATACACCAAGTTGAGGAGATTGAATTGTGTGGACCTGCACACACTAGGTCAATGTGGATGGTTGAGAGGCACTTGAAATCTTTGAAGGCTTTGGTTCAACAAAGAGCACATCCTGAGGGTTCTATGGTAGAGGGATACATGGTATACCAGACTATGGTGTACATTACTGAATATCTTCCTAAGTTTACTTCAAATATCCATGTAGATCGCATTTGGGATCTCGACCCTTTTAAAAAATTCAAAGGGGAGTACTTGATGGGGAAAGGTAGATTGAGGAAAGTGACAGGTAATAAATTATAAGATGTTATTGTAATAAATTATTTCTTAATCTTCAAAATAAATCGGTTGTAAGTCGTCTATTTTTTTTTTGTACAGTTGCTCGAGAGTGGGATGCACTACATTTGTATATTGCAAACAATCTTGATTGGATGACGGTATGGATTGAACGATGTCAACATTCTGGTCACATTAACATGGGAAGGTGTATCTTCATTGGTTAAAGAAGCTCATCGTAATGGAGATTCTAATGTTACGCAAAGGGAAATAGATTTAGCATATGGTTTAAGAGATTTCCAGGTACGTACAAAATTATTAATCACCCGTATGTTTATCAACTCACGATATAATAATTTTGACATGTTTCACATATTATTGCAGGTTAAACACCACAAGGGTATGTTCTGTAATGGTCAAAAATTTCGCGTCAAAGTGTTGGATGACACGAAGAAAACTTGTGATTCTGGAATAACTGCAGTCTTTCAAGTGACTAATATTTCATCTAGAAATGACTTAGATCCTCAAGAGTCTAAAAATCAATACTATGGCATTTTGGATGATATACTTGAGTGCGACTTTAGTTCCTTCAAATTAGTACTCTTCATTGTCAAATGGTACAGGCTACGACTTAATCTAAATGATCCTAATAGGACTGTTATTGAACATGATAATGGATTTACAATGCTTAATACAAGGTCGTTTGAGCCAGTTGGGGATGAGCCCTATGTTCTTCCAAGCCAATGTGAGCAGGTATTTTACTCAGAGGTTTCACATAAACCAGGTTGGTCATTTTTTGTTAGACATGAACCGAGAGGAAGGCCGATAAAGTATAATGCGATGGAAGAAGAAGATACCGAAGAAGTAGAAGATGATGTAGATGATGATCACGATCGACAATTATTGGATGATGTTTCTGAGACAAATTTTCATGAAGAAGAAGAAGAAGATGATGACGATGATGCTGCTACTGATGATGATGATGAAGATGATGTTGATGTTGATGATGATGATGTTGATGATGACGACAACGACGACAACGATGACGACGACGACGACGACGATGATGACGACGATGACGAGGATGATGATGATGATGATGATGATGATGATGATGAGGATGATGATGATGAAATTTAAAGGTATGCCATCAATCCTTAATGTATTTAATATTCATTTCTTGATAGAAATATATTTGTCTTAAATGGTTACATAGTTTATTCATTATCTATTTAAAAGCTACAAGTTTCAACTACAAATAGAATACTGCTAATCTAAATTAACTATTAATCTAAATTAATTAAATAAAACCATTTAAAACACATATTAATGTGAGCCTGATTTAAGTGTTATAATGTGTACGTTTTAATGTTTTTAATTTTTATGTGATGCTTATGATGGATGTGATTATGATTATGATGTGATTATGCTCACGATAATTGAATTACATTTGCAGGAAATTGAACCCCTTTCAAGAGCATCCCGCACAGTCTCATGGATCGACAGGTATAAGTCAATACACCTTATAGAAAGTCTATTTAATACACTTATCAATAGTAAGATTGATGTCTTCTAAGATCTCTCCCATTTGCAGGTACCAACAAATAGGTATTTGTCAGAAGTGTCTTCCTCAAGTGAGGGAAATATAGGAATAGAAGAGGAAAGTGAGACATGCAGTTTATCTAGAATAGGGAGATTAACTAGAGGTCAAAGGACTAGAAGGAAATTCAATAAACACATGAAATTTTTCCTTGCTCAAGGGGGGTCATGTTCTTATGATGATGAGACGAAAGGTGACATCGAGGTGCCCTTGAGGTACCAACATCTACAGAAACATTGGGTACCCAAGGAACTTCCTCCAATAAACACTGATTTTTGTGTTAATGAGAGGATATATCGCATAGCACCATCATCATTACATGGTTTGGGCCTATTTTCTATGGATGGCATAAAGGTGTCTTACAACAAAGTTTCTGAATTGATGGAGTATGTTGGACCATGTTACGATTACAAAAGTTGGATGCATATTGTTCAATATAAAAAAAGTATGCATAGGTATGCACTCTCGGCAAATTATATACAACAGCAAGACAATAATCAAAGTAAAAGTGTGGCTATATACATTGATGGAAGGCCAAAAGAAACAGGGAATATTGCGGGTTTTATAAATAGTACACGACCTGGGTCAACTATAAAGCAACCCAATTGCATATTTGAGGCGCATGAGGGAAATCGTGTATTCATCTGTGCGATAAAATCAATACGTGAAGGGGAAGAGCTACTTATTGATTACAATTTGAACCGCATAGATACAAACGAGGCTACTATCATGGTGGTGGTACATACTATTAAACCAACTTCTAATCAATGACTCCAACATACCATTTAGTTATTAAATTTTTGGCTAACATTTTTATACTTGATCTTTGACACAGGGGCACAATATGGAGCAACCGCCCGAAGGTGATGGTGACGATATTCCTAGCTCATCTACACATGAGTAGGTAAAACTCATTGTAATTGTGCAAACTAGATAGAAGCAAAATGTTATTTTTTTTAATGTTATTTTCTTCATTGTTTTGGAGTAATTTTGATAATACTAATACTATTGTTGTCACAGAGGGCCAGTGGTCGGAGAGAGGGAAAGCAACCTGTAGTCCCTCAGGAGTCCCCCCTTGTGGACCCTTTTTTTTATTGATTTAGCAGAGACCGATGACCCGATCGGTTCCATTAAAAAGCTGCTAAAGAAAATTGGGAAAGAACTTCTACGTTTGGTATCCATACATCCTCAGACTCAGGAAATAAAAGATAGGGCAGCTGAGTTGTTGCGCACTTCTGAAAACTTTAAAGTAAGTATTAATGAAATTTTTAATTATTACAAGAGTTCAATAATGGTTTTTATGTTATGCTCTTTTATGACATTAATTAAAATATGGATGCATTGTCTTTACAGAGTTATTTGCGTAATTTTGAACCCCATTCCCATGATGAGGCCGGTATTGCAAGTGGTTCAGGTAGATCACATGGTCCATTCCCCACTTGTGTTTTCCACTGAATATATATAGGAATGATCATAATCATTGACAATACATGCTCGAACAATCTTTTTTTTTAATGCTCTAACAATCTTGTCCATGCTAGTCCACGCGTTCTATATTTATGCATGCTCTAACAATTTTATTCTTTAGCTCCTTTCCATGATGATATGACAACGCCGCCTCCATCCAGGACAACCACAAATGTCTTGCCGACTGCCATGTCAACAACACACAGCCTAAATGCACCAATTGTTGCACCATCTACTGGTACACAAATCTCTCTTTTTCTCTCTTTTGTTATGTGTTTAAGTGTTATGTGTTTACAATGTAGATCCCTTGATTGTGTTTGTGCCATGGGTGCTCTGCACCAATTTATTTCCCTTGAAGTATTATTTCTTGGAGGCATTTGATAATGGTTTTCATTTTTTGCAATAGGAGATGCAACAAGTCTCAATGCAACATCATTTCCTGGATGTTCCCGTGTTCCTAGTACGGGAACGGTGAAGGATTGCATATTGATCATCAGCGACGATGAAGGCATTCCCTTAAAAGTATCCAAACTTCCAGGTACTTTAAAGTTATTATTATTCTATAGTGATATAATAGTAATTTAGTTTTTGATCACTCTTCATCGACTAATGATCCCATGATTATTTTGTAGGGAATGATATTTTTTGGCAAAAACTTGGTGACGAGTGTTTGCGGATATTCAGGCCCACCATACGTACATGGTGGAACATCATATCCTAACTAAAACCCCAAACCACTATTTTGATTTCATATCATTGCTAGAATAGTTTTCCTTTTCATCAATTTCTTGAACTATATTAAAGGTAGCTTCTCTTCATTTATGAGTCTAACATGTTTTTTTTTACTTAAAAGGTGGAATAACCAAGATAAAAAGTTGAAGGATGATCTTGTACATAGTATGACCCAGCTTTTTGGACCTCGTGCATTCAAGAGAAACAAGCTCCTTGAAAGAGCTGGTTTATGTTTGAAGTATATTAGGGACCAGTACAAGAAATATTTAGAGGTTAACCCAAGGCACGAGCGTCCGCCCTGTGTTCTTGAGGCTGAGTGGCAGGGTTTGATTTTGGATGGAAAGTATAAAGCCGACATGAAAAAAGGAATTACGCCAGTAGAGAGTAGAGCAAGGTATGTGATACTTTTGAGAATGTAATTATGTACTAATTAACCTCTAAATTTTTCCTGTACTGGTCTCTAACATATTTCAAACTTTTCATAGATTGCCTGACACATCAAAGGCAACAAAGGCAAGATTAGAAAAGCACGGGACACACAAGCTCGGCTCTGGTGGTTTTTCCAAACTTCAAGCACGAGTTGTAAGTATTAGTAAATGAAAACTTGTATCAATTTTTTTATATATTGCAAGGAAATTTTTTTTGATCAAACAATGCAAGTAAAATTGACCATACCAAGAAAAAATGTAGGGGTCAGAGTTCAATAGATGCCTCACAGAAGAGGACAAGAGAATTGGCTTCCAACAAGGCTATAGAGCCGTGGCTGAACGACTACGAGCTGAAATCAGTGTGCAAGGTTCAAATAATGATGCATCTGAGCCACAGGTAAATAAGCTAAATGAAATTTATTTCAAATTGAATACTTTACCAATTAGTCTATTTGATGTTAAGTTCTAATATAAAGTGAGTATATCTATTTTAAGAAAGCAATGATAACAATGTGTAGGATATTGGAATGCAGCCTGACAATCCTTCTACACAATCTATGCATAATGAAGGTTCGCATGATGTGCATCCTAGTGGTGGAGGTATACATTTGCTATTAAAATTTTTATATGTAATTACAATTGGTGTTTGGATTAATGTAACATTTTGTATAGCAACTGTAGAGGATCGAGGGGTTGGTGCTCATGAGCATGTTGAGGTTGAGTCTAGACAAAATGATGTGGCCAGATCAGGTAATTAAAGAGCGCCACAGTTATGTTCTTTAAAATAATTAAATACTTGTAACAATTATAATTAAATATTTTAAATTTAACTCTTTTATTTGTTATTGTAGAGGACCCCCCTTTGCAGCAGCATAGGAATTTGAGATCATCAAGAACAGAGAACAAAACAACTGATGAGGGGGGTATTGATGATAACACTGATGCTCCTCTTAGAGCTTACATAGAAAAAAAAATTAGAAAGAGAAAAAAGAAATGATTGTCATCTAAATACCTTAATTGATAATGACTGAATTTTATGTCTCAATGAATTTAATTATGTGCTAATGAATGTTCATGAATTATGTGTTTATTTTCATATTGATGAATGTTGCATGTTAACGAATCTAATGTGTTAATGAATGTTATCATGTGATATTGATTGAATGTTACATTTTATTAATAATTGAAAGAATGAATGAATGTTAGATGTTAACGGGGAATGTAGAGTGATGTTAGGGGGAGGGGGGTGGGGCCAAATGAGCTTCCACCTTCACGTGGTTGGCCCTATTTAGTAGAGAATATTAAACTATATTCTCGAAACAAAGTGAAGCTCAATAAGATACTAAATGAGTCAAAATGGTTATCAAGGTCCTCTATCCATAAGATACTTGTAGTCAAAATGGTTATCTAGGTCCTCTATCCATTCCATAAGTTCTTCACCATTCAAACTTCCTCCATAACAAGGAATGTGCTCTAGGTTAGTCATGAAGCCTAGCATGGACTCTCTGTCAGATAGAGCCACTATTTCAGAGCCTTTTCTGTGCATTTCCTTCAAGCACTGTACAGTGTACGGATGTGAAAGGGAGGGCAGACCAGTGTGGAAGTTAGAGTATTTATATCTTATGCTTTGAGAGTTTATTTGGTAGATTCAAGACACCTTATATCAAAGTTATTCCTTTTTCTTATCTGTTGTTCTGTCAAACCCTCATTTTTTGGGTTATTGCATTCAAATGGCCTTAACTTGCAAATAAACCATAGGATATCCTCTGTTCTTTGTAAAATGCAAGTTAAGGGGGTTTATTTTCATATTTTAAAAGCTTTGGAATAGGATACTAAGCCAGAGAATTTCAAGAGCAAGCCCTAGGTCAAGAATCTCAATGTTCTTGACTAGGAGTTGATGGATTATGCAAGATCAGAGGGTAGCGGCAAGTAAAGGACCTCAAACCTTGTTGAATCTAGATCTTTAGAGCATGGTGGACATCTTCAAACTCTGATCTTGGTTTCATGCACCCATTTTCAATGCCTTGTTTTGGAACCCACACCCAAAGGCATGCATTAGGTCTGCGGACTCAATAAGGACATTGATATGCTGGAGTGGAGTCAGGGTCTGGGAGTTGGAGGATTGTTAGAACATCAAAAAGGGTACTCAAAAAACATATAAGTTCATAAGGTCCTTTGTCAAATTGAAGAGTTATTGCTGCAGAACAGGTTTTGGAGACCTACTAGAGTCACTAGGTCTATTTGGACCCGTTTGGACCACGACACACAGTAGCATCTACAGAGAAGAAGTTTGGTATGCAATGGTCTTGAAACCTCCTGAGAAATTCTTGGTATGCATTTGTGTGGTGCAAAAGCTTCGTTGAAAGAGAAAAAGAAGAAAAGAATAGAAATGTTTTTTTTTCTTTTTATGTCATATACTGTAACCAGCTACTTATAACTTGCAAAAATTATTATAACCATTTGAAATTGAAACTTAGTTTAATGTGAAACTGAGAACTGCTTTATTAGAGCTTTCTGTGATTTAGATTCAGACATCAAGAACATTGTTTGCCTAATATTGTGATTAATGTTTATTTATTAATATCTCATACTGACAAACAATTGATAATTGTAGGGAAAACGTCATTGGGGGTCTTTGAGGATCCACCAGAAGCCAAGGAGAAAATGTATTCAAATGCTAAAGATGGTGTAACAGTCCTTACAACTGTTGAACCTTACTGTGTAGATCATCTCCGATTCTCCAAGTTCAACAGTACTATGGTATTCCTTTGGATACTTCAAATGGTAAATTTCAGACATCAAGTTCTTTTCGTATGAAACTACTACATTTGTAATCTGTAGTTTTAAACTTTTAGTTTATAAATGTTCATCAGCTTTAGTTCGTATGCTACCATTTCAAGTATGATTAATGAAGTTACCTTTATCACAGGATGAAAGTGAGCAGTCAGCATACTGGTACGGAGCTAGCAGCATTGATACGGTGACTAGGGCATCGTTTAATGGTGGTATTGTGTTTTCCCGTATTTAGGGCATCGGCCTTTTGAAGCATTGCCTTCATCTTTCTTAAGTCTGAGTTTTAAGTTTGTTTATCTCTCTCGACGCTGTTGAAAATACAAATGACAACGTTCTTGTTTGTTTTGCCCTTATATCCCGATGTGATTTCACGGAGGGTTACGGCGCTGTTGAAAACACAAATGAAAACAAAAATCCCTTGTGTAATTGCCACTTGAAGGAGGACAGTCACTGTAAAGACAACATGATAATGTACACTTACAGTGAGTGTACATTATCATGTTGTCTTTAGAGTGACTATCCTCATTTGTTGAAGAAGAAAAGCATTAATGTGGCTGAATAGCAATACATTCAAGTGGCAATCACACAAGGGACAGTCATTGTGAGATGTCCTCATTTGTGACTGTCCTTACAGTGAGTGTACATTATCATGTTGTCTTTAGAGTGACTGTCCTCATTTGTTGAAGAAGAAAAGCATTAATGTGGTTCAATAGCAATACATTCAAGTGGCAATTACACAAGGGACAATCGATCACTGTGAGATGTCCTCATGTGTGACTATCCTTGTCACAAATGAGGACATCTCACAATGACTGTCCCTTGTGTAATTCAAGTGGCAATTACACAAGGGACAGTCACTGTGAGATGTCCTCATTTGTGACTGTCCTTACAATGAGTGTACATTATCATGTTGTCTTTAGAGTGACTGTCCTCATTTGTTGAAGAAGAAAAGCATTAATGTGGTTCAATAGCAATACATTCAAGTGGCAATTACACAAGGGACAATCGATCACTGTGAGATGTCCTCATGTGTGACTATCCTTGTCACAAATGAGGACATCTCACAATGACTGTCCCTTCTGTAATTGCCACTTGAATGAGGACAGTCACTGTAAAGACAACATGATAATGTACACATACAATGAGTGTACATTATCATGTTGTCTTTACAGTGGCTGCCCTCATGTTGTATATTCTTCTCTGTAGATGCTACTATGTGCTAGGGAACTTCTTAGAACTGTTGGTATATTCTTACAACTTGTTACACCTGGGATATTCTTCTCTGTAGATGCTATTGTGTGCCGTGGTCCAAATAGGCCCATAAATGTGGTTGAATAGCAATACATTCAAGTGGCAATTACACAAGGGACAGTCACTGTGAGATGTCCTCATGTGTGACTGTCCTTGTCACAAATGAGGACATCTCACAGTGACTGTCCCTTGTGTAATTGCCACTTGAAGGAAAAAAGCATTAATGTGGTTCAATAGCAATGTATTCAAGCGGCAATTACACAAGGGATAATCACTCTGAGATTTCCTCATTTGTGACTATCCTTACAGTGAGTGTACATTATCATGTTGTCTTTACAGTGACTGTCCTCATTTGTTGAAGGAAAAAAGCATTAATGTGGTTCAATAGTGATGCAGAGTAGTCAGGGCTTTTAGAATATACAAATATACATCCTTAACTCTCATTCCACCAAGGAAGAAGGAATTCCAATGGTTGAAACGTGAGTTAAGGTCTTTACATCAGTCAAACCCTGAAAATGAGGGTTTGTAAACAATGCACAGAAAATTTGAAATAACTTAGATATAAAACAAAGAGAATCAATCAAACCAACTTCCAAAGCATCAGATGTCACTATTACAACTTCCAGGCAAATTTTATCATCCAACCACCATCCGTACAGCCGTACAGAGTTCATTTTTCACCAGAAATGCACTAAAATAGGGTTATTTTTATTTTTTATGAAAGCAAAATGATTACAATACTGGTTCTCTGTCTGTCTTCGACCATTTGAAGCCTAAAATAGGCTCTCCAAATGTTGGTTCAACCATCTAGGTGGTTAGAATAGTTTATCCAACAAATGTCAACTTTGCTAAGCAACTTTTAAAGTTGCATTACAACTTTGCAAACAACTTTGCCGAGAAGGTTAAAAATGTGTTGTGAAACTTTAGGAACCTTATTAAAGTTATTTTGGACCTTCAAACTTCTTAACAACATCTAAAAGACACCTAATAAACACTTACTATGCTCATTTCATCCAAGGACTCAAAAGATGCCCAAGGTTTATAAGTCACCAAGGGGTCTTGTGTCCAACAAGTGGATGTTTATAAGGAGATAAAATCAATCCTTAATATTTATTACAAACCAAGAAAACATCTAAAACTCCTATTCTAATTTATTGTCATTCAAAAAGACTCTGATTTGTCATTCAAAAAGACTCTGATTTGTCAATCAAAAGGACCTTTCACCAGTCAATCCTTCAAAGCTCCAAGGTGAAAATCTTATGTTCCAATTGATAGGATTTGACTCCTTGGCTTCATGGCAACTTCCTTCAATCATGGTGTCTTTGGCTTGCATTAGGGATGCCCCTGCATCAAATAGCAATGCATTCAAGTGGCAATTACACAAGGGACAGTACATGCCCATTAAAGTTGGTGTTTTGTTATCCAGCATGACAATGGAGACAACATACTCTGTGTCAATTTTATTGATCAAATTTCCCTCCGCCAGGCAAAGCAACAATCTGGGTATGATAAGGTGAAATTTTGTAGTCCTTTTGGGTATGATAACAGTTCCAGTTTCCAATAAGATGGTTCATTTTTATAATCTAGCTTCAATTTCTCTTGTGAAAATCTTTTTTTCATTTTATGGGTGGTAAAATATAATTATTATGCTAGAGGTGTGTACTTATGGATGATAATGAAACAAAATGATAAGATTTAAGACTCTTGTTTTTTTTTTAAATAGCAATTTAAGTTTCCTTCTATTATAAATTACTGTTTTTCTATTTTTTAATGTATCTTTCCAGATCTTTTATATCAATTTTATTTATGAAATATAAATATATTAATAATGTTTTAGTGTTTTTAGGATTAGTTTATATCAATTCTATGTATCATCATTCGTCATTCAATTGTCAGTATTATTAATTTAGACTGTGCAATTGTAGAACTACTCGAATATGGGTTGGATGGATACTCAAGCAGGGGAACCCTCCTCAAATATCTCAAGCAGTGAACTTGGAAAAATGTGTCCTGAAGGAACCCTTTCCATCAGAGAGATAAAAGTACAAACAAGTAAAAGAAGCAGGCTCTGCAAATATGTTTTTGAGAAGAAAAATGATAGATTATTCGAGTATGGTTCATGAGGTATATCTAAAAAGACATTTTTTTTCTTATTATAATAAAAGAGGAAGTTGTGAATGTCAAAGTTGAGTGAAACAAAAATTATTTTCATCAAATTTTGTTAGGCTTGCTTTTGGGAATAGTTTCTTACAATATTGCTATTAAGATTTTTATTGTGTAGTTTTTAGATTAGGTTTATAAAATTATATTTCATGAGTAGTGATTCATATTAATCAATTAACGATACTTTTGGAAGGTATTTTCAATGTGTCAAATTTTGATATTTTTACAAGAATTAGATTGTGTAATTTTTTTAATTAAAGTCATTGACTCATATTTCATAAATAATAGTTCTCATGAATCCATCTCTTATAAGATTGAATAGTCTATTTAGGAAGTATTTCTGATAGTATGTCAAATTATGATATTACTATTACCATTAGATTGCATGGCTTTGAAGTCAACCTCGTTGACCCATATTCTTCTCTGTAGATGCTACTATGTGCTAGGGAACTTCTTAGAACTGTTGGTATATTCTTACAACTTGTTACACCTGGGATATTCTTCTCTGTAGATGCTACTATGTGCCATGGTCCAAACGGGCCCATAAATGTGGTTGAATAGCAATACATTCAAGTGGCAATTATACAAGGGACAGTCACTGTGAGATGTCCTCATGTGTGACTGTCCTTGTCACAAATGAGGACATCTCACAGTGACTGTCCCTTGTGTAATTTCCACTTGAATGAGGACAGTCACTGTAAAGACAACATGATAATGTACACATACAATGAGTGTACATTATCATGTTGTCTTTACAGTGGCTGCCCTCATGTTGTATATTCTTCTCTGTAGATGCTACTATGTGCTAGGGAACTTCTTAGAACTGTTGGTATATTCTTACAACTTGTTACACCTGGGATATTCTTCTCTGTAGATGCTACTATGTGCTATGGTCCAAACGGGCCCATAAATGTGGTTGAATAGCAATACATTCAAGTGGCAATTACACAAGGGACAGTCACTGTGAGATGTCCTCATGTGTGACTGTCCTTGTCACAAATGAGGACATCTCACAGTGACTGTCCCTTATGTAATTGCCACTTGAATGAGGACAGTCACTGTAAAGACAACATGATAATGTACACAAGTACCGTGAAGGTAGTTGCAAGTTACGGCTGTTTCATTGCATACCCGAAACAATGAAGATGTTACGGTCCACAAAACATTTGTGCTTGAAAGATGAACAAATAAAATTAAACTTCTAAATAACCAAAGCCGCTAACAATAAATTCAACATAGATATGTCCTCATTTCTGGGCATTTTAGCTCTGTAACAGCTGAATACCAGATTACATAATAATGACAAAAGAAAAATAAACCCAACGTACTCAGAAATTGTAGCTGTGATTTCACGGAGGGAATCTCTCTCGGCACTGTTGAAAATACAAATGACAACGTTTCTCTACATTATCATGTTGCCTTTACAGTGACTATCCCTTGTGTAATTGCCACTTGAAGGAGGACAGTCACTGTAAAGACAACATGATAATGTACACTTACAGCCCGTGTACATTATCATGTTGTCTTTAGAGTGACTATCCTCATTTGTTGAAGAAGAAAAGCATTAATGTGGCTGAATAGAAATACATTCAAGTGGCAATTACACAAGGGACAGTCACTGTGAGATGTCCTCATTTGTGACTATCCTTACAGTGAGTGTACATTATCATGTTGTCTTTATAGTGACTGTCCTCATTTGTTGAAGGAAAAAAGCATTAATGTGGTTCATTAGCAATGTATTCCCAGCATCTGTACCTGCATCTCTCTTATATACTACAAGTTGCTTGCCATCAGAAATTGTAGTTCCCTCATGTGACATTGATGGTGAAGTGTTCTTTTCAAAACCATCATTTGTGGTTACCAATGCTCCTGTTTTAGGCAATAAGTTTGTTGCATTCCATGAGCCATTGGTCAAGTTTCTTCTACGAGCTTCTGATGCCTCAAAATCTAAGCAGTGCCTACGCATGCCTCGTTGTGGTTGATTATCATTCTATACATGAATTATAATGAGTAATCAGTTTTGGGCCTTGGAATCTTGTATGTAACATGCACAGGCATTTCATGGCTAAATGAATCTATTTTAAAAGCATCAACTTTTCTTACATGATGCTGGATACATAAGTAGAACAAGCATATATCAAATTGGAAGCAATCAGAACTCCACAATGACATATTATTTAGAGTACTCTTCAGTTTAAGTAATAATGCATATATTGACACTGTAAAGACAACATGATAATGTACACTCACTGTAAAGACAACATGATAATGTACACTCACTGTAAGGACAGTCACAAATGAGGACATCTCATAGTGACTGTCCCTAGTGTAATTGCCACTTGAATGTATTGCTATTCAGCCACATTAATGCTTTTCTTCTTCAACAAATGAGGATAGTCACTGTAAAGACAACATGATAATGTACACTCACTGAGTGTACATTATCATGTTGTCTTTACAGTGACTATCCTCATTTGTTGAAGAAGAAAAGCATTAATGTGGCTGAATAGCAATACATTCAAGTGGCAATTACACTAGGGACAGTCACTATGAGATGTCCTCATTTGTGACTGTCCTTACAGTGAGTGTACATTATCATGTTGTCTTTACAGTGGCTGTCCTCATTTGTTGAAAGAAAAAAGCATTAATGTGGTTCATTAGCAATGTATTAAATAATTTTATTTTTTTTAATCCACCCACAGGTGTCGCAATTGCGACGGCAACCCGTCGTAATGCGATGCAGGCACCCGTCGCAATTGCTTGGGAGGCCCGTCGTGATTGCGATGGCCCTCTAAAGCCATGCGACGGGGGGGCGACACCCATGCCGCTAACAAATCTTAGTCACATTGCGACGGGATATGTGTCGCAATTGCGACGGCTACCCATAGACGTCGCAATTTGTGACTAAAAAATAGCGACGTCTATGGGTGTTGCTATTGCGACACATAGCTGTCGCAATTGCGACACATAGCCGTCGCAAAATGCCCCCAAATGTATTAGTGATAGGTTCAAATCCATGCAGGCCATAGTGAGTGACGCTGGGAGGGGGATTGTTGGAAGTGGGCCAACATCCCTTGTGGGGTTCACGACATGGATTAACTACCTCATGTGTCTTCTATAAGTCTAGTGGTTGTATTGGGCATTGACAGGTCAATCTTTTGGTGTAACAACAACTGTAACTTGTAACAAGTTTGTCATTGTTTACCTAGATGATATTTTGATCTTTAGTAAGACATTCAAGGAGCATATAATGCATATTCGTAGGGTGTTTGAGAAGTTAAGGGAAGAGAAATTTTTGATTAATTTGAAGAAGTGTAGTTTTGTGAAAATGAGTTAGTGTATCTTGAGTTTGTAGTTTCAATAGAAGGTCTAAAAATAGACCCAAAGAAAGTGAAGGCTATCCTCGAATGGCCTACTCCAAGGAGTGTAACTAAGGTAATATCTTTTTATGGTTTGGATAGCTTTTCCAGAAAGTTTATCAAAAAAATTAGCAGTGTTTGTGGACCCTTGATTGAAACAATGAGAGGAGATAGGAAAGAGTTTAAGTGGACTATAGGGACATATAAGAATTTTAAATAGTTAAAACAAAAAGTTACAGAACAACCTATTTTAGCACTTCCAAATTTAAATAAGGTGTTTCAAGTAGACTGCGATGCTAGTGGTACTACAATAGGAGCTATTTTGAGCCAAGAAGGTAAACCTATTACTTATTTCAATGAGAAGTTAAATGATGCCAAGAGAAAATATTATGTTTATGATTAGGAATTTTATGTTATAGTTCACACATTGAAGAAGTGGAGACACTATCTACTTCCTAAGGAGTTTGTTTTGTATACTAGTCATCAAGCTTTGAAATATTTGAATAGTCAAGGAAAGTTGAATCAGAGGCATTTGAAATGGGTTGAGTTTTTGTAGAGTTACACATTTATTTTGAAACACAGGAGCGAGAAGTCTAATAGGGTTGCAAATGCTCTTAACAAGAGGAAAATTTTACTAACAGAGATGTAGATTGAGGTGGTTGGGTTCAAGGAACTCAAGAGTTTGTATCCAAAGGATCCTGATTTTGCTAAAGCTTGGAAATTTTTTACAAAACCTATTACTCTAAATAGAACAAAGTGGTTGGATTTTATCATCCAAGATGGTATGCTATTCAAAGGGAGTCAGTTGTGCATTCCATGAAGTTCTATGAGGGAGAATCTCATCAAGGAGAAGCATAGTGGAGGATTGGCTAGACATTTTGGTCGAGATGAAACCATTGCTTTGGTTAATGAGAATTATTACTAGCCATGGTTGTAGCAAGATGTGAAGAAGTTTGTATAGAGTTACAAAGTATGTCAAATAGAAAAAGGAACAAAGAAGAATATAGGGTTGTATCAGCCATTACCTATACCAGAGTAGCCATGGGAGGATATTAGTATAGATTTTGTTCTTGGTTTTTTAAGGACTCAGCGGGGATATGATTCAAATTTTGTGGTGGTTGATAGGTTTTCAAAGATGACACATTTTATTCCTTGCAAGAAGACTAATGATGTTGTTCATGTGGCAAAATTATTTTTCAAAGAAGTGGTGAGACTACATGGTCTACCAAAGAGCATAGTTTTAGATTGAGACACTAAGTTTGTTGGATATTTTTGGCATACATTGTAGAATAAATTAGAAACATATTTGAATTTTAGCTCATCACATCACTCAAAGACCGATCGATAGACAAAGGTGGTGAATAGGAGTTTGGAGAATTTTTTGAGTTGTTTGGTTGGAGATAAGCCAACAAGATGGGATTTGATTTTACCACATGCAGAATTTGCATACAATAATTTTGTCAATGGGAGCACTGGTAAATCACCATTCCAGATTGTGTATGGAAGTAATCCTAGAAATGCTTTGAGTTAAGGAAGATAGACAAAGGAGAGATAAGTAGTGTTGAAGCTGGGGATTTTGCAGAACATTTGAAGAACATCCATGAGGAGGTGAGGAATCACATTACCAAGATAAATACATAGTATAAGGCTAAGGCAGATGAGAAAAGGAGGCATAAAGAAAATCAGGTTGGGGATGAAGTCATGGTTCATTTGTGGAAGGAGAGATTTCTAGTAGGTACATATAAAAAGTTGAAAATGAAGAATTTTGGGCCATGTAAGATATTGAAGTAGCATGATTCAAGAAATTCCTATGAAATAGAGTTGTCTACTTAGCTGAATATTTCACTAGTATTTAATATTTTAGATCTGATAGAGTATCATGAAGGGGGTGTTGAAAATGAGATCATAGAAGCACAGTAGAGTATTCCAAAAAATACTTCAGCTACTAAGGAGATTGAGGATGTATTGGATAGCCATGTTGGAAGAAGCACAAGGAAAAAGACATATGAAGAATATCTAGTCAAATAGAAAGGATGACCTGTTAAAGATTCATCATGGCTGATAAGGGAGGAGGTTAACCACCTTGGTTTTCCTCTACACACCTGAGACGTGACAAGGTCACTTCTCAAATTATCTTGGGTGTCTAATGTAGGAGCATCTTGGGTGTAAGGGAAATCTTGCATCACCCAAAAATATTTCTGGTTTCTTTTCAATAAGGGCTACCTTGTGCATAGCTGATATTTATGGAAACTTATTATTTTTAGTAAGTTGGTCATACCAGCTCAAAATGTTCTAATTTCATAGGTGGAGGTTCATCTTAGTCATATTAGTCTATGAGTTGAGTTTCATTACCATATCATATGTATTGGTGAAGTTATCAAGGTTTTTTGGTACAAAATCTTTGAGCTCAATTTTGAAGGCCTTAGCGGCTATGGATCACGATCGGACCCCAGTTGATTGGATTTTGCATGAGTTAGGCACTATAGATCATGATCTTCCATTTTTGAAAAGTGGTTATAATATCCAAACAAAGCTACGGTTAAAAGTTATGGCCTCCAGAAGTTGAGCTACCTAAAAATATAATTTTTAATTATTTTAAGCCTACCCTAATGTAATAATGATAAAAAATAAAATAATTCTAGGGGTAGTTGGCCTTAAGGGATAAAATTATGGAACCTTCTTAGGTGGTGGAAAATTGCCTATATAAGGAAGGCCTATAGTATTTTCTAGGACAGTTCTAGGTAATGATTAAAGGATTTGTCTTACAAAATATTGTAAGGAAAATGTTGATGTGGCTCTGCATATTGTAATTCTACACTTGTGGAGATAATAAGAAGCCCATTTTTTGTTCTTGCAAATTGTTGTTTTTTCTCTACTTCTATTATGTATTTGTGGTATTAAGGGGAGCACCCTTCATCAAACAATTTTTCCAACCTTATAATCACAACACCATATTATTCAACCTCTATAGAATTAAAGAGTTTTAATGTTGGTATTTCCATTAAAATGGGAAGGAGTGACTCCTTTCCATTGACTAGATCATATGGTGAATTCTTTAGAACCTGCTTCAAAGTAACTCTATCTTCCTACAACACACCTTGCAAGTTCTTGTTTCATTCATGTTGGTGTTCTAATCTAATCCTTTTTATGATCCTAATCAAATTCTTGTTTGTTAATTCAGCCACACCATCTCCTTGTGGGTAATATTTGGAGGATGTCTTAGAGAATGCTCTTGCATTATTTAAAATTATTATTTTATGAGGCCCGAACCTTGACATAAAAATATTTGAGAAAGTTGACAATCTCATTCTCTATAGAATTCTTTAGTGGCTTTTCCTCTTCCTAGTAGGTGAAATAGTTTGTAGTTGTTAGAATCCATCTGTGTCTAGCACTTGAGGGAGAATTAATCATTCTAATGGAAACTAAACCCTATTGGGAAGAGGGGTCATCAACTACGAATGGGTCTCATGGTCATGGAGGAATATTTCCTTCTTGCCATGAAAAATTTGCATTTCTCACATTTTTCCACTAATTCAAAACAATCAGCAAACGTGGTTGGCCAAAGATAGCTAGTTTGCATAATTTGTAGTGCAGTTTTATTTGTTCAGTAATGTCTTCCAAAGGAACCATTATGAATTTATTCTAATATTTTTTTAATCTTTAGACCTCTTTGATACATCTTAGTAGGATCCCATTGAATTTTATCCTAAATATCATGCCTTAACCAATAAATACTTGATTCCTTGTAGTCTATAGTATCTTCTTTTATTTGAAGGAAGGTGGAAAGGATACCTTCTTGTCCGCATGAAATTTATGTGGTCAACTACCCAGTCCTCTATCTCCTTGACATAGTTCATAAGGACCAATTCCTCTACCTCTTCAAACCCTTCTCCTACCTTTACAATATATTCACAAATGCCTCTTCCTTGGACCACTTTAGTTGGTTGGACTTCTATGTTATACTCCATGAGCTTAGTGATCTAATTAGCTCTTTTTTGGGAAATCTCGCCTTCCATGATGTATTCCTACATGCTAGGGTGAGTGACATATACCATGATCTTTCTTCCCAAGACCATGTGTCTAAATGTTTTGAGGCCTTTCACCAAAGAAAAGGCTTGATTTTCCACAAAATTATCTTTTACCTAGTAGTCTTTTATTGTCCTAGAGTAGAAGGTAATGATGTGTTCTTCTTTCTAATTTTATGCTTCCTATCTAAGAACAACAAAAAGAATATATTTACTCCCATAAGCATACATTATGAAGTCCTTTGAGAAATTCAAATTTGACAATGTTATAGTAGCTATAACTTATTTTATCTTCTCAAAGGTGACCTTCCCTTTTAGGGTCCATCGAAAGGTTTGTTCCTATCTTAGCATCAAGGTGATAGGGAGCACCATTCCTGGAAAGTAAAAAATGAATTTGCTGACAAAATTTATGTTTCTGAGGAAAGACTAAATTCCCTTGTTATTTGAGGGAATCTAGAGTTCCAAGATAGCTTTTACTCTCTCAAGATCTATGGAAATTCCTTCTTTTGATACTATATGCCCTAAGATCTTCCCTTGAAAACCATGAATACACACTTCTTTGGATTCAATGAAATTCCAAACTCTTGGCATTTTTAAAAAATATTCTTGAGATGATAAAAATGATCTTCCCTCTTCTTTGAGAACATTGTCAAATAATCCAAGTAGATTAGGGTAATCAAATTTATCAATTCCTTGAAAGTCATCTCCATTGATTTCTAGAAGGTAACTCCTGAATTAGAAAAACCAAATGGCATCTTATCATAAGAAAAGTTTTCCCAGTTAGCGGTGAACTTTGTTTTGTTTTAATCATCTTCCACCACCCAGACTTGGCTGTACCCAAAAAAACCATCTAGGAGTGAAAACATTTCTGAGCTTGCAAAAGTCGATAAAATTTTCTTCATTGATTGAAGAGGATGGTGGTATTTTAGAGAGGATTTGTTCAAGTCCCAAAAATCCATAAAGAGGTGGATGTCACCATTCTTTATATGAACTAGAAATAGGTTGGAAACCCATGTTCTATGCTTAATTGGGTAGATATTCAACATTATTCTTCCTTGTAATGACTTTGATATCAAAATCATCAAAACTTTGGATCAGGTCCCACACCCTATGGCATCAAGATATAATCCAGGGATTTTTAGCTATAGAAGTGTTAAAAAATTGTTTTATTATTAATTTGTAGTCACCAAACACTTTGAGCTATCTAATGCCCATATTTTAAGCCAAATCTAGCCCTTGGACTAGTCCTTTATACTATGCTTCACTTTTGTTGAAACTAACTGGAAGTAGAAAGCTTTCTTCACTTCTTCCTCTGATGGAGAAGTCAAGTGGATACCAGTGCTCAAGCCTATCCAACATTTAACTCCATCAAAATGCATTGTCCAAAGATCTAATACACAGAGATTAACATCCTTACTTTTATCTTCGTTTGTGACTCTTAGCATTGGTTCATCCTCATAAAAGATTTGTATCATCTTAAAATGGAAGCACCCATGTTGAGATACATTTATCCCTCCTTAGTATTATGCTTTGGACCTAATTTAAATTCCTTTATGGACCCATGGATATACCTTTTCTTTTGTGTCAGATTGGGCCCCTATTTTTCACTTATTTTCATGTTTATTTTCTTTATCCCCGAGATCCTGAGTCAACCCCTGATGAGCTAACTGATCAGGGGGTATGAAGAGGTCAACCCATCCCATTAGTGGTAGGTCAAGGTTAGGATAGCCCCTGGGGTGAAACCAAGGTTGGCCTCCCCTCTAAGGTTGGGTGCCTCAAGATTCTGAGCCCATCTTGGGTTTCCAACTTCTTTTCCCGCCTTGTGCATTCTAAAATTTTTGATTTTGGTCACAAAATTAGTATGAAAAGAGGCCTACTCACTTAATTTTGGAGATCCAAGTTATCCAAGAAGCATACAAGTGTTCATATTCTATTCAAGAGCATTCATAAGCATTTTATAGGAGCATTGAAGAAGATCCTTTTGCAGCCTTTCAAGACTTCAAGCATTCAAGATATTTTTCATTAAAGGATATTTCAAGGATATTTGGATGCCTTTTCATCATCTTTCCATGATTGTTCAAGTTCATTTCAAGATCTATATTCCTTATTTGAAGATAGTGGAGTTAGCCATCAAGGAAGGTTTGTTCATCCATTTGCATTTTCATACCTGATTCAAGCATATAAGTACATCTACATATATGGATCCATGAATTGGTAAGATTGATCTATTTCATTTTATGGAGGTATCCGACATTCCTACAAGATTGAACAACATTGAGCACTTATACATCCTTATGGACTATGAATTTGGATGCTCCACCAGGGATGCTACAAAGTAAGGTGAATTTATACATTTGCTTTACTTTTCCATACATTTACATGTTAGGATTAACAAGGTAGAAATAAAAATTACATGGAAGTATAACCAATATCAAAAAACAATAAACCACATAGAAGAGGACACAATACACAAAGATTTAATGTGGTTCACCCAATCCCTAGGCTATATCCACCAACAGTGAGTCACCACAAGCTAACAATCTCCCACTTGGTGACTGATCAATATCCACACTAAAAAACCTCCCACTTGGAGATTGATCCTGTAGCAATACCACTACCATATGAGGCTCCCATTGGATCGAACCACCCTGGACTTAGCTATTCCTTTATTTTGTTCAGTCTAGAAGACCAACTGAAGCTGAACATGAGTTCAACTTCTCCCTTGTTACTACCTTTGTAAACATATCTACTAGATTATCATATGTATGAATCTTTTCCAGCCTTAACTTCCCATCATCCAAAACTGACCGAATGAAATGGTACCGCAATTGTATGTGTTTTGTCTTTGAGTGCAAAGCAGAATTCTTTGCAAGATGAATGGCACTTTGGCTATTTATATGTAAACAATTATCCATCTGTGGATGTCCCAATTCTTCCATGAAGAATGGAAGCCATATCATCTCCTTGGCTTCCTCTGTAGCAGCAACATACTTTTCCTCTATAGTGGATAAAACAACCACCTTTTTTAGTTGAGAAATCCAACTCGTTGCTATCCCACCAATAGTAAATACATAACCTATAGTACTCTACCTGCTATCTATATCTCCTACCAAATTTGAGTCAACATAGCCTTGTACAGTAGTAGTAGAACTCCCAAAGTGTAAACACTTACTGGATGTACCTCTCAAATATCTAAGAATCCATTTGACTACATTCCAATGCTCAATACCAGGGTTACTCATATATCGGCTAACGACTCCCACCGTGTGTGTAATATCAGGTCTAGTACATACCATAACATACATTAAGCTCCCTATAGATGAAGCATAAGGTACCTTAGACATTTTTGCCTCTTCTTCTGATGTCTTAGGACACATCTCCTTATTCAATTTCAAATGACTAGGCAAATGTGTGCTGACAGCTTTGGCATTCTCCATAGAGAAACGTTGCAACACCTTCTCAATATAATCAGCCTGAGATAGAGACAACTTCCTATTTTTCCTATCTCTGCAAATTTTCATACCAAGGATTTCTTTTTCTACCCCCAAATTCTTCATAGAAAATGAATGTGATAACTGTTGTTTCAACCCCTTAATGTGATCCATGTTAGACCCAGCTACAATCATCAACATATAAACATAAAATAATGTAGCTATCATCATCCAACCTCTTAAAATAAACACAATGGTTAGAATGACACTAACTGTATCCATGCTCATTCATAAAAGTATCAAATTTAATATACCATTGCTGAGGTGCTTGCTTCAAGCCATATAAACTCTTCTACAATCTGCACACCAAATTCTCCTTACCCTTGACCTCAAATCCATGTGGCTATACCATATATATTTCTTCATCCAAATCACCATGAAGAAAAGTTGTTTTAACATCAAGCTACTCTAAATGCAAATGTTTAGTAGCCACAATACTTAAAACAGTACGGATAGAAGTCATTTTAACAACTGGAGAAAATATCTCATCAAAATCAATACCCTTTTTCTATGCAAATCCTTTTACAACTAACCTGGCTTTAAATCTTTTCTTACCTCTGTCCTCTTCTTTTATCCTATAAACCCATTTATTCTATAAATCCCTTTTACCTACAGGTAACTTACATAAATCCCATGTTTGATTTTGTAGCAAGGAGTCCATTTCATTTGTCATTGTAGACTCCCACTAAAGCTTTGTATCCACCTGCACAACTTCATTATAACATTCAGGTTCACTAGCATCTGTTAACAAAATAGAATACAAAGATTGAGAAAATATTTTTGGAGGTCTACTTAGCCTTGTTGACCATCTAACATTCACTAGGGTGTGTGGTATTTGTTGT
This sequence comes from Chamaecyparis obtusa, assembly GCA_027943335.1. Lineage (NCBI taxonomy): Eukaryota > Viridiplantae > Streptophyta > Pinopsida > Cupressales > Cupressaceae > Chamaecyparis > Chamaecyparis obtusa. Next base: position 1,804,890 of record BSBK01004801.1, read on the forward strand.
TTCTATTGTTGCAGAGCATAAGGAACTACTAGAACATCATCTTTTGGAGTATCATCCAATACTACATAGTCATTTTCTTTCTTCTCATGCTGTTGCAACAGATCTTTGTACAATACTTTATCATTGAATATGACATCCCTGCTTCTTACAATTTTATGATTTTAAAAAATCCCAAAATCTATAACCAAATTCATCAATGCCATATCCAAAAAATACACATTTCTTTAACTTAGCTTCCAGCTTGATTCTATTTTCAAAATCTATATGTGAAAAAGCTTCACAACCAAAGGTTTTGAGAAAAGAATAACTCACCTTCTTACCACTCCATGCTTCCTCTAGAATACCATAGTCCAAAGGAGTAGAGGGGCCTGTATTGATTAAATAAACAACAGTGTTCACAGCCTCTGTCCACATATTTTTGGGTAGCCTAGCATGCAACCTCATACTCCTTGCATGCTCCATTATTGTCCTGTTCATGCGTTCAACCACTCCATTTTCTTGTGGAGTCCTTGGTATAGTTTTCTACCTACAAATACCATTAGAGGAACAATAATCTTCAAATTCTATGCTATAATACTCACCACCATTATCAGATCTGAGACATTTTAATCTTTTACCAGTCTCATTCTCAACCAAGCATTTCCATTTCTTAAAAGTTTGAAATACATCAGATTTCTTTCTAAGTAAATAAATCCATACTTTTCTTGTTGCATCATCTATAAATGTAATATAATATAGAGATCCACCAAGGGAAGATACCTGAGCTAGTCCCCATACATCTGTATGCACAAGCTCTAATCTCTCATTTTTCTTTTCCTTCCCACTCTTCACAAAACTAACTCTCTTTTGTTTTCCATACACACAACTCTCAAATAAATTCATATTGACACATTTCAGACCAGGTAAAACTTTCTTTGAATGAAGTAATTTCATACCTTTTTCACTCATGTGCCCGAGTCTATTATGCCATAGTGCTATGTCAGAATCTACAACAATGGTTTGATGTTCTTCCTGCTCAACTACAACCACTATTCCTAAACATTCATTATCTTTTGAAACAATTAAAGTAGAAGGAACAGTATGACCTATACAAAGATATAAGGTGCCTACTTTCACACCTTTTTCTACTACTAAAGAACCTTTTGAAACCTTCCAATTTCTATCATTAAAAATAACTGTGCAACCGTCATCACCTAGTCTCCCTACTGAAATTAAATTCCTACTCAACCTTGGAACATGTCTTACCTCTTGTAGTAGCCAATGATTCCCATTCTACAACTTAATCTTAATTTTTCCCTTTCCAACTATCTGACAGGGTTCATTATCTCCCAAATAAACTAGCCCAAAATCCCCTTGGACATAATCAAGAAAGTAACCTCTATGGGGTGTAGCATGAAATGAAGCCCTAGAATCTAAAACCCATGAATCATCAATAATTTCTAAAGAAAGAATCAAAGCATCCTCTTCAGATTTATTACTTACCACATTTACCTCCTCGTTACCTTCTTGTTTGTCTCCTTTATTCTTCTGAGACCATCAATCTTTCTTCTTATGACCTAGTTTTCTATAGTACTAGCAATCATTTGGCCCTTTGGATTTAGACCTCTTTCCCTTTGATTTTCCTCTTGATTTCCCACAATTTCCAGAGTTGTTTCCTCTCTCATTGGTTCTACCCCTGCTTTGTGCGGTTAAGACACTACGTGATATGGATCCACCTGAGCTTTTCCTATGAATTTCCTCACTCAGAATAACACCAATAACATCATCATATTTTAGGGTATTAGAACCAAAAATAGAATTACTAACAACCATTACCAAGCCATTCCAACTTTCAGGCAAAGAACACAAAATCAAGAGAGCCCTGACTTCTTCATCAAAAATAATATTGACAAAAGTTAATTGACTGGTAACTGTATTAAACTCATTTAAATGATCAACAAATGACCCACCTTCCACCATTTTCATATTAAACAAATGCTTCGTGAGAAATACCTTATTTGAAGCAGAGGGCTTTTCATACAACTTCGCTAGGGTTTTCATCAAATCTTTAGTCGTCGTTGCTAAGGTAATATTGAATGCCACTGATTGTGCCAGGCATAATCAAATACTACCAAGAGCCTTTCTATCAAGAATTACCTAGTCCTCATTAGAAATGATTGTGGGTTTATTGGCTTTACCTTCCAATGGCCGCCATAGATCCTTCTGATAGAGATAATCCTCCATTTGCATTTTCCATAATTGAAAGTTCTACCCATTAAACTTGTCAACCTTTAGCCTACCCTCATTTTCCATTTCTCCCACTCAACCGTGAGACTCCCACTAAACTATGAGATCTTCCTACAGAGGATAACTAAAAAAAAACCTTGCTCTGATACCACTTGTTAGGATTAACAAGGTAGAAATAACAATTACATGCAAGTATAACCAATATCAGAAAATAATAAACCACATAGAAGAGGACACAATACACAAAGATTTAACGTGGTTCACCCAATCCTTGGGCTACGTCCACCAACATCGAGTCCAATATTATTATTATCCAGTGACTACAACCTAATTACAATCCGTAATCCCTTACAGCTAAATTTTGTTGCAAGTACTAAAATCATACATACTGAAATCCCTAACCCTAACCCATATTATACAATATTTTGCTGCTTTAGGGTTAAAATTAGTTACAACATGTCGGTGAGGTTAGGAGGAAAAGTGTACAGTACTTTCCTAATCATTCACCACAAGCTAACATTACATTCGAGGTTAATTACTAAATTATGGATTTAACAAGGCAAGCCCCCCTCCCCACCCAAAAAAAAAAAAATTTCTCTTGCAGATTCATGTTTTCAAACTTGTAGATTTAGATTTAGAGCAATCAAAACCTATTTTCTATTATAGTTTTGGATCCCATAAAAACATACAGATCAAGAGGAGGCAAATTTTGGGCCAGTCCCAGGTGGATTTTCCTCTAATTCACCATACCCCCTCCAAGATGAACTAGTCTAGACCTAGAAAGATTTCTAGGTTTTGTAGATCATAGCTTTCTGGTCCCATATTTGATCCTAGTTAGTTTTCTAATCTATTCCAAGAGCATAATTGATCACTTTTTATAAAGGCTCAGAAACAAGGCATAATCTGGAACTCAAGGATTAGACATTCGACCAAGCAATTTATCCTCCTTATAAAAAATCATTTAATATGTCAATCCAAGGATGTGTCACTTGAAATAGGCCAGCAAGGTATATGCACCAAGTGTCATTCAGTCACAAATTCTACAGTTGCTACAGAAAATAAATGCTTGGAAGGAAACTACTTTATGACTGTAGGAAGCAAATACTAGAATGGAAATTTAACTATAGTTGCAGTTGTACTGGAATGGAAATTACAAAAGTAAAGGTGCTAACAAAACATGAAGACTCTTGCAAACTAGGCTATAATTCTTCAGTTGCTCTACCGCTTTGGCTGCAAGAAGCATTAGCTAGCCTATGGCTTTGGCTGCAAGAATAGTTTAACACTTAATGCTAAAATAATGAAAATGCAGGAAAATGAGTTTAACTAGAATGAATCTAACTAACTATGGATTTCTCACCAAGTGGGCCTCCTTGGATGAGTATCCCAAATATACAATTATGCAAAGTTAAATCTCAATACTTCATTTTCTCATTGATTGAATAACTAAGTACAAAGATATATATAAACCATAAACAACAAAATGAAACTATATTGCAAATAAACTGATTTTGCCCTCCTTCTCACATAGGAGAGAGGATTTATTTAAAAGGAAAACTTCTTACAGATAACTAATCATGCCACAGAAATAGGCAGAACTTTTATTACAACACTACTAACAAAAAAGAGGAAAGCTATAAAATTAGTAACAGATTAGATTTAGAAAAGAGGAAAGAGCTGCTGTGATAGAAAATATAACTTCCCACTCTCTCCTAGATTTCCTCATAGAATTCATCACATTTGTCTTCATCTTTTCTTGGCGACTGCCACCTTGATCATCTAGAAACCTTTTGCTGGTGCTGCATTATTGTTTCTCTGTTGGAGTCTATGGAAGGATCGGGTTGAGAATCCAGTATATGAGTGTGCTTTACCTAGTCAAGATGATGGTTGCTATACTGATGCACTACACTTTAGATGTTAGGATAAAGACATTCATGGTAATAAAAACCAAAACACGCATGCATTATTTATGTTCAAATAACTATTTCTACTTGACCATTCACCTATGGATGATATGGACTTGATTTTCTGTGGTGAATATTGTATTCATTCATTAGGGAAGTGATTAATGTTGATGTAAATTGTGTGCCCTGATCAGTGACCAATTCTCTGAGTACACCATATTGTGTAAAGATTTCCTCATATAAAAACTTAGCTACCTTGTTATCCCGAGCATGCTTCATGACTTGCACCTCCACCCACTTTGTCACATATTCTATGCACACAAGAATATATGAATTATCATTGGATGAAGGACTAATGGGTCTGATAAAATCAAGCCCCCATTTATCAAATGGAGTGACTACCACTTGAGAAAAGAGAGTCATTTCATCATACTTTTTTGGTCACTCCATCTGTTGGCATCTATCACATTTCCTTATGTAGTTGACAACATCATTATGTAGGATTGGTCAGTAATAGCCAGTGTTCAGTATCTTCATTGTTGTTCTTTTGGCTGCAAAATGCCCTCCACAAGGCTCATCATGACAGGCATGTAGGATGTCATAAGTATCATCCTCCCTAACATATCTCCTCAATATTTGATCATGACTAGTGTAGAATAGACAATTAGTAATCCATGAAAATTTGAAATTCTTCTCTATTAGGAGCCTCTTTTCTTTTGCAGAGAAGTATGGAGGTACCTTTTGAGAAACTAAATAGTTAGCACAAATATTTGGTATCTTGTGATGTAGTGGTAGAATTTATTCAGAGCATAAATAATAGTTAGAAGTTCCTTTTCCGTGACTATGTAATTCAACTCTACTCCTTGTAGGTTTTTGCTGATGAAATATATGACATGTTCTACCATCCCTTCTTTTTGTCCAAGTATAGCTCCTACTACATGATCTGAGGCATTTGTATGAATATGGAATGGCAGTGCCCAATTAGGACCCTGCAGAATAGGAGCTTGAGAAAGGACTGACTTTAGCTGCAGGAAGGCTTTATCGTAGCTTGGTGTCCATAAAAAAATTTGAATCCTTTGTGAGAAGAGAATACAGGGGACTAGCCATTTTGCTGAAGTCTTTAATGAATCTTCTATAGTAGTCAGCATGCCCAAGAAAACTTCTAACATCTTTTTGCTTAGTTGGTGTGGCCAGATTTTGAATAAGTTCAATTTTGGCAGGGTCCACTTGGACGCCAACAATAGATAATTAATGACCCAGCACTAATCCTTCTTGCATCATGATGAAACACTTCTCACTATTTAGTGATAGGTTATGTTCTTCACACCTTTTAAGAAATTTTCTTAGGTTTGTCAGAGCCTCCTCATAAGTTTCCCCATATGTTGTGAAGTTATCCATATAAATTTCCATATAATCATGAGAGATATCAGCAAAAATGTAGATGAATGCTCTCTGGAATGTTGCTAGAGCTTTATAGAGGAAAAAAGGAAAAACTGAATAGGCAAAGGTTCCCCATGGATAGGTGAATGTAGTATTTTCCTGATCCTCAAGAAAAATTCTGATTTGGTTGTATCCACAGTACCCATCTAAGAAGGAAAAATACTTTTTGCCTACGAAGGAGTCTAAAACTTGGTCAATGAATGGAAGGGAGAAGTGATCCTTCTTAGTGGCATTGTTAAGTTCTCTGTAGATAACAAACACCCTCCATTTACCTCCTTTTTTGGGAATTATTACTAATGCAGAAACCCACATGCTATTTGATATTGGATATATAAATCCAGCATTGAGTAATTTTTGCAGTTTAATTTTCACTATTTCTCTTAATGCAGGGTTTACTCACCTTTGAAACTACCTAATAGGGGGTTTGTCTTCTTTGAGATATATCCTATGGGTACACAACTTTGGGTCTAGGCCCTTCATGTCAGCATAATCCCATGCAAATACTGCAGCATGGTCTTTTAGTATTTTAGTCAATGATGTTTCCTATTGGGGAGTTAGCTGGATATTGATATTCAAGAAGTGGCAAGGAGATATCTTTATTTTCTTAGTCAATTCTATCATAGATGCATATTTTAATGAGGGTACTTGTATCTCATGAGGAAGAAACTAGTGGTAGAGCTGTTTGGATGTAGGAGAAGCCCATTAGTAATAAGGTTTTAATGCTTGTAGGGAGCAGTTATTGGAGGAACAATCTAGGGAATCTGAGTTTGATCCATACTGATTATGCAGGATGTTGGTGATTACTTTGTCTTCTTCCTAGAGCTACAGGAAAGGATCTCTTTTTAACATCATTAACTGAGATACTGATTTTATAACTTTGACTTCTTCTACTATATCAGGCCATATTGGTGAGGCTAATTCCATTTGAGGTTGGGTAGGTGGATACAAGACTAAATTCTTGGTATGCTAACCATCAGAGATGGACATATCCCTTGAATGAAATCCTATATAAGCATCAAGAGTTTCTATCCAAGGCCTAAAAAGAATAATTAGATATCCCCCTAGTGTAGCTTTGGGTGATAGGATCATGAAATCAGTTGGGTAAGACCAAGATTCAAGGTCAACAAATGTGTCTTCAACCATCCCTTCAGGCTTCACAGTGGAACTGTCTGCAAGTTGCAGGATAATAGGTGTAGTTTCGAGGGTTGTGATACCAATTTTTTGCATTATATATCTAGTCATAACATTTATAGAGGCTCCAAGATCTATCAAAGCATTTTTGATAGCTATCCCATTGATAATGACCTTGACAATAGGGCTGTTAGGGTTAGAATATTTTGGGATGGTAAGCTTTCCTAGCATGATGATAGCTAGTTTACCTAAAATGTGGATAGTCTAGGGATCCTTTTTTCTATGGCCAGGCTTCTTGAAACAAGCTTCTTTGATGGATTTTCCATATGTGGGGACTGTTATACACTAATTTTGCACCCTTGTTTCAAGCTCTCTTGGTCTTGATAACTTAGTATAACATGGGAATCATCTCCAGGTGTGGGACCTATGCTAACTGAGATGAGACCTCCAACTTCTAGGCTGGTTCCTCTTGGATAATCACCTTAATTTTCTCTTTAACAGGAAAGTGAATTCTTGAGGGAAAAGGGATAGAAGGAATGCTGAAGGGAAATAACTGAAAGAAAACTACCTACTAGGTAATACATCGAAATGAAATGAACATAATACACTGACCAAACTAGCATGAAAGCTCTCAGATCTAATATAACACAATCTTTCTAAACAGGCTTGCATAAGTGTTTCACAAAGAGGTCTGAACAAAAGACAATCTGTGACCTGCAAGAAAATGTTCTCTTCAGCAAAAGGGCATAGGAATGAGACAAAATGATAGGGGGTTGAAGTATACCCACAAACTCACTCAAATCAAATTAGACACAATAGTACACAAATGAGCTGAAAGAAAGAAGGGCTCTGGAACTCCAAGATTTATCTAACAAAGCTAGTATATTGTACTCAATAAGAGAAATACAGACAAGGGAAAGACCAGAGGGCAGAAAAAATGCCACGGATAGCCTTTATTAAATATGAGATTTCAATGAAAGATTACAAACTGTAAGAGCCAAAGGGCAGAAACAATTGCCTCGGATGACTTATAAGAAAGAAAAAACTCTTTTTACAAAATGTAAACTCTTTGCTTCAAAAGCTCCCAAAAACTAATATTTACATCTCCTTTATTGCACACAGGCATGAGCAAAATATCTAATTAGGGTTACATAGATTTCCATAGAATAATGGAAACCCTAATTCTATCATCTTTGATCATAAATGCATCCTTGAAAATATCCTGATCAATCAAATATCTATTTGTGTGTCCATTTCATTACTATATCTACCTGCATTTGAGCCGCCTTGATCTATCTACCTCTTTGCAACTCGGGCTCGCCATAACTACTCAAATCTGGTACTTCTTAGATATTTGAATTTAAAATTATAAATGGTCACAGGTGGCGCCAAGCCTTTCTTTATCAATGGCTGATATTCAAACTTGATCTCATTTTAAAACATAGCCATCAGATCTTCCATTTTTCCTGAGCACCATATCTGTTCTTAACCCTAACTCATTTGGAAAATATGTGACTGAGGCTTTCTATTAGTTGCTGAGTCTCTTGACCTCTTCACCAGCTCTGGCTTATTCTAGTGATCACATGACTGAGCGTTGATCTCTTTGGTAGTCACCTAGTCTCCTGAAGTCTTTAGAATATTCCCTTTTTACTGAGCGATCACTCGACTGAGCTACAAACCCGGGCCCATTTTTCCACTTGTCACTCTTTCATTTGCCTTTGACTACTTTATCAACTCTGACAACCACCAACTATTCTGACATAATTCAACCTATCATTGACCACGAGAGATCTAGAGATTAGGCGACTGTGTATTGTCTATATTGCTGAAAGATTTTCTCAACCTTGGTCAAGTTTGGAGATCACCTGACTGAAGAAAATCATGAGGTCACCAGATAAAAGTCTAACCCTGAGTTATGTCCAGAGATAAGGTGACAACCATTGATCTTACTTTCATCTTACGGTCCTCATTGAGTCACTTGATCTTTGATAAATTAGCTGCTGCATTTCAAGACCAAGAGATAACCATGTCGCTAAGTCTCTGAATGTTTGGGACATAACTACTAGGATCAAGAGATCTCGAGAACACACAGTCACTAGATCTCTGAATGTTAAACATAGCCACTGAGTTCTGACATAACGTTAACCTTTAATTTAACTTAGGTATATCTGGAGATCAAGTGACAATAGACTTCACTGAACCTCATAATCCTTTTCCTAACTGGGGTTAAACCCTGAGAACACATGACCAAAGCAATTTCCAAGTCGCTAAAAAACTTTCTCTACCCTGAGTTTGATCTGGAGACCTCCCGACTAAAGGCTTTCTAACTCATATTTAACATGTATTTGAATTTGGAGATCTAGCGACTGCACCTTTAATCTCCAAGTCGTCAAACATATTGGAATATTCCCTTCATGCTAAGCGATTACTCGACTGCATAAATCTCATGATCTCATGACTTCATAGAATATTCATTTTGCACTACGATATCACTCGACTGAAGCCTAGTCGCTAAATCACTGAAAGATTTTCTGGAGATCTAGCGACACCACTTTAACCTCCAAGTCACCCTAACAAAAAGAATATTCCACTTCTATTCTAATATCACCCGACTAAGGCAAATATCATTGTCACTTGATAGAAAAGAATATTCGGTCATGGATCTTGTGACTGAGAGACTAAGTCATGAAGCCTGGGCCTACCAGAGATGCATGGCACCTTGTCATTTGTTACTATCTTTACCTTGAGCTGACCACCTCTGATCATGATTAAATTTGATGACTGGGTGATTGAGAAAATGCTAAGTCTCATGAACTTTTGGTTGATCATGGTTAACTCACGAGACTTCTTGACTGAGGAGAAACTCCTAACCCAGTGCTGACATGAGTTATAACTGCAATTAGGAAAATCAATTAAGTCACCAGATCTCCAGAAGAATTGCTAACCTTGGGTTTCATTGAGAGATTTCCCGACTGAAGGGATATTGCCAAGTCATTGAATGAAAATGGAATATTCCATCTAATCAAGAGATTAAGAGATATAAGGTAGTCATGGGATCAGGGGACAGAATGGCATATTCTCTTAAGTTTTAGAGATCTCGTGACTAGCCTTAGATGAAAATGCACATGAGAAATATAGAGACTTAAGTGGCCAAAAAAGTAATGACAAAATAGAAAGACCATAGGGTTTTTAGGGTTTTTGGGCCTCTAACGGTCACTTTTTCAAATTTAATGGCCTGTAACCAAAATTGAATAGATAGGAAATTTTAGGTAATAAGGACATTCTTGATTACCTGAAAGAAGGGAATTTGGACATTAATGTTTTTTATTTGGTCAAGGATGTTGAAGGCTTCTTGCTTAGTAGGATTTGGATTAGTATGTTGTAGTCTTTGTAGAAAGGAGGTCCAGTATGCTAGTTATTCTCAGGTGTTGGCTTAGGGATTGCTGGAGTAGGAGATCTTTTGACATGGTTAGATTCCCCAGAGGGTACTTCAGTGATAATTAGAGGTTCAAGAGTAGGTAGAGTAGTACCAGATTGTAGGTGAATGTAATCAAGAGTGATTAAATAAGTAGGAAATTGCATGGGGTACTGCATTGGGTCAGTAGCATATACACTTTGTTGAGGTGCAAGAGGTCTATTGTTTGGGTTTGACTACGAATGTGTAGGTATTTGCGTAGGTTTTGGAGGTGGATTATTAGTTGTTGGTGGAAAAAGTGTTTGTTGCTATGGAGGTTGAGGAGGTGGTGGTAGAAATCCTTGTGGCCAATTTGGCCATTGCTAACCACCTCGCCACTATGGATTCTATTGCCAATTACCTTGTGGTGGCTGCCATGCCCCTTGGGGTTGTTGCCAATTCCCTTGAGGATTTTTCCACTATGGACTGGGGTAATTTTGCCACTAATTATGGAAATTATTCCAAGGAGGAGTTTGATAATTCATGGGGGGTTTCCATTGATTATTATAAAATGGACTACTGAATGTAAGTGGGTCCTGAGGCATACCTTGTCTTTTCACCCATGGTCATCGTTGAGCGATGAAGAACAACTACTCATCTACTGGTTCAATTAGTTTGTAATCAGTTGGCATTTGTGTAGTCTCCACATTAGCAATCAGTTTGCACTGGTAGTCTCTCTTCTTCTATCTACAATGGGGACAGAATTCAGCTAGCATGGCCTTTGCTTTGTCATGCTTATTTTTAGCCTACATTGTATCCAACTATGTGGCCATGTTGTTAATGATGTCTTTCTTGAAGTTAGACAAGAGATGTGTTATCTTTGTCCTGGAAGTGCCTACACCATTTGTCTTTCCCAAGGTGGACCTATATCCCCTTCCTCTCTTATTGACATCTCTAGAGTACTTAGGGCATATCTTTCTGGTATCATCCTATGTAGATTAGGTGATATCACCTCCAGCCATCAGGTCCAGTGCCTCTGTGCATCCATCATGTATGCCTCGCAAAAGAGAAACTTCTGGGACTCCTCATTAAGTGCATGTTGTGTGTTCTTTTGTAAGCTGCACATGAACCATGAAACATAATATTCAAGACTCTCATCCTCTTTTTGTGTCATCTTAAAGATGTCATCCCCTCGCATATCATTTCCTTGATAGTACTCTTTATATTTGACCAAGAAAGAAGCCTTCATTTCATCCCAATTATGAATAACATCCTTCCCTAACCCATGAACCAACACACTGCAGACTCCTTAAGAGTTGCAAGAAAGAGTTTAAGCCCATGGGCATCAGTGGTGTAGTCATAGCTCCTAAAAAGGATATCAAACTTGAAAAGAAAGGTATTTGGGTCTTCTATCACAAGACCATAGAATTTTGCAAGGGCGGAAGAAGGTATGTTTTTGAGGTTTTTATTGTCATGTTGGTTGGTGATGGAAAAAGAAAATGTGGTGGGATTTTTCATCCTTGGTGGGTTTCTAGGATGAGGAGGAGGTGGATGATGTGGGTGATAGATGACTAGTTGTAAAGGGTTTTCTTGTTTGAATGAATTTTTAGGAAAATGGGATCTTAGATTAGTGAAGGCCTCAACAAATAGATTGATTTTAGGTTTCTCCTTGAAGGAAACAAGGAGTTCTTTAGAAGATGAGGATGATGATGTGGTTTCAAAAATTTCAATAGTTGCATCAGCAAATGAGCCTTTTTATTTGAATGGATGATTGTATTGATTTGGCAAGTACCTTCCTTGAGCGTGTCTTCTTCTATTATGCATGCAACTAGTATGAAGTGATGCAAATTGTCATGTTTCTCTAGGTGAAATTTATTCTACTCAAAGTGGGAAATGAAAACATAAATGAAAGTGATTCCTAGGAATGGCTTGGTGAGAACTAGGTTTGGCACTATCCCCGGAAATGATGCCAAAAATGACCACTTTTTATAAAGGCTTAGAAACTAGGCATAATTTGAAACTCAGGGATTGGACATCCGACCAAGCATTTTATCCTCCCTATAAAAATTCATTTAATATGTTAATCCAGTGACATGTTACTTGAAATGGGCCAGCAAGGTATATGCACCAAGTGCCACTCAACCACACATTCGACATTTGTTGCAGGAAAGAAATGCTTGGAAGGAAACTACTTTATGACTATAGGAAGCAAATACTAGAATGGAAATTAAACTATAGCTACTGTAAGTATTGGAATAGAAATTATAGAAATAAAGGTGCAAACAAAACATGAAGACTCTTGCAAACTAGGCTATAATGCTTTATCTGCTCTACCATTTTGGTTGCAGGAAGCATTAGCTAGCCTGTGGCTTTGGCTACAGGAATAGTTTAACACTTAATGCTGAAATAATGAAAATGCAGGAAAACAAGTTTAACTAGAATGAATCTAACTAACTATGGATTTATCACCAAGTGGGCCCCCTTGGATGAGTATCCCAAATACACAATTACACAAAGTTAAATCTCAATACTTCATTTGCTCATTGATTGAATAACTAAGTATAGAGATGTATATAAACCAAAAATAATAGAATGAAACTATATTACAAATAAACTGATAATGCCCTCCTTCTCATGCAGGAGCGGGGCTTTATTTAAAAGGAAAACTTCTAATAGCTAACTAATCATGCCGCAAAAATAGGCATAAATTTTATTACAACACTACTAATAGAAAAGAGGAAAGCTATAAAACTGGTAACAAATTAGATCTAGAAAAGAGGAAAGAGATACTGGATAAAAAATCTAACTTCCCACTCTCTCCTATATTTCCTCATAGAATTTATCACATTTGTCTTGGTAATTTCTTGGCGACTTCCACCTTGATCATCCAGAAACCTTTTGTTGGTGCTGCATTATTGTTTCTCCATTGGAGTCTATGGAAGGACCAGGTTGAGCATCTAGTATATGAGTGTGCTTTACCTGGTCAAGACGACAGCTTCTATATTGATGCGCCACACTTCAGATGTTAGGATAAAGACATTCATGGTAATAAACACCAAAACACACATGCATTATTTATGTTCAAACAACTATTTTACTTATAAAGACATAATAATAACTTCAAACAAAGTAATAGAGTATATTCTTCCAAGTGTAGCATATTAAGTATGTTTAAACCATGGTAGTAGTCTAGTGGAAGTATACCACATAATAACATAACTAAGTATAAAAGTCTTTGAGAAAATATAACAGAACAAGGAAAAAGACCTAGCAAAAGACTATCCAAGGGTGTCTAAAGTATGGCATTAACATGACTCATCAATAATCTCAAATCTGAGTTGGAGAACACATTCCAAGTTTTCTAAGTTGAATTGGCATATTTCATTGGTTATTTTGAGTATTTCTATATTAGGTGTAATCTATTTTCTTAGTCTTAGCATTGCATTTACCATCCTAGTTGATTATACCCAAGACATAGGAAATAACATCTTTCTACTTAACACTTGATTATATCCTTGTTTTGAATTGGTAACCCTACATCACTTGGGTTGTGCTAATCTAACTCAAATCTAACTAGGGGATGTTCTTGGGAGATCTCTTCCTTTATTGAGCATAATATTGAATGTATACACGTGAAAATTATGGTGTATTACATATATTATCCTCATCACATTTTTAACCAACCATACATTTTGGTTATCCTGCCATTTTATTGATTTATCCTTTTGATTGGGCAGTTGTATTTCCTTCACATTGTTGTGTGTTCACCTTCACTATACATTTTGGTAAACATGCCACTTTCATTGTTTATCCTTTTGATTAGGTAGTTGGATTTCCTTCACATTCTTGTGTGTTCACCTTCACTATATATTTTGCTGAGACCGTTGCTTTCATGCTTTATCATTTTGATTGGGTAGTTGGATTTCCTTGACATTCTTGTGTGTTCATCTTCACTATGCATTTTGGTGAACCCTCTTGTGACAAATTATTTCTTCTAGTGTGTTAGATCGCATTGTGTGCTTTATGTATGCACCGTGTCTTCTTTATATTTGATGTAATAGTTGGATTTAGATTTTGTGTTCATACTTTGTTATATCTCATTTTAGTTCTTCAAAGCCCTTTCTATGATATCCCCTTGGATTTTCAATCATTTTTGTACTTGAGATTTATTACTTTGAGTCCAGCCTATAACATCTCGGTTTGAAGAAACTGTAGACTCATTGGTTCTTTTGATCCCGATTCCTCTTTCTTCCCTAGGAACCTTGATGACAACATGATCCCTCACGATTCTAATCCTTGCACAGAGAATAAATATTCTCACTCTTCCCATGATGAAGATGAAGCTTTAATATTTCCTCATTCCAAAGTTTAAAAACTCACTAGTGATCTTGAAAAGATGGAAAATTGGATTATTCAAGAGAACCATAATTCTGATACTATTGATGCAATTGAAGCCTTAAGGAAAGTATATACAATGATTAAAATGGTATTAATAAATTGCATGGTATCTCTCACCTTGTTTTTTCTAATGTGAAACCTTTAGCCGAAGGTGCCAGAGAGTTAGCTTATGTTATGTTTGTTATGACCGTTGAACCTTCTTTTCCTATCTTTGTTTCTATTCCTAGCATTCCTACTTATGCGCAACCTCTTATAAATAAATCCATTCAAGATTCTAATCCTATACATGTGATTATTCCTAATCCCTCTATTCCATCTCTTCATATGAGTGTTCCACTTGTTTTGTTTTCTACCGCTATGCCTTCTTATCATAGTATGCCTTTTACAAATTCCAATCCTCTTACTATCATTGTTTGAAGTATTCCTCCTGTCACTTTTTAGTGTTCCCAATGCTTCGTACATTTTTCCTAGTGTATCCAATGTGACCATGCCTAATATTTCCTCTAATTATTCATTCATCATTAGTCTTTCTCAAACTGTTTCATCTTTCCAACAACAACTTGCTTCATTAATTCAGTCCAAGTTTAATGTGCCTATATGTGACATTGCTAATCCTTTTTCCTTAGACATTATCCATGTAGTTATCCCTCAAAATATTTAGATGCCTCTTCTTGACACTTATAATTGTGAGGGTGACCCTATGATTCATGTTAAGACTTTTAAAACCCTAAGTAGTGACTTTTCCCACAATCATAGACTCATAACCAAGTTGTTTACTAGAACCTTTTGAGATAAGGCCTTACAATGGTACTATTCTTTACCTCCCCATTCCATTGTCTCTTTTCAAAATATTACTAATAATTTCATTCAAAAATCTCAAAACAATATTGGTCCTCAAGTTTCTTTGGCTAACTTAATGCATTGTAAACAAGGAGTTTAAAAAAAAGTTAATGACTTTATTAGTAGATTTAAATATTTGTATGCTCATATTTCTTATCTTGTGTCTAATATTGATATAAAACACATTTTTATTTCTAATTTACAAGAATACATTAGAGATAAGATTCTTCTTACTGAGTTCACTTCCTTTTCCCAGCTTTGTGAAGTGCTTCACCATTATCAATTATAAGTGAGTCAGTTTTAGAGAACCACTCCAATGGCTCTTGTACTAGTTCATAAGAGTGATGCCACCACCCATGAGAATAAGTTCCATAAACCTAAAATCTATATCAAGATCAACAAAGCTTTGAATACAGTAGATAGACAAGTAGCTTTCGCATCCAAGGGTGCCACTTCTTCTTCCTTTGTTTTGTACCCTAATCATAAGTATACTCCTTTATCTATTTCTTTGGAAATTATGATGGAAAGGTTGTTAAATGCTAATATCATTAAAATTCCTCCTATTAGACCTCTTCACCTAACTATGATGGCTTCCAAGATCTTTGATCCTAAAGAATTTTTTTAATATCATTGTCAGCCTGACCATGATACTTGGAGGTGTTATTCCTTGAATAATATTATCCAAGACCTAATTCATTCCAATTCTATATCTTTTGATGTCGATGATAGCCATAGAAAAAAATCTATAGCACCTCCTAACAAGAATCTACAAATTTACACCAATCCCTTACCTTCTTATTCTACCAACACTATTTCCCAACCTTCTTCTTCTACGCAGATTATTTATGATGAAAAGATAGAAGAAGCCAACCATGTTGAGTATCAACTCCCATCTAAACCTCAACATCATCCTAAACTAAGCAACCTCAACCTCAACCTAGTAGACACATTCCTATTACCTTTGACCATTCTAAAATGATTAAAGCTCATGATGGTTCTCTTGCCATTGTTAATAGGGTTGTTGGCACTCTTTCCCATGGTACTCTTGTTAACCCTACTTCCATGGTGAATGTTATAACTAAAGAGCATCTTTTTAGTAAACACTTGCAAAGAGATTTCTATGATATGAAAGATTCTTGGATTTATACTTGTAATACATCTCTTTATCATCCTCATGGTTCTATATCCTTTCTAGTAGACCTTTGTGGTAAATTTGTGGATCCTACATTTTTTGTTATCCCTACTTTTGATCAATGTCAAGTTAAGCTTGGTTTTCATCCATGCAATTTGTAGTGTATTCTATCCATAAGTGCCTTAAGTTCCCTCATGATGGCAAGATCAAGACCATAGTCTTTACCATCCTTCTAGGTCTTGAGATTGTGTTGACCTTGATTTATTTTGTCCTTCTTTACCTATGACACCTCCAACCCATCCTCATTACCTTTTCCAATCTTACCAAGCCTTTAAATATAGAAATATTGCTGAATTGTGTTTGTCCAAGCTTGATCCTACCCATGGTATTTTATCTATTCCATCAATTCCTCCTTTTATCTAATTCTTCACATTCTATTAAGAAATCTCCCATTCCTATCTCTCAACCTAGTGTGGTTCCTTTAGTTCCCCTATCACATGGAGAAAAGGACCTAATGTTGATTGATCCCACTCCACCTCCTATATCTAGCAAGACCAAACATAACTAGAATGTTCATGAGCATCAAAAGAAATGTCAACCTAAAGCCAAGGCACATGTGCATGCTTCCAAAAATATGTTACCTTCCTTTGGAAAACCCACTCTTAAGCCTGTGGAGGAATTTAATAATCATAACACTATTCAAATGAATAAACATGATGATTCTATTCACATTTTGGATTCTAATGCAACTAATCTTTATGAATAAGATACTCTTGATGATCCTATTGATTCTAATAATGATATACATGCTAGTGATTTTCATGAATATGAGACTATTGATCTTGACAATGATTTTTATGACATGCTTTAAAAATAGTTATCAATCACTCCTAGTATCAAACAAAGTGACTCACAACATGGTCCTTGTTTGGATCAAGCTATTGTTCCTACTCTATTGGACATTTCTCCTCTTGTAAGTTTCCCACCTTCCATAAATGATACACATCAAGATGGGGGGGAGGGGAAGGTGATGTGCTTGATTGAATTCTCTAGCATGGTAGCCTTTGTATGTTTTCCTATTGTGTTGTGTTTCCCCTATGATGTGATACTTTTTATATATTTTGTTTAGATCTCTTTAAATGATCCTTGTTGCTCTATTGGCACAAGGTGATAAAGGAATCAAAATGGTGTAATCATTATTCTATTTTTACCTTGCTTCTTCTATATGTCATTATATGTTGTGTTTTACATGTTCCATTTTTTGTGAATGTGCCTTTGTGTAGTCCGCTTGGGATATTGCGACATGGTAGAACTGAATCTTTTTGATCTTCGTGATGCCAACCCAAAAAGAATCTTCTTCATGACTCTTACATGTTTTTCCTCCATTTCATTATAGTTCTACTTCCTTTGGGGATTGAAGACATTTCATTTGACATAATATTTCATATGTTATCTTACAATCATATTGACCCCAGAGTTAGTAGATCTCTTTGTGCTCTTTATTTATGTTATGTTCCTATTTCCATTGATATGTCTTCTCTTTGGGGAATTTCATAGTGGAAATATCTCTAGTGGAAGCATGTACACTCTATTAAAGCCATTACTCCTTTTGAGGAACTCACAATAGATTTAACATGGGGGCATACACTGTGCTCACATTTCTCTCTCTCTCTCTCACACACACACAAACACACACACACACACACACACACACACACATGCACATGCACACAATGGAAATTTTTCTTCTTTTAATCCCTTTATGAATTACTAAAAAATCCTACAGGTTTGTTTCTCTTTCAAATCTCTTCTTGGATTACTAACAATCTAGAAGTATCGATCCTTGTAGTTGCATTCTTCCAATCCCTTAAGGATACACACATCCTTATGCTTGGATCACCTTTTGTGGTTTTTCTCTTTTGGAAAGGAAGTTTCCTGAGGGTTAATCCTTTATGCATTTAATAGCATGCACACAAACTTCCTAGATTATTCAACACTATCTTTTTTTGCAGAATGCCATTTGGTGTGGTTCATAGTAAGACACACACATCTTACTAGATGAGTTAATCACACTCCTTTTTTTTTTTTTTTTCATATTAGTGATATATCTCTTGTTATGATTTTGGAGTTAACAAGGACTCATATCTATTGGGGGATTCATGGAATATTTTTCTCCTTAGTTGTAAAGAGATCACCTTATGCATTTTGATCTGCTTTATAGAGATTTTGAGTCAGGCTCACACTCTTGCTAAAGTGTGGGCTAAATTTATCATCTTAAAATGGAAGAACAAATGTTGAGAAATGTTTATCCCTCCTTAGTAGGATTCTTTGAACCTAATTAAAATGTCTTTATGGACCCATGGATGTACCTTTTCTTTTGTGTCAGATCAAGACCTATTTTCTTCTTATTTCTGCTCTTCTTTTCTCTATCCTCATGATCCCTAATCATCCACTCATGATATGAACTATCAAGGGGTATGTCAAGGTTTTCCTATCCATTGGGGTGAGGTGGAGGTCAGCCTACCTCCCATGGTTGGGTGCTTAAGGATTCTGGGACCATCTAGGGTTTCCAATTTCTTTTCCCGCCTTGTGTAGTCAACCCTTTTTTATTTTGGTCATGAAATTTGTATAAAAGGAGACCTACTCACATCATTTTGGAGATCGAATTCATCCATCAAGCATATTCCATTAAATATAATTCTAAGAGCATTCATAAGAATTTTCTAGGAGAATTAAAGAAGATCCTTTTGCAACCTTTGAAGACTTTAAGCATTCAAGATCTTTTGCATTCAAGGAGTTTTCAAGGAGCTTTGCAGGAGTTCATTGAATGAATTTTCATTATCTTTCCATGATCATGCATGTTCCTTTCAATATCTACCTTCCTTATTTGAAGATAGTGGAGTTGTCCATCAAGGAAGGGTCTGTTCATCCATTTTCATTTGCATTCCCAATTCAAGCATATGAGTACATCTACATCTATGGATCCATGACTTGGTATGATTGATATATTACATTTTGTGGAGATATCCTACATTCCTACAAGATTGAACAACATTGAGCACTTATAAATCCTTGTAGATTACAAATTCAGATCCTCCACCAGGGTTTTACAAAGTAAGGTGAATTTATGTATTTGATTTACTTTTACATACATTTAAATTCAAGGTTAATTCCTAAATTAGGGCTTGACTAAGGTGAGCCCCTCCCCAATAAAAAAAAACATTTTTATCTTGTAGATTCAAGTTTTCAGACTTGCAATCAGATTCAGAGCCTTCAAAACTATTTTTTTGTTGTAGTTTTGGGTCCCAAAAAAACTTATAGATAAGGGGGAGGCTTATTTTAGCCTATTCCTAGGTGGATTTTCCTTGAAGTTACCATACTCCCTCTAGGTAGACCTAGTACAAAGGTAGAAAGATTTCTGGGTTTTGTAGATGATATTTTTATGGTCCCAGATATGATCCTATTTAGTTTTCTAATCTGATCTAGGAGCTGAATCTTAGATCTGATTTGGAGCACACATTCCAAGTATTCTAAGGTCAATTATCATATTTCATTGGTTATTGTGATTATTTCTATATCATATTTGATCTATTTTCTTAGTCTTAGCATTTCATTTACCTTGCTAGTTGATTATACCTAGCACAAAGGAAATAACATCTTTCTACTTAGCACTTGGTTAGATCCTTGTTTTGAATTGGTACTCCTACATCACTTGGGCTATGCTAATATAACTCAAATCTAAATAGGGGTTTTTCTTAGGAGATCTCTTCCTTTGTGGTCCCCTCTTGAGCATAACATTGAATATATACACATGAAAAGTGTGGTTTATTACATATCTTATCCTCATCATATTTTTCATCAACCATACAAGATTACATAGGTGCCTAATCCAGTAGTATGGAAGTTTCCAAAAGTATCATCTTCAAAGAATTTATTCGATAGGAATTCTTATTCTTTGGTTCTACTACTAGTAACTTCTTCATCATCTAGCATATCAATGAAATACATTTCCTCTTTGGAAATGGAGGTGTAAGTGGGTTCAAACTTAAGCACAAACTTATCTTCTACATGAGTCTCATGAATAGGTTAAAAAAAACCTTATATTTAGCTCCATGTTTGGTTCTTAGTATTATGTGGGACCAATCAAGTGACATGTAACCTCCTATTTTTTATTCCCCTATGAGATGGCTCATATTAGATATGGAGAGCCTCTCCTATTTTATTGGGAATGAAAATACTCATGTTAGCCCCTGAGTCTATCATCAAATTATATAGTAATGTATCTCCTACTATCATGGTAAGAAAGAAAGACATGGGTTTAGTCTTACCTTTTTCTTTCTCTTTCATCAAGTTGTCAAAATTGATCAACACAATTGACTACTAGACATGGGGAACCTTTGGCTCCACAATAGGGTATTTCTCTTTAATTTTTCTTGTTCTGTGACAGCCTATGCCCTTTCTATCTTATAATGCTTTTCAAGAGCTTCTTTTAATAGATAGTTTTTTTTTAGAATTGCAAGCATATCCCAAATGGATAGAATTATAAAGGCTATTTTCACTTGTCCCACTATGTCCAACTTCATCTCCATCGAAACCTTAAGATATTTCTTCTTTAAGGGGAGGAATCCACTTGTCATTGGACTATTTACAGTTGGAACTCTTGAACAAAATGTTTGATCATTTTAAATCTTCAATGTGGAAATGAAATGGTCATACTTGTAGGACTAGCAAAGATGCTTCTTCACTAAACCTCTATTTTGAATAGGTGTTATATTCTGATTGGACTTGTGACATTCTTGAGGTATACACTTAGTTTTTGAACACCACGTCATCTTTATCCATTGTCCATGATAAAGAGCATGGCAGGGAGTGATCTTTGATTCTTCTTTTAGGGACATCCCCTACAACTGGGCTGTCATAATAGAATTATCCATCCTTGGGGAAGAATAATAATAATTACCTAGTTTAGGATTCATTCCCTAGATCCTCTTCTCTTCTATCTCCTATTGCAATATATTCCCCTAAGGAAATATCAGGGTGTATGGGCATCGTTGTACAGAAAATACCATATATTTACATCCTCCATAAAGTTGTTATATGTGACCACTAATTATCTATTAGAATTAGTCATGACTAATTGTAGAGGGGACATTAGTTGTGGAACAATAACCAACTATTGGAATTCTAGTTTTGACCATATTTTTCCTAATTAATATTCCCTTAGTTTTTCTTATTTTAGCTTTGACACTAATTTGGTTGGTATGTGGGTCTCCCATTTTATGAGATTTGAAAATTATGATATGGAGGATGCTAGGGTACACCATGTTGCATTTTCAAGTTGGTAAGATCATTTAACACCATTCTCAATAGGATCTTCATCTCATTCATTTCTTCCAACAAAGAAGGAGGATCCATTTGTGGTGTTTGAGTATTCAGGTAGATGTACATAGATTACAAAGCAATGGTAGAGATAATAAAGATCTCACTTTGGGTATGTTATGAGATTTGTAGTGATCACTTAGGGAATATTGGAAATAATGGTATTGATGGAAATTTTATTGTGTCAATTAGGCTATTTTCATCCCTTATGGCTATTTTATAGGAAGTTAGCAAAATTACACCCCCTGAGTCTATATAATCTAGGATATGTCTGTGTTGAAAGATTTTAGGTAAAAAATAAAGGCCATGGGAACTAGAGGACATGCATCAATTAGTAGTCTATACCATGTTCTATATAATCTACTATTAAAGTCTATTACAACTTCCTATGGAGCTCTCTTGCTATTGATAAGCCAGTCGAGTAGCAAAGAGCGGTCACCCTTCTCACAAAAATAGTTATAGAACAGATTGCCCATGTCATCCCAGGTAGCTATACTATTTAGGGTAAGGGATCTATACCAATGTAGCACTTTCCCCTTGAAAGATGTAGCTAGCAGTATTAGGGCAATATTTTTCTCCATAATATGATGGACTGTACAAGTATTAGCTATATTTTTCAAATGTTCAATAGGAGTTTTCCCATCTTCACTAGTAAATTTAGATAGAGACTTTAGAATATTATGAGGGATAGCATCCCAGTTTAAACTAGTAATTGGACCAACATAGTGGATCTCACTATCCCAAGTCATAAAGTTTTGCACAACCATGGGTGCTACAGGGGGTGGTGTTGGAGGTGGTGTTGGTAATGCACTTGATGAGGAGGTTGAGGCTTTAGATCTAGATAGGGGAGAGATTAATATTCCTAAATAATGATTATATATGGGTCTTTTAAAAATATCATGGCTCGTATACTTGTTCTAAATGAGGCTCCACGATGGTTCATTCCCACCGAGCATGAGCGAAAAGGAAATGTTGATCCTCAAATTTGTACTTTAGAAAGGTAACATGCCTTAATGAAATTCTGAGTGTTGTGGACCAAAATGTTAACACTTAGAATAATCTTTGGGGTTGAGGAGTCATCTCTCCATGAATAGTGGATGGAAAGAGAATAAAAATGAAGATGAATCTAAGCTAAATTTGATGTGACAAATCATTTCATTATTTACTCACAATCTTTCTTAATTGAAAAGATAAAGCCATAATATTAGAATGCAAATATTGTCCCATAAATTGGCATACTATACCACAATCCCTTCATAGTTGAAATGAGAACATAAAGACAAGATCTTGGACATAGATCTAAACATTCACATCATTTCATGTGTGAATCTATAAAATTCAAGAAATAATAGAAGCATTCAAAGACACATATTCATCTATTCGCTTCTAATAACATATAAAACATGGAGTACCTCCATCTCTCAATTACTTTCAACTAAAAGAGTTAGTTTCAAACACGGTCCATCACTAAAATAAATATAAACATAAAAATAATAGAGTCTTCTAAGATAATTCCCATTCAAGTTAATAAATACTTCAAATATATTCAATATCAATTAAAACTAAAAAAGGGTCAGATCGAGTACAATCAAACTTCAATTAATATGAAAGTACTTAGAAGTAAAGTGAATAAAATGAGATATCTCATAACTATATCAAAGGTGAATATCCTCTGGTCAAATCATCAATATGAACATATACTAAAAATATAACCCTTTGAACAAGAAAAAAATCCCCTCTTAAAGAAAAGCTACAATTAGAAAGATTTCTTTTCAACGGATCACCACACCAAATAGAGCACCACCTAGGAAAAAATCATAGCTAAGGTTGTTAGAGGAGCCACTATGAATCATTGTCACATGACATCCTTGATTAATTGATACATGACCCAAAATAATTATAAACTAGTACTGCAATCATTCTCCACTCCTTGAAGTACCAACAACTTTGTCCAAAACTCTTAATAAGACATTGTAGCACAACAAAGTTCCTAGCAAGAGAAAATATTTGCACTCTCTTCAAAGTTCCAAGAACACAACACATGTCCCACTCTATCAAAATAACGTGACCAATGGAAAGAAAGGGGACTACAAAGGAAGATATCGGACCTACAAAAGAACTCTGAACTGCATAAGAAAGAGACAATTTGTATAGAAATATGTAGAATTATTTTAGGAAAAGGGACAATAAGAAAGTTACAAGTTAAATGAGATCATAGTAGCTAGTTGGGAACTTGAGAGGGAAAAACAAGTGGTTAAAAGAATAGGTATTAAGCCTAAGAAACAACATAATGGGAGGGAAATAAGAGTTAATCAACCTAAAGAAAGAAATGGAAAATGAGAGAGAAATAGAGAAAAATAGTCTTGAAGCAATGAAAGAAACTACTACAACACAACTAGAAAAGTTTCAGACAACAATGAGTGACATGGTAATGAGAAAAGATGAATTAAAGGAGTAGATAAAAGAGGCCAAATCTTGGGCTCAAGTGGTAAATGAATTGATAATAGAACAAAAGGAAATCATTGAAAGGAAAATCAAGAGGTAAATAAGAGAGGAAAAAGACAAACAAGAGAAGGTTGTAAACATCATCATCAAAGGGTTGAAGGACTATGAAGATTTTGAAAAATATATATTCTAGCATGAGATTTCCTCTAAGATAAGTTGAAATGGACAAGAAGTATATGAAAAGAGAAAATTATTGGTAAGAGTGTGGGAGTAGGAAGAGATAGACATATACAAGTAAATTTAATCAACATAGAGGAAAAGAATGCAATTTTGAAGAGTAAGGGGTTGCTTAGAGATACCCATATCTACTTGGATGAATATTTAACACTTATCCAATAAGAGGAGAGGAGGAAAGAATGAGCGAAAGTAAAATCAGAGAGAGATGCATGAAAGTGGGAATGGATAAAGAATGGTAAATTAAACACAAATTTTTGATAGTCTAACACACTAGAAATAGTAACTCGAGGCCCCATGAGAGTATCTAAACATGGTAAGTTGGAATTGTAGAGGATACCCATGGAGAAGAGGACCCAGGTTAGAGCCCATAGCTAAAGGGAAGTAAATTATTTTCCTCATAGAAATACATGAGCATGAAGGGTTTAGAATTATATAATTGGAAGACTACAATAAAATATATTTTTGGAATGAAGAGATTGAAATAGGCAAAGGACATGGAGGGATAACAATACTAATAAAGGAAACATGGAAATTTTTTTATAAAAGTGGAGAAAGAAGACCCAAATAAATACTTATATGGCTAAAAATAGAGGACAATGAGGTGGAAACTTGGCTAGTTTTGGCTTACTTATGGAAATTAAAGTACTGAGAGGGGAGGGGTGATTCAGTACTCCAAAATTTTTTATCAACTTATTATGACCACTTACCGAATTATAAACTTTGCATGAAACATTAAAAAATATAAAAATCAATACATAAAACATAACTCATAACACCATGATTTTTGGTCTCGCATAAACCCTTATTCAGAGGGAAAAACTATGGTGGGGATGGTACCCACAATACTTCACTATTGTGGTAAAATGTTTTCTCGGTTAGAGCTAAAAAAATTATCTATTTTTTATAGCTTACACTGTTAAGAGTATTTACCCTATTAGGAGTACAAAGAATTATTCAGTCTACCTTGCTAAAGGATTTTACAACTCTAATCTAAGATATGTACCTTGTTAAATGATTTACAAGTTAAGGCCTATTAGGGCCTACCTGGTTAAAAGATTTTACAATTCTGATTACACTATAACTAGTACTAAAAATGTCTATAATGATGCATCAAAAAATGCTTGTTAGAATCAATATGTTCAATATCATATTACCTCATTCTATATTTCAATGACACCTCAACTTCAGTACTTGGTAGCCTTTACTCTAATTCACATTCACAATTATGCTCTTACTATTTTGTTACTTGGTAGCTTCTCTTCTCTTCATTACCTTCACATTCTTCTCTGTCTAATCATCCCTTTTTCTGTGTAAGTTCTCCTCTCTACTCTCTCATATCTCTTCTCTCTCAAATCTTCATAAACCAATCCTTTTATACTCAATCTAGAAGCGGTGGAAATGTTCTAGATTCTTCTCCTTAAACGATACTAGCATTGGTTACTATTGGTTTAATTAAGTATTTACTAATTACACTTACTTAAGTTTACTTAGGATAATGCATTTGAATATTCATTGTCATTGTGACACCTAGGAGTTTGCATTTCATTTTAGCACATGGTTAGGAGAATTTTCACTTTAGGTGTGATAGTTGTCATCACATACCTCTTTGTGTGTGAGATCCACCTTTAGTTCTCTTATCACATTATCATCCTCTCATTGTTGCACATGTTTCACATACTTTGATGTACAATGGAGGATGATCCACCTTTGGTGGACATTTGATTCCACCATGTCTAGTTGATAGCTTTTCAGTTGCATATCTTTGAGTTATCATGCATTGCCTATATATTGAGGCATTCCTACATTGAATCAATAAATCAATCAATCTATTATTCATTGTTATTTGATCATTTGATCATATCATATTTGTCTCTCTTGTGCTATCTCTTGAGCTTCTAGATCTTGGCATTCATTCTTTTCCTTAGACAAATTCTTACATGGTATCAAAGCCATATGAGTCTTCATTGCATAGCCATTAGAGAGCCATTGATTGCTTCAACTTTTGGAGGGCCACAAACTAAATTTGGGATCAACATTTTGTGGGAGTATTTTGAGCAAGATCATACCTCACCATTGCATCCAGGTGGCTATTTCCATAAATTTTGACTATAAATTTGTCTATCTTAGGCAAAAGTTAAATCTGAGGCAATTTTTTTTTGCAAATCGGACTTAGACAACCCGATTTGCAAATTTGGTAATTTATTTGCATTTCAGATCTGATTTATTTCCATTTCTCAGATCTACATTTATTGTAATAAATTTTCAGATCTGGGTGTATTTTTCTATTTTTGGAAATATATTTTGTGGCAAAAATTTTGCCCTATTTGGTCTATATTTTAGACAGAGACTACAAGACAAGTCGTGAACCGAAACCAGGCTTCGATAGAGATGACTCTGACATGAATAGGCATGTGACCTAAGACAGAACTGATTTGAACCCAACATGAGCTAATTTCAAAGGTCGAATCACCGAGCTGGAGCAGCACCTCGAACGACCAAGTCGGAATGCCCAAGCTCGTTTACTTTTGTCAGGTGCATTGATGGTTAAAAACACCCTAAGTCTCCATTCTAGTGTGAATGTGGGACTAAATAGTCCCACATCACCCCTGCGCCATCTCAGATCTTCCAGTGGCCTCACCACCTCAGCCTGAAGCCGTAACCTTCACCTTCCTTTGCGTGCAGACACGTGGACATTCGCAACATAGCCATGACCCAGCCAACACATAGAATTGTTTACATATTCTTTAGAAACCTTTGTATAAAACCACAAAGGAAATCACTTCCGGGTGCATGTGGGACTAAAGTCCCACATCCACCACCGGCCTCCTTCGCTCTTCTGGCCCGCCACCATGCTGCCTTGCCACCTCCGTGCCACCGCACTACATGGGAAAACACGCGCAGCTCTTGTACCACCGTGGCCAGCCTCCAGCTCACAAGAACATATAGACTCCATAACAATCCAATAACAATGAATCCCTGTATGACATGTAGGGGATATAGATGCGGGTATTTTAAAAAAAAATTTACATTTTCATAGACTTTTTACTGTCCTAAATTTGACGCCTGCCTTGATGTCATCTAGGGCATTTTTTCCTCTATTGTGGCGGTCTCCAAAATGCCAATTTTAAGCTAAGGATTACATCAGTAGTTTTTCTAAATTTTGCAGCCCTCACCATATGTAGTTTTGATTTGACAGTCTGACTTTGGGAGGCCATAACTTGGTCATTCAGGCTCCAAATTGAGTGAATTTTTTTATATTTTGGCTAGAATTTGCTAAAATTTTTAGTGGTGTAGCTATTTTCTAGTTTTGGATCACAAATTTTGCACAAATTGTAGTTTTTGGTTACTATACTTATCTAATCCCTATTTTTACAACTTCATAGGCTTTGTTCGGGCTCATATAGACACATTTTCAGGTGCACTTTTTTTTGAAAGTTCATGTTGTTTTGTTTACTTTCCATATCTGGTATCAGTTTGGAGATATTTTGAGTGGACATAGTATTTGCAGAATATGGTCTATTTTGGCCTATCTTAGACTTGTAATTGATTGGATCTTTGAGGGATCTTGTGTCTTATCTTCTTGAGTCTGCTATAGCTTCCTATTTTCTATTATAAACATCAAAATTAGAAGTCCACTTTGATCCATTTTCACAAGTGGCAATTGTACATGCACTATCTATAAAGTGCCAAAATCATTATTTCGGGGGGGGGGGGGGGGTTTGGGGGGGTTCTTTGATTGAGTGAATTGGGGGGGTGTCTTATGTGTTGGTGTCTCTCTCCTTCTTGTGCTCTTTTCATTTTTGCATCATGAGTTCTATTGCAAAATTAACTCCACATAACTATGCTACAGGGAAAGATAATGTATGGAGCAAGTTAATGGTTAGAGAGGTTTAAATCCTTATGTGGATGGTACAACTAAGAAAATCACTGATGATGATGTTGTTGCAGTAGGTAATTGGTCATGCAAAATTTTTAAAGCTTTAGCAGTCTTGAGAGAGAATGTTTCTGAAGCTGTCATGTATAACATCAAAACCATAAATGATGCTAGAGACACTTGGGATAAACTTGCAAAATTGTTTGGTAAAATGGATGAAGAAATGGGATTCACAATTGAGACTAATCTCCTCAAATTAGGGCCCAGAAAATTTGATAAAATCCAAGATTTTTTGGCAATTTGGCTGAGTAGGATATCAAGTTGTTGTCATTATGGCAACATATAATTAGTATGAAGATCACACTATGATAGAAAGTATTTATGTTAGAGCGCAAGTAAATTGTCTAAGTGTAAGCAACATTTTCCAATCTAACCAAAGATAGTTTTGGATAGCGATGTTGATAGAAGTAGGTTCAGTGCATGCACACTTGAACATTGATAATTCTATGTATGACAAAGACACATCTAGAAGTGCAAGTTTGTACGACACGTATGAAAGAAGTTATTGCAAGATTACCGAGATAGAGTTGAAGCCGACTGAATAGAGTAAGAAGACAACAAGTTTAATAGTTAAGGGATTTTTTTTTATAATTAAAATAATGACTTAACTATACAAGGGATGACATCCTAGATGTTAACTCTTGGGAAGCAGAAGTTAGTTTTGTATTTTGGAAAGAGTTTATGTTTTGTAAAGATGACTGTAAAGTTATTATTCTTAATAACTTGTATAAATTTAAGAAGTATGTAATGTGAAGATATGAATGATGTAATAAGATATTGAAAAACTATGATGTGAAGTTGTATGTTGTAAAACAAAAGCAAGAAAACTTTGTATATGAAAGCGAAGAAGCTAGAAAGCTAAATTAGAATAGGAAAGCTATTTGGCAGCAGTGAACGGTTATGTACTTTACCATTTTGTGATCCGATATCATTGTACATTACATGTTTCGATAGTGATCTCATCTTGTAATCATTCTATTTTGTAATACCAACTCTTAGTAGGGTTAAGGCTTCTAACAAGACCTAGAGTGCTTTAATCAGGATAGAGACACTATATGTATGTAATAGACTCCTAACAGGGTCAACATCCTTAACCAGATACTTTTGATTAGTGGATCAGTTGTGGGTATCATCCCCACTAGGGTTTTCCCTTGGCTAGGGTTTCCATAAGAAAAAACATTGTGTTATGAGTTCATTTGGTTTATTGCTTTGCATGTTATTTAGTTTACTTTGTTTTGAAAGCATCAAGTTAATTTTTTATATCCATAATTGGGCAAAAGTAAAAGTTTGTGGAATACTGATTCATCCCCCCTCTCAGTATTCCATTTTTCTAACAAGATTATCTCAACAAAGTCAATGATTATAGAGCACAACTTGATGATTGTGGAAATCCCATGAAGGATGTGAAGTTGGTTAGTCACTTGTTGAAACATCTTCCTCCTGAATATGCAGCTTTTGTTTCAAGTTATAATACTCACAAGTTGACCATGGGAAGTGCCTTCATTAAGCCTTCATTTGAGTCATTTTCATAAATTTTGGTCTTAGAACAAGAAAAATTGATTAGTATGGGGATTCTCAAGTCTTCAACTTCTAAGTCATTGGTGGCTAATCATGAGAGTCAAGGCAATAAAAGTCAAAAGAAGAAGAAGAATTGGAAGTCTAAGTCTTAACAAGAAGGTACAAAATCCACTTCCACTCAACATGACACCTCTACATCACCTCAAAAGGGTGAATTTTCAAAGAAGGAGAAGTGGTTTTGTGCATATTGCAAAAAGGATGGACATGAAGAACACTTTTTTTATAAGAAAGACATTGATGAATTGAAGAATCTTCTTGCTAAGAACAACATCAATTTGCCTTCCATGATATCTACCTCAAATTCTTCTTCACCAAATTAAAAAAAAGATAAAGGAAAGGGTCACACATTTGTCACTCAAAAAGGACAAGCTTTATATGCTTCTTCAAGTCCCGATTTAGGTAGATGGCTTCTAGATTCATGGGCTTCTCATCATATGGCTTCTTCACAGTCCATGTTTTCATCATTTGAGCCTTGCAAAGGTCCACCTATTTTGATGGGAAATCACAATTACATGAATGTGATTGGGAAAGGAAGTATTGATGTTAGGGAGGGACACTTCAATGATGTGTTGTGTGTTCCACACTTGACCAATAATATTCTTTCTATTTATCAAATCACAAATGGTGCTACAAAGAAGACTGTGGAATTTACACCTAATTCAGTTTTCATCAAGGACTTAGAGAGTGGCATAGTTATTGCTATTGGGATAGTGGATCACTCTTCTCAGTTGAACTCCTTTGCAAATTTTGTTCCTCTTGATGATATTGATTCTTCAGACAGTGATTCTTCATCATATGATCATGATTACAGTGATGATTCATATTTTAAGGAGAGTTTTGGCTACTTGAACTTGGGTATTCTCACTCATGATCAAGTTTTTGAGCCTTCCATTTCATCTCCTCCACTTGAGACTACTTCTACTCTTGCACCTGATTATGCTTGCATTCACACAACCATGGGTTTAGGTGATTTAGTGCAATAGGATATTCATTGTCTTCTAGACTTGGTTCCATGGGATCACTACTTGACAGACATTGCAGGTTTGTTTGTGGAGTCCTACATTTTAGATTTGGGAGACTTCATTGATGACATTCATCTTCTCTTTGTTGAGGATGATCCTTCTTCATTTGTTGTGAGGGAGCATAATGACCCTCATATTCATTCTCTACTTGATCATTCTTTCGAGGGTGACATGATTGTGGATACTTTGATACAATAGTTGTAGGAGGTCACTTTATCTTCAGAAGAGATACTTGGGTCCTTGGTACATGTTCTAGATTCATCCTTAGTTGATCTTGACTTGTCTTTTTTAGTAGAGTGGCTTAGTACACATGATTTGGAGGAGGCACCTTCCAACATTGACATGGGGACACTTCAGAAGGTTTTAGAGATTCCATACATTTTGAGGTTTCTTCCTATAGATTGGGGAGGAGGCTTCATATGTACACCTTTGGTCTTGTTTCTTCCTAAGGGGAGGAATGTTGTTCTACACTCATGGAATAGTTTCTACATCGAACCTGGAGCATCTACCATTGGTGTTCATTCTACATTGAGGGGGGCTACTTGGTCTCTCTTCCATTTCTTCTATCTTATGGGGGTATATTTTCCTCACATGAGGTCTTCTCTCTCATATTCTATTATTGTATTTATCCCTTTTTTTGGGGGAGGGTTTTTCCCATTAGGTTTTCCCTCTTTTTCTACTTTATGAGAGATTGCATTATCTATTGCTCTTGCATATTGTACATGGGTACCGAACATGGCCTAGTACCTGGGACCCATCTTGCATTGTAAGCTTAAGTGCATTCCCCTAAGTTACACTTAAGGGGGGGTGTTGGTGTAATTAAGTATTTACTAATTACACTTTAGTTTACTTAGGATAATGCATTTTCATATTAGTTGTCATTGTGACACCTAGGAGTTTGCATTTTATTTTAGCACATGGTTAGGAGAATTTCCATTTTAGGTGTGATAGTTGTCATCACATACCTCTTTGTGTGTGAGATCCACCTTTAGTGATCTTATCACATTATCATCCTCTCATTGTTGCACATGTTTCACATACTTTGATGTACAATGGAGGATGATCCACCTTTGGTGGACATGTGATTCCACCATGTCTAGTTGATAGCTTATCACTTGCATATCTTCTAGTTATCATGCATTGCCTATATATTTAGGCATTCCTACATTGAATCAATAAATCAATCAATCTATTATTCATTTTTATTTGATCATTTGATCATATCATATTTGTCTCTCTTGTGCTATCTCTTGAGCTTCTAGATCTTGGCATTCATTCTTTGCCTTAGGAAAATTATTACAGTTACATCTCCAATGTATATATTCCACTTAATTACCTTTGATGTATCTCACCTTGTAATCATACAAGATCATCTTGTTGAAATCTCCAATGTTTTACCAAATAATTTTCTTGGAATTTGTAAAAAAAATTATGCTCAGTGTCCAGATTTAATGTATATATTAAAATCTGTTATGTCATCCAGTTTTACTTGGTAACACATTTTTTTCTTACTTGGTAACATGTATACTCAGCTTGATAACTGAATTTCTCTTTGACTTGGTAACTGCTATGACTCGGTAATTGTTCAGTATCTGCCTTGCTTTGCTCGGTGTCTGACTCTCATTTCCTTTTATTGAAACTATCTTTCCTTTACGGATTGACTTTTTTTTTTACCGACTAAGTCCTATGACTCCTTCATTCACCGACTAACTTTGACAATCAATATGACTTTAACAAAACTAATGACAACAAAATAACTCTTTAGGAGTATCAATCTCCCCCTTTGGCAATAGTTTTTTTATCTTTGTTAAAAACTTCAAAGTCATCAAAATTTTGTGTCCTTAATCAAAATTTGACCATGTATAAACTCTCGCTATAACTTATAACTCCATGTAATTCTCCATGACTCCCCTAATGGCAATACTTCCTATATACATAACTCCTTATTACTAATAGAATATCTCTCTTATATACATACATATATCTTATATGTCCCCCTTTTTTGAAAAATATACCAAAAATAAAATTAATTACTTGGATTCAATGGTGGAATATTTAAAAAAATATATTGATATCTTTTCTTTGCATCTCCCAAGGATCACTCTCATGATTCCTTTATTGTTTTCAACACCACAATTTTCTCACCAATGTTAGCCACTAATCCAATCATGCTATCCATAGCGCTTATGTTAGGGTAATTCACTAATCCTTTTTCCCTGTGAATATGCTTTTGTAGCGATTCAATATGGGGTATCAAAATTTCTTGCAGCTTTAAAAGTTCCATTCTAATCTTATTCTCCTCTTTTCTTAGCTCATGTTGCACTCCCATTAAGTGTTTCAGCCTTTGATAATAGACTTGAAATGTTCTAGGCTTGGTTGTGACCTTTTTCAGTTGATCGGTTAACTCTTTTTCAATAGATTCATCTTTCTTCTTGATATCCTTAGTAAAGTTTAAAATTAAACAAAACTTTTGAAATAATGAAAGAATATTTTTCAACTCATTTTCTAATTTTGAAAACAATTCAAAAAGTGATACCTTATCCAATGCAATTGATTGAAGTAAATATTCAATTATCTTATTCTCCATGTTCTTTCAGTGCACTTGCATCAGATACTCAATTGCCTTTGTGCCAAGTTCTTTCACTTGTTTTACTAGTTCTTCCAATTGACTTTATAGACTACCCTTATCATTTATAGTAGCATCATGTACAATTTCCTACAATATATCTTTAACACTCTCTAGCACATCTATCTTTTGTTTCATGGCTAGCATTTTATCTTGTGTTTCTTTCATTTTAAATAGATCTCTGAATTCAGATAGCTCTTTAGGGATTAGGGAGGAGATATCCACCTGTGTAATTACTCAGTTGGCTTAAGTCATTTTTAGCTTTCTCATGCTTTCTTTTCTTGGACTTGTTCTTCTCTATTTGTATAATTTCTCCTATAGAAAACTTAGGGGAACATGATGCCTTAATTTCATCAGATGTAGTAGATGTAGTTTTATCCTTAGTTCTTTCATCTCTTACTTCTTTCTTTTCTTCCTTCATTTTTTCCTTCTTTTCTTCCTATTTCTCTTCTTTCTTCTCTTTTGCTTGTTCCTTCTCTTTCTCTTGTTTGTCTACATTTTGCTGATGTCTAGTGGTATTGGTAGAAGTGATCAAATTTTTATTTTGATCTATTTTAGTCTTAGTCTACTTGTTGTCCTTAGTTTCCTTTTGTTCGGTCTCCTTTTCCTATTCAGTGGACTTTTCCTCTACATCAGTAGGAATATCTTGGGTAACTTTTGAGATAACCTCATTAATCTCAGGAAAATCAATTACTTGTTCTAGAAAAAGATCTTCATCCATCAATTTTTCCTTAGTTGTATCATCAGTGTCCTTTTATTTAGTGTCTTTTTCCTCGGTAACCATGATATCTACACCATGTGTTATTTCTTTTGCTGGGTCCTTTTTAGTGACATCCTCAATAATCACTTCATATTTTTCTAGGGTAAAATCAATAGGATCTAACTTAATTTGATTTGCCTTAGTCTCAGTAGACTATTTAGGAAATAATGTCTTTCTCCATATACCATTGGTATCATTTTTCACTGCTTATAGTTCACCGACCATGATCTTCAATGCTCTACTCTTTAAAATAAATCTCTTTGAGTTCTCCTTCAATACTTCTTTAATCTCTTGTACTAAAAATTTAGGTACAGTAATGGCTAGGGATCTTTCCTTCATTTACTTTTTAGAAGTCACAACATACTTCCATCTAGCATCAATTTTATTGTATAACTCATCTGGTATTCGATTGGAAATTTCAATTGGAATAGTGCTAAATTTATGGAGTGCAAACACAAATGCCTCCTCAATATTTTCTTTTTCTTCATCAGTCCTTGTTTCATATTTTGCATATTTTATTCCTGCAAAACCTTCATAATTCTTGAGACTTTCAATAAATTCATCCAAGTTTTTAGGTTTTGAGGGCTGATTTTTGCAAAAAGATAATAATATTTCAGCTCAATTTTCATTGCCTCTAAGATCTACCCATGCAATTTATACAATTTTAAATTTTCTTAAATCTTCTGATTCTATCTCACCATCTTCTTGTAGATTAATTTTTCTCCCCAGTTTTCTAGATGTTTTATTTTCCCTCATATATGCCTTATGCTTTTGTTTCTCTACCTATGGTTTCTTCTTCTCCCTGGGTGTAGAAGTAGACCTTGCCAATGGTCTTGATCCCTTAGGGCTAGGTGTCTCCAAATTAACTCTTTCTTTCATTCACTTGATCTCAGATGGACCAACCTCATCTTCTTCAATAGTAACATCTAGATTTTCTAACAAATTATTGATCATTCTACTTGTTTTTCTTTGATCCTTAGGTATCAATAGACCTAGTTTTATCTTATTTTTCACTTCTTCATATGTACCATACCGATTATCTGTCTTATAAGTTGGCTTAGCTAATATGGCTTCAATCTATTGAGATGTAGTGTCTATGCCAATTTCATATCCCATTGGTTGTATTTAGATAGTCCTTGGCTCCATAAATTTTACTATGCATGTGTTGGTATCCACTTCAAAAAAAATTGTATCTCAGTTCTCTTCCACTAATTGAGGTTGAATCCTAAATTTCTTATGCATTAAAGTTTGAAACTTAGTGAACTATTCATTCATTATAATATCAAAGCTTTCTCCTAGACTCTAAATGAATTCATTTATTTGATATATTATCGGTTTCTTCACACTCCATACTACATTACCGATTGATGGGAATAATTTTTGAAAGTAGAAAATTATACATACCAATAATGACCCAAACTTCAAAGTGTTGGTTTTTTCTTTTTTATGGTGTTCATATTATCATCAAACTATTTTAGTAGGATCTCACATAGATCAATCTTCATGTCCTTCTTAACTATCTTGTATGCAATGTCCACTTCTCCACATGGTACACTATCTACTCGAAATGACTGGAAGATTCAGTAGGATATAACATTACATGCAAATCTCAATTCAGGATCTTCAATAGTAGATAATTTGAGAGCTCTTCCATCCCATTTGGCTTGTGTCACCTCACACAACTTATTCTTGTTTCTTTTCTTGTTGGCCTTCGATCTCTCGCCAATTGGGTAACCAGTCAAAATGTGTAAAATCTCTTTTGTAATCTTGACTGGTGCATCAAGCCACATAAATTGGTCATGAACTCGGCTCAATATGATTCTCATTCATTTTGATTTGAATACACTCGGTACATGCAGGGCATGCACTAAACCCTTTGTCTCCAAATGGATATGTTCATCCTTCAACTTCCCATTCACACATAGATTTTGGAATGATGTGTCAATATTAGCTTGACATATTTCCTCAATCTTACAATGGATGAAGGCACAAATGTCTTTGATCAAAATTACTCTCAGAGGAATTGAAGATAGGGCTCCCATATTTTTAGGTTCGATGTCTTTAGCTAGAGGTAGCTTGTACTTCATATTAACAAAATCAACCTTCTCAACAACAACGAGCTTTTGAAATTTAGGTTCCATCAATTCAAAGATATAAATTCTTGATTGAAGTAGGGTTTTGTTTGAATATCAACTTGGTTGTGCTTTCACAACTCAGGAAAATACCATAAATCACTCAAATATCCTTGAAAATGCTTAGATATATTCAATCAATCAATCAAATGCAATGTGTTCAAGTTCTCTTTAAAATGTAAGGTAGAAATGAAATAGAAAAGTCATCTATTTATACCTTTTTCTCGATTAGAGTTTCCAATGGCTATAATTATTAATGATGTCACTGACTCCCTTTTTACCGATTACTAGTTACACTTCCTTACACCCAATGAAACAAAATAACATAGACTTTCACCAATCAAACATGAAATGTTAAATTTACAACATATATCCAAATGCATCTTAATATTCTTAAATGGATCTTTGCACAAAAGTTAGGAACTGATTTAAGATTGAATTTTAGCTCATATTTCCTACACATACCTTTGACCGATTAGGTGAAGATAGGTGCACCTAATCTAGAGGATGAGGTGCCATCAATTGTTCCAAGTTTAGGTTCGATCATCTAGAGAATTTCTTCTCTATATTTTATTCATCTGATCTCTTATTTCTTTGACATTTACTTGAATAGTTTCATTTGTTTGTTCCTCGATTGGAGCTTTGCCTCGGTACCTATAGTCTTTGGCTAGGTGACCTACCTTATGATAGTGAAAACATGCCATTCTAGGATTTCTCCATGACCTTCTATTGTTCTTTCCATGCATCAAAATGCAATTTTCTTCTGTGTCCAAATTTCCCACATGTTGTACATAAACTTCTTGTATTGTAGTCCCATATTATTGTTGAACCTTGTCAGTTGTTTGCAATATTCTATCGGTTAGGTACCCATTTGACATTCTTTCTTTCTGACTTGCAATCTTTAGAATTATGACCATATCAATTGCAATTATTGCAGTAACTACTAAATTTTGGCTTCTTTGTATTGTGTGAGGCCTCACCCCATGCTATCATTTCATAGCAGTTTATTTACATCTCATGACTATCATGTTGGCACTTTATTTTATCATGTTGGACTATTTGGACAGAGACATCATATTTTGATACTATGTGACGACCAATGATTATGTGGATGATGATTTAGGACTTACTTTCATTCTTTGATGATTTGGTCCTGATTATAGTATTTGATGAATCTTTAATTGGAATATGATGCTTTAATTTTATGCTTATGCAAGAAAATCTTATGTGAAATGATCATGGTTAATATGTTAGGGTAAATAATATGTCATTGTGTTCTTGGAGTAATATGCTTTGAATTTAGGAAATGTATTATTGAAAACTATGTGATTTTCATGTGAATGCAATTGAAATTTTATGATGTGCTTGAGTGAGATTATTATGATGAATTTTATATGTATATGTTATTTGACCTTTCATGAGCTACTAATATTTTGTCAAGTATGCAAGTAAGACCATGGATTAAATAAGGGGATATTAAAGATGGATGCATGTAAAAATCTTGTTAAGCCAAGGTTATCTCCAAGGGGAGAAATAACCTTGTTGTGATGTATATGGTTGTAAAGTAATGCTTGGTTGTATTATTTGAATATGTTTATTTTTATTTTTGATTTATGTCTACTTGGCATACTATGTGTGTTGTGATGTGTTGTAGCCTTTTTGTGGTGTCAATTGACACGTGTTGTGAGTTGACATGGCCAAGTGCATTGTATATGAGTTATCTACCACTCTTGAGTCTTCTTGTAGAATCCAAAGGTTAGGTATCTTGGTTGTTGAGCCTTGGGTGGGAATCTTTTTCAAATTTCTGTGAGTCAACTCTTAGTGGACTTTTGAGAGGCAAAAAGTAACCCAAAAAGTTAGTTAAGGTTAAAAATAGATTACCCTATAAGTGTACTTTGAGTTGGGGGTCAAATTTTGACCAATGAGATGATTTTAGACTATTTTTGCCTCTTCAAAAGATGTCTTTTTGAAAAGTGACGAGTTTGGGATGTGTGTCAAGTCTTCCTCTCTTTTCAATTTTGAATTTCCCTCTAGTTGAGAGAGAACTCTAGGTGAGTGTGTAAGATTAGGTGAAAAACTAATCTCCCAAGAACACCTGCATGCATAACCCTGTCACATGGAAGAAGCAAAGAACAAAAAGCAAGAAAATCATGGAGGCCAAAAAGCCAGAGACATCATATGCACATTCAAAAGAACAATCTATTATGAACAATGCATTGAGTTGCTGAAAAATACAAAGAGGGAATCCTTATAAAAGGATACCGAAACCCTAAAGGTGAAAACCCTAAAGAATAATAAGATGCCTAAGTCTAACTTAAGTGTAGAGTATAATAGACTAATAATTAAATAAATTAATTATTAGCTATAATATGACTACTCTAACACCCCCCCTTAAGTGTAACTTAGGGAGAAGCTAAACAACTAAGGACTAAAAGATGCATGAAAATTAAAATGCATGAAAGAGCAATGGGTCCCAGCAACAAGGCCTGATCAGGTACCCAAGTACAAGAAATAAACTAGATGGAGGAAACAAAGCCTCCAATCTAGGGAATGTCCCAGAGAAAGGAACAAGAAAGAGCATGAAACATCTCTGAAGCATGAAGCTGCAAACACTGTCAGAAGAAACTGCTGGAACCCCCACTAAAATAGTGCATGACCAGGTAGAGAAGACAAAGTCTGAAGAGTTGATCAATCGAAGAGGTGACCTCCAAAATAGGGATGAACGAGAGTCTATATAGTAGATGAACCATCTCACCAAAATGCATAGGTGCCTAGCCACTACATCCGCCTAGTATATAGGAACAAGAACTAAATACGTAGATCACTCAATTGAACCAAGGAAGCAATAGAAGCAACAGGTGAACCGCCCCCATAATGCTGAACAGGGAGAGGGGTGATAGGAACACTGAAATGCAATGCCAGAAATATCTGCAAGAAGAAGAATCAAGAACACCAATAGTGCAACAAAAGTACAAGTATAGGATAAAGGGCAGTGTCATAGACACATAGCATGGGCTAATGTCATGGAACGTACACTCACTTGACAAAGGTGGATGAGCACAAAAGGCAAAAACATCATAACCCCCCATGGCACTTTATAACTGAGTGCGAATACAAACAAACATAAGGTGTACAAGATCCTAGATATGCAAAAGTAGACACTTTATCTCAGTGCATTTACAGAAAAGAAATGCTACAGAAGAGAAGCATACAATGCTTAGAAGTCAGAAAGAAGAGTGAGCTAGAAGAATAGAAGAAGAGATCCCAGGACCTGTAGAACCCAAGTAATCTGCCAGAGTGTGAAAGTGAAAAACTCAGAGGAGAGAAAACTTGGAGAAAAATTTGGATAAAAGACCCCTGCAACTGAATAACTCATAGAACCATCTTTCCAACGATATTTGGTGAGCCCAAAAATGAGTCTGGATGAGCGAGATATGGCTCTCGGAAGGCAAAAAATAAACATCACCTTTGATAGAAAAAAATTCTATCAAAATAGTAGATCCAAAAAACCTAACCTCCATAATCAGAAAAATCTTGGAAAGAGCTTTCCAACGATATAAAGAAGTCAAAAAAAGACCTCTGTATGCTCCAGATAGAGCAAAAACAACGTCAAGGGGGCAGAACCGACACGATCACAGAGAACATTTGACTTTGATAGCAAAAAAGAGTATCAAAATGGAAAAAACATAAAACCATACTAGTAAATTTAGATTGGGCTTAGAATTATCTTTCCGACGATATATCACACGCCTAATGATGATCCCATATGCTCGAGATATCGCAAAAAAATGCCCAGGTACCCTTAAAAAAACTCAAAAGAGGAGCAAAGGGTTATGCTGACATCATCAGTTTGGGTGAAATGCACCTGGGGGATGAAAAAGAAAGGCCCTAGTCACATACATGACTAGGGGCTAAAGCAGATGGCCGCAAAGGCTGGCCACTGATCCCCCATAGGACCAGCGGAAGGGGGCTGGCTGCTGAGCTCGGGCGGAGCGGAGGACTGGGCGGAGCGGCATGGGGGCGCTGATGGAGGCCATGGTGGCACTAGTAGAGCGGTGCGGGGGCACTGGCAGAGGAGCAGCACGGGCGGGTGGTGGGAGCAACGCTGGCGGGAGGTGGCTCCGGAGGCAGGGCCGCGAGCAGAGGGCTACATTGTTGGGTGGAGGCCGCTGCGGAGGAAGCCCAGTGGTGGCCGCTGAGCGGTGCACGGGTGGCCACCCAGTGGCCACCCTGATAAATTTTTTTATTTTTATTTTTAAAAAATTGCCATACTGGCATGCTTTGGAGTGTGTTCTAGGGTCGTACGACCCTGGTATGCAAAAATTTTTTGCTTCAGAAGCTAACTTGTCCAAAATCAATAAGTTTTATATGGATTTTGACTATCTCGAGCCTTCTGGATGCAACTGTGAGGTCCATTTTTGCTCAAAATGCCCCCAAAGTTTTTTTGTTTTTTTTTTGCAAGTAAAAAAGAAACAAAAAGTAACGTCCTGTAGAGAATACCAAAACTGAAAACTTACTTCAAAAATACCAGAACAGGCAGCAGCAGGGAAGCTCTGATACCATGTAAGATTAGGTGAAAAACTAATCTCCCAAGAACACCTACATGCATAACCCTGTCACATGGAAGAAGCAAAGAACAGAAAGCAAGAAAATCATGGATGCCAAAAAGCCAGAGACATCATATGCACATTCAAAAGAACAATCTATTATGAACAATGCATTGAGTTGCTAAAAAATACAAAGAGGGAATCCTTATAAAAAGATACCAAAACCTTAAAGGTGAAAACCCTAAAGAATAATAAGATGCCTAAGTCTAACTTAAGTGTAGAGTATAATAGACTAATAATTAAATAAATTAATTATTAGCTATAATATGACTACTCTAACAGAGTGTGCCCAATCATCTTTGAGGTTAGGTAGGGTTTTCCTTTTTAGTGGGATGGAGAGGAATTTGGTAGGTTGATTACCCACTCTCCAATTTTGGAGACTTCTTGTGGACTTAGCGGGTTTTTGGGTGGACTTAGCAAGGAAGGAAGGCTTGTAGGAAAATGGAGCTCTTCTCAACCCTCTTTGCCTTAGCTTGGAGTGAGTTTGGTGGGTTTTGTCATGGAAGACTTGTTTTTATTGAATGAAATATGCAGATTTTTATTGTAATGTATTTGTGAAGTTTTTTCAAGCTTCAAGTGTGTTTTCATGGCTTCCTTGTTATGTCTACTTGTTAGTTTTTCTTTTAGTGTTTGTATTTTTGAGGTGTGCAAGGCCAAAGTCACCCTTGGGAGGAAGAAAGTCTTGATGGGTTAAGGGCTTGAGTTGGGAATGCCCATCTAGTGTAGAGTCCTTCCTCAAGGAGGAAGGGGATGAGGCATGAATGTATGGGCTCCATGTTTCCATTCTTGTGTATTCTATTTTGGGGCTCATAAGGGTTGTGTTTTTGTGAAGGAAAATGGAAGGGTTGATGGTTGTTGTTATGGCCTTGTGAAGGCAATGGATATATATTCTTTGCCTTGTTGAAGGCATGCATTTTATTGTTGAATGAATTCTCCTATTTGGGTACTTTCCACCTTCACCACTTTTATGGGTCCAAGGTGATCCATTGTGTGTATATACATGGGATGAAAATTTTATGTTTTTGAATACTTGCTGGTTTTCATGTGTATGTGCAATTAAGTGTGATTGTAATCCCTCATCCATCTTTGTTTCCCCAAGTTCAGGGGTGGTCATGTAATGGCCTAGGTTGGGAGGTGAACCTCCATGGTTTTTTTGGCTTTCTTTTTGCAGATTTTTCAAAGGATAGATTGTTGATTTTTATGGAGCAATGGAGAGTTTGAATAATTCCTACTTGTTATTTTGAGTTTTAGAATGGCTATAATGCCTTATGTAAAAGTTGAACAATAGGCCATGTAAATGCCTTAAGCATGTGAAATGCTTGTAATAACTTTGTATTTATTTGGATAAATGTTCTACTATTATTCCTTTGGAAGTTGAAGCAAGAGAATGTATTGTTCGTACGTTCATTTTTCTTGAAAAGAAATGTTAAGTTGCTGGTTTGTTTTCTTCTTGTAAGAAAAAGAAAGAGAAAATTTCATTATTCTATGTATGTAAGCTTCCTTTTGAGTTCATTTCAATTTTTTTTTTAAAAAGAATGTAGTATATTTTTTAATGTCATTGAAGAATAGTTCTACTTTACATTATTTGTATTGAATCAAAAAATGTATATACATCTATGTATATATACCTTAGGTATATACACATAGATTATATAAGGTTAGTATGTTATCTCTATTTTGTAAATTTGAAAGAGAGAAATGAACTCTTATATTTCCTATGTTTTAAAGAAAATTTTCTTCAAAGTGTATATTCATCCAAAGTTATATACACATGTGT
Source organism: Chamaecyparis obtusa (assembly GCA_027943335.1). NCBI lineage: Eukaryota > Viridiplantae > Streptophyta > Pinopsida > Cupressales > Cupressaceae > Chamaecyparis > Chamaecyparis obtusa. Next base: position 1,847,849 of record BSBK01004801.1, read on the forward strand.
ATATATAAATAGAAATATGTATAAACACATTTATATATACATATATAAATGTATATACATATAATAAATATATATACACACCTATGTATATAAAATGTGTGTAATGTATAGATAGCTATGCTTCTTTTCCTTAAGTTCTTGAGTATATATATATATATATAATTTTAATATTTATATTAATTCTCATTAATGAATATTTACCTAGATGTAAATATATTTAATATAATATATAATTATATTATTATATATATTATAATAAATATATTACATTTTATTAAAACTTACCCAAACTTTAATATCCCATACCACCAAAAGTAAACCTTATAACAAAAAACAATTAAATGAAATTTTTGGTGCATTGTTTAAACTTCCCCACGCTGTAATTTTTAAGTTAGGCTGAATCCTTTTGGTGATGGTGGAGGGCATTGTGCCCACTGCCACCCTTCACAAGAGTGGTGGCACAATCCCCACCACCGTCCCCCATGTGGGCGGTGAACGAGGGAGCCCCACCACCCACCAATAGGTGCGGGGGGTCTAGCCCTCCCGCATACCATTGGTGGGTGGGTGGGAGACTCGGCCCCCTCCCACAGCAGTAGCAGAGACTTAGGGATGTCGGCCTACACATAGAGCTGGCAGTCCCATCATCATTTTTTAAAATTATTTTAATTAATTTTTTTCCTAAAATAAATTACCACTAAATGCAGTACAGAGCATAAAAAAATATAATATACAAGTAGAAGTGTTTTTATAAAGAAACTAAAACATTTGCAGTATAATGAAATATATAAAAAGAATAAACAGTAGCAGAGAATTAAATGACTGTAAAATATTTTATACAGTAGATAATCGTAGCATAAATCTGACTATACAGAGATTTAAATCTCTTAGATTCAATAGAGAATGCTAATCTGAATAAACATAAAAATCAGAATATGATATTGTACCCTAGATTTAGTAAAAACAGAGTATTAAAATAATCTTATTGAAGTTTATACCTAGGTAAAAATTGTTGAGGATACCTTGTAGAAAATTGATTTAATCTTTTTTTAAAAAAATACTCCATTGTTGTAGATTCTAGCTTGAATATATATACACAAGTATATATGGGAGTATATACACATTTGTGTGTGTATATATGCCATTATATACTTATGTGTATACTTCTCTTTGTTCCTTCATCTTCTTGCTCATGGCACAACTTGCAAACTCAAAATAGAGAAATTAGGGTTTTGGTCATGTTTTATTTTTGGGCCAAACCCTAATTTTGAAATTAGGGTTAGGGTTGGCCTTTGGAGCCAAAACCAAATTTCAATTTTATTTTTGAAATTTGTATTTAATTCTATTATGTCAAATTAAATACTGCTATCAGTGTTTAATGCCTATTGACTTTTTGCCCTTCTCTTTTGAAATGTTGATTTTAGAAATATTATTTAATTTAGTTTTTTTGAATCCCAAGATTCCTTTTTTGACATTTTAAAATATTGGGACATTAAAAGTTTATTTGATTTATTTTTGAACTTTAGAAGTTGGACTATTTATTTAAAAAAGGCGTTTATATTATTTTATTATTATTATGAGATTTGAAACTTGAGATTTTTGAATTATTATATTTTAATATTATTTGAACTTTATTAATGTTTTATTTAAGTTTGAGGAAATTAAATGATTATTTTTAATTTAATGCACTTTACTATTGTCTCTTAATATTTGAATTATTAGGGGAATAAATAATTTATAAATCCTAGGAGGGACCTAGGTAACTTATTTCACCCTAATTATAATAATATTTTTATTTTAAATTATAATTTTTAAATATTTTAATCCCTTAGTGAGAATGATATTAATGTTTATTGAACATTAAATAAGTTATATTTAAATCAGGGATTATATTAATTTTATTTCTATTTATCGATTATTATATTTTAATTATTAATAGTTTGATAAACTTAGTATTGCATTAGGGATAATTTCATGATTACATTATCCCCTTTTTACCCATTAATCAAATTATGCATTTGACCCTAAATGGTTACTTGGTATCCGTTAGGGGCCATTAGGATTATGATTGAATTTGGTTGATTTGTTCATCTTCAATTGAACCCCTAGGTTTGATGACCTAATTGTTGACCTTATTATATTTTCTTAATTTGAATTATTGACTTGGGTTAATTCCCTCTAATCATTTTATGTTAAACTCTAGTTAGGGTTTCGTCCAACTAATGCACTTGATGAACAAGGGATGTTGGCAAGCCAATGCATGCCATGATTCCCCTTGTGAGTTGATATGTGTTGGTTGATGCATTTCATTTTTGATTTGAGTCTACCTTAGTGTGTAACCTAGTTGGTGTTTTGTGCTTTAAAGAAAAAAATTATTGTGTGTGTTTTGCCATAATTTTTGGGCATGAAATATTGTTAGTAGTCCTTGATCTACACTCAAATAATTTATGACCATACTTATTGCAATTGTAACAATAACCTTCAATCTTAACAATTCTTGGTGATTTACGTCTTTTTCTCTTGTAGACATTGGCTATATGACCAAGTTTCCCATAGTGATAACAAGTAGGCTTCTTTGTCTTTGGTGAGGTAGCAGTATCTCGGTTGACTTCTTGATTTGAAGACTCTTCCTTTTCGGTAGTGTTGTTTTTAGTAAACCCAAGTCTAGTTGAATCTCTTAATTGTCTCTAACCTCTAAGTTGTTCATCCAATATTCTTAAAATTTCTTCATTCCTTTTCAATACTTCATTTGTATCCTTTTCATATTTCAGTTCATTCTTCATAAGTTCATTTTCTAATCTTAGTCTAGCAATCTCTTCAACTTTCCTTGTAATATCTCGATTAACACCGATTAACTAATCTATCATATTAAAGTGATTTTGTGTCAACCTCTATATCTCCACATATTTCTCATTCAGTCTTGTATGCATCTTCCTTTTCTCATCTTCAATTAATCTCTTGTCATCTTCATCTTTTCTCTTTTGTTCCATGATTTCACACATTCTTATTGAGGGAGCTTCTTGATCTCTTTTCAATGTTTTACCTGATCAGTAAGGATATTGTTCTTTTTAGTCAATTTTGATATGACAGATTCAAATTCATTAGAAAAACTTCCCTCTGATTGTTCTTCAATTTCTTCAACCCGATCTTGTGTATCTTTCAGTTGATGGGATAACTTCTTTCTCTTGTTAAGTGAATGCTTGAATTTTATTCTTAGTTCATTAATCTGTTCATTTACAAATTTTAGTTCCATGTTCATATTGTCAATCACCTTTTCATACCTATATCTTTCCATCTCTTTAGATCTTTCCTCTCAAGTGGTGAAACTTCCCAATAAGAGACTAAGCTTTGATACCAATTGTTGGATTAATTATGGATAGTTATTTACTAAGAGGGGAGAGGTGAATCAGTACTCCAAATTTTTTTATCAACTTATTTGACCATTTACCAAATTATAAACTTTTCATGAAACATTAACTCTTTCTTGGTGCTAAACAAAAACTACCCTAAGGTTCACATTTTCCTCACCTGGTGCGAGCTCTTATTGGTTTTCTTTTTGGGCTTCTATGCTTTGATAGAGATGGTTGGTGATTGTTACAGAATTGAGTTGAATAAAATTGAGGAAGAATTTACCCTTGACCTGATGGTTATGTACTTCTACAAAGAGGGAGGCCTTTTGTCTTATATGGAGAACATGACAAGGCATGACAAGATGATTTCCAAGAAATTTATAGTTTCTTAGAATGAGAGGAGGGTCTTTTTGAATGACATATTATTCAAAATCAATGAAGAATTCATTAGCAAGGCCACTGGCCTTGCCACCATGGGCTGTAAGTGGTAAAATACCAAAAAAATCCCTTCCAAGATGGACTTATCTCGATTCTTCTGGAGCCTTGAGGAGAATCTTGTCCTGAAGCATGGTGGCTATAACACTAAGAACCTCCTAGGGCTTTGGCCTAAGATGTGCAAGCTCATCATGAAGTATTTCATGCTGGAACGATGGTATGGGGTTTTTTATTACTAGCATCTACCTTTCTAAATCATCTTAGGCATAAAGACTTGATCTCCATTTATCTATTGCACTCCAAGGAGAGTAATGTGGTTGATGTTTCTGAGGCTAAAAAATTGGGGAAAAAACCTATCTTCCTTCACCAAGGCCTAATGCTGAGGCTTTACAATTTTCACAGGGCTCTTTGCCCACCTCCCACCTTCTTTGTTGTCTCTGAAGCCTTGTCTCAGCCTCGACCCTCACCTTCTCTCTCTGTTGATAAAGGCCTTCCTACTCCCTTTGGGTCTAAGGGTAAACATGACTCTTCCCCTACTGAGAGCCCAAATTCCTCTGATATCCACCCTATCCTTGATTCCCCATTTGGAATGAAACATGACCACACCTTGAAGGCTTCTAGCCACCATCCTAATAAAAAGGGTAAGAGGATTATCCTAAATCTTGACACCTCTAAGGATGTGGACCCCCAACTAGGACAAAATTTCCACTCTAACCGTCTAGCTAAGGAAAAATGTAAAACATCCACTAATAATATGTTGAAATAGGAGGAGGTCATGGCGGACTCAGATAGCTATGAGGGAGAAGAAGACACTCAAAAATTGACTAGGGAAAAATATAATATAGTGAACAATACCACAGAGGATTCGAATGCAACAAAGATGACCAATGAGGAGGTGGGTAACACAGGCTCTAGGATGGTGGGAAAATTCAAGTATCAAATTTCTTAGCTTGAGTGCAATATGACCCAGTTAAAGATGGACATGGAGGGTACCAACAAGAGGTTGATGGACATTAGCAATTTCATTCTAAAGGTCATGCACACTTCCTCCATCACCCTCTTTATGTTGAACAAGAAAGCGTCGAATGGGTAGGTTGCTAAGGATGAAGACCCTCAGGAACTCTTCAAGTTCCTGCAGGAGAAGTGGACAGATCTATTGTTGTCTAAGCATCCATGGAAAGGAAATTGACCCTAGTTATCATTTTTTTGAGATGTTACAACTATCCCACTGGGCTATGCTTTTTCTTTAGCTTACAACTTTAATGCTAAGTTTTTACTATGGTTTTTATGCCCTGCAGGACACACTATCAATTTTCTTAATTTCTATACTATGAACTTGGTTTTTTTTAGATTGTGGATATTTGCTGGTGGTGCTCTATTTTCCATATTTTATTTTTTGATAGAGGTAGAATGATGATATATCTTAATATGACTGGTACTTTAGATGTGGTTAATCTATTGTTAATTCACCTCTAGAGTGTTGTTTATTGTACCATGGGCCAACACCCTCTTGATGTTGCTTTTATTATAAAAAAAAAGAAATCAACACATAAAACATAACTCATTACACCATGAATTTTGGTCTTGTAGAAACCCTTGGTCAGAGGGGAAAAAATGTGTGTGGGGATGGTACCCACAATACTTCACCACTGTAGTAAAATTTTTTCTTGGTTAGAGCTACAAAATTTAGCTATTTCTAATAGCTTGCCCTGTTAAGAGTATTTACCCTATTAGGAGTACATAGACTTATTCAGTCTACCTTGCTAAAGGATTTTACAACTCTAATCTAAGAGATGTACCTTTTTAAAGGATTTACAAGTTAAGATCTATTAGGGCCTACCCGGTTAAAGGATTTTACAATTATTATTTCACTATAACCAATACTAAAAATGTTTGTAATGACGCATCAAAAAATTCTTGTCAGAATCAATATGCTCAATATCATATTACATCATTCTGTATTTCAATCACACTTCAAATTCTATACTCAGTAGCCTTAACTCTAATTCACATTCATAATTCTTCTCTTACTATTCTATTACTCGGTAGCTTCTCTTCTCTTCATCACCTTCACATTCTTCTTTGTTTGATCATCACCCATTCTCTATAATTTTTGTTATCATAACTGATAGTAATGTTGAATATTGATTATCTAATGGTGATGATGATGAAGACCGACCAAGAATAGAGGAATACATGATAGTAGAAAGGTTAGATCAGTTATTATCTTGTCATTGATGTCAAGTAATTGATTTCTGGTTTATATTATGTTGCCATATCATTTGGTAATGATATAAGTTGGATGAGTTAAGAAGAAGAAGAAATGAGATGTTGTGAAGTTGAAGAAATTAAATGGGAAACTAATACAGATCAAAGAATGATTAGATTATGTCGAGATAATTGTTTTCTACCTAACATATGATTATGTTGAGTTGGTAAAGCATGGTGATGAAGATTTGTCAAATTGGTAAGTTCAGTTGCTTTGGATACCGAGAAAGATATATCACTCGATAAAGGTAAAAGGTAATAAGGAAGTAACTTGATAAAGGAAAAGGAACTGAAGGCACCAAACAATAAAGAAAGGTTTAGGCACCGAATGAAATTAACCAAAATACAAATGGAGGACACTGAGAAAGGAATACATATTAAATAAGGATTGAATCGACATTTAATGATTAGCTATGATGAGATGGATGGTCATGATGATAAGGAGAGTTAGTTACAAGAGATATATGGATAAGAAAATTCAAGGTGAAGATCTATGACAATATCTAAATGGAAAAAGAAGATGGAACAAGTTTCAAGGAAAGTTCAAGTTCCTAGTTGAAAAGAAAACATGCTACCGAGATCTAGATCGAAGGTATAATGAGTTAGATGGTTAAGATTGATTAAAGGAAAATGTAATAGAGGATATTAAGAGGCAAAAATTGTCTATATAAAGGATGGATTTGCATGAACAAATGGCTGGGAAATTGAATAGTTGAAGGGTCACTAACTATTGCAGTGAAGAAGGAATAGAGAGATTCTAAGTGGAAAAGAAAGATTTGATGAAGTGTTGAAGCTAGTGGATAATGAAGAATTGAAGTGAAGATTGAAGAGCACACAAAGGATTTGATTGAGAAAAGATAATTGCAAATATACAAGTCAATTCATTTACTATTGCTTACTAGAATTTATAATAGAGAAATCTCTTAATAGAGTGGACTTAACAGTCTTATTGTAAAATGTTTGAAAAAGGTAACATTATAAAGAGTGTTTGAAGCCCTCTAACAAGGTCACTCCTAACAGGGTGAAGATCTTAATAGATTTGAGGTAAATCCCTTAACTGGGTCACACCTAACAGTGTACATTGTAATCTTTAACCAGACTGGTTCTTAATTGGGTGTACTTCAAAAGAGTATTTTCTTAGTGAGTGACAGGTCCCATAGTGGTTTTTCCAAAAGTTGGGTTTCCATGTTAAATACCAGTGTTACATGTGATGCATGATTTGTGTGAATGATTTACTGATTGTTATAATTTATTTATTGTTGTCGGTAAACATTGTAGTTTGTTTTACTGAGCTGCTATCGAGTTAATCAGAGAAACATTTTTACCTATTTGGAGTCAGGGATTACTGATTCACCCCCCCTCTCCATAATCCAACAATTGATATCAGAGCATAGTAATCTGAAGGGATAATTTTAAAAGACTTGAGTAAAAGATTCAAAGATGTATAGGAGAGAAGTACCTAAGTTGAACAAGGAAAGTTTATTTACATGGCAAAGTAGAATGAGATTGTATCTATATGGGATTGGAGAATCTACACTGAATCTTCTAACTAATGACTACACTCCACCACCTCCCAGACCTATGACAGTTGATCAAATGAGATAAATGCATGAACACAACTCAGTTATGATAGAGATTGCTTCTTCCCTCACTGATGTTGAATTCAATGATGTTAAGGAATGTGTTAATTCAAGAGAAATAAGAGATAGGATTACACTTATATATGGAGGATAACAACATGTACAAAAGGCTAAGGTTGATAGTCTTAGGGGAAAGTATGATGAAATGAGGATGAAGGATAAAGAAAAAATCACACAATATAGCAATAGAATCAAGGAAGTAGTGAGTGCCATCAAAGGTGTTGGTGTAATATTGACTAAGGAAGAAGTGGTAAGTAAAATTCTAAGAACTCTTTCTTCTAAGTATGCTATTAGAGTATCTACTATTCAGGAATTGAGATCTATATCGAATAATGTTATTACTCTTGAAACCCTAATCAGTAAGATGACTGCATTTGAGTTAAGTAATTATGATAATAGTCTACCGACTATTGAAACTGCATTCAAGTCATCTTTATGCATTGGTACATCAAGAAAAGACAAAGAGATTCATAGTAGTTCATATGGAAATGAATATGAAAATATTTTGAATCAGTAAAAAATAACAAGAAGAGTTAGATGTACTACTAGCTAGAAGACTACCGAGAGGTAAAGGAAAATACAAAGGAAAACTACCCTTGAAATATTTTAATTGTAATAATATTCACTACTACATTTGGGGCCAAATTTCAATAGAAGTTTTCGACGGGTAACTTTTTATTACAAATTTGGTGTTTTTTTTTTTTTGTAATAGGCCCTGATGATGTCGGTATTCTGATGGGTGTATAATTGACCATCAAAATTCTGACAGATTCAGGGTATAGTTAAAAAAAAAAGTGAAACGACCTCATAATTTTTATTTTGATTGGATAGAGGGAGGGGGAGAAAAGGAGCGAAAGCTGAGCGCAGGAGAAGGTATGTGATTTCTTCATCTTTCGAGCCTCTGGCGTCATATTCAAATGCATTTCATTTTATTTGATCATGAATACTCTCTGAAATGACCACATTCTACTAGTGTTGTGCCATAGCCAGTGCCTTATCTCTATTATTTGATGTTATTGGTGCTTGTGCTCAAGGATATCGATTCACTATATTCAAATGTTTGGATTCACATTTGTTGATATTACTGGCATATATGTTTAATGACGCCATTGTAAATTTCTGACACTGAAATGACCGCATTCTACTAGTGTCGTGCCCTAGCCCGTGCTTTAACTCCATTATTTGATGTTATTGGTGCTTGTGCTCAAGGATATCCATTTTTTTGAAATGTTGACTATGGTTATCAAATGGACAGCCCGTGAGCTTCTAGCTAGGTGCCATTTGTATTGATAGCTTAGGGCATCAAATGGTATCATTGATAGTTGATACTTTGTTAAAAGGAAATAGGACAAAGAATGATTTTTATTTAGTTTCTCTATTTTGATCCCTAAGTGGCTTACAACCCTAGAGAAGTATATGTAGATTTACGGATGCAGTTGCAGGATACATAGCAGTCGATAATTCACAATAAATCCATGCATCCAATTTTAATAGCAATTAATACAAAGAACTAGGGTCCTCCAATGGCCCAATCATCCAGACCTTGACTGTCCCCTCAACCAGTGACCCTTCAAAACCAGGTTATCATGCAATCAGTAAGTGATCCTTCATTCTCCTAGTGAGCTTCAAGGTAGGTGCCATTTGTATATTTGATAGCTTAGGGCATCAAATGTATATTGTATCATTGATAGTTGAGAATTTGTTAAAAGGAAATAGGACAAAGAACAATTTTGATTTACTCTCTGTATTTTGATCCCTAAGTGGCTTACAACCCTAGAGAAGTATATGGAGATTTACGGATGAAGTTGCAGGATACATAGCAGCTGATAATTTACAAAAAATCCATGCATCCAATTTAAATAGAAATTACTACAAAGAAATAGGGTCCTCCAATGGTGCAATCATCCAGACCTTGACTGTCCCCTCACCAGTGACTCTTCAAAACCGGGTTATAATGTAATCAGTGAGTGATCCTTCATTCTCCTAGTCTACCTTGCATCCAAACATATTGGAAATACACAATACAATTATAACAAGTCTTTCACAATCCCCCTTCCCTCAAGGAACACTATCAACCATCCCTTCCACATATCATTTAATTGTTTTATGAGTGGATTGTGTAGGAATAGTTAACATTAAACAAGGAGCAAACTCCTCAACACATCTTGGAAACCATTGAATTCAATAAAAAATGAAACCTAACACCAACACTATTCCTTCCATTCACTTCTACCAAGAATAAAACATTTAATCCATTCAACATTACATATAATCATTAGATAGTTACATTTCCTAACTGTGTAGAGGAACAGTCAAGACCAAAATGATCAAAACTACTTTCACCCTTGCACAAGCTATTCCAAACTTCAAGTAAAATGAGCAATATGCTATATCAAATCATTCATATTCATAGTAACCATTCAAAGGATCATTTTGTCAATGAACCCTCTGACTGTACCCCTGTGGCAGAGAAAGGAAACCTCAAAATAGAGAAAGGAAACTTAGTAAAACCAGTCTATGCCGATGTTTGTGAGGGTACAGTCATGATAAGTGCCTCTCAAACCTCTCCAAATATGTAAGATTGTCTTTAAATACTTTATTGATCTCTTCTAAACATTAACCAAATCAAACCTACATTTGAATCCACACACAATAACCCCAAAATGAAGGGTTTTGTATCCTTTAATGAATCTCAGTCACTGGTAGTGCATGGACAGTCAAACCAATAGTCTCCAAAGCATTCAATAAGTGATTGGATTGTGTTTAATACAAACTATTCCTTCCATTCACTTCTACCAAGAATAAAGCATTTAATCCATTCAACATTACATATAATCATTAGATAGTTACATTTCTTGACTGTGTACTAGAGGAACAGTCAGGAAATGTAACTATCTAAATGATCCAAACATTTGAAAATAGTGAACCGATATCCTTGAGCACAAGCACCAATAATATCAAATAATGGAGATAAAGCACGAGCTAGGGCATGACACCAATAGAATGCGATCATTTCAAAGAGCATTTGTGATCAAATAAATGCAATGCATTTGAAATTTGCACTCGAATATGATGCCAGATGCTCGAAAGATGAAGAAATCACATACCTTCTCTCATGCTCAGCTTTTGCTCCTCTATCCAATCAAAATAAAAAATGATGAGGCTGTTTCACTTTTTTTTTTCATAGCCAAATCTTCCTTGTACCACACGAAGAACATGCCATTGGTTCAGTTTTGTAATTTGTTTTTTGTGTAATTAGTAATTGGTAGATTAAATGTAGATAACACCTTTATCAGTTTAATTAGCATGTTATTATCATATCAGATAAAGTATGTTTAAGAATTGTTGGGACTGGTCCTTTTGCGTGTATTAAACATAATAGAATTTTCAGCATATTATTATCAATCTATTTCTTTGTTCTAAACATGCCATTGGTTTAGTTTTGTAGATTTGTTTAATCTATTAAATGCATTTTTCACGAGGGGTCTTGTTCTCAGGAGATTGATGAAGATTGTGCACCTCAAAAACCAATTCATAAGGTACCAATCATGTTTCCTATTCACTTATATTTTTGGATTGGTAAATCTCCTTATAAGTTTCATGTCCTTTCTTTTGATTACTCTGGATGAGATATATATCTTACATTTAACATTCAACTTCTTTACATTTTAGAACATGTAGTGTGTTTTTTGAGGATTTTACCAAATCAACTTTTAACATAAACCGAAAACACCAAACTGATATCTTTCCCTTTCAACTTGACAAAATATTTGCATTTGACCAATAATTGCAAGCAACTGAATGATAAATCCACATACCTATATCTTTGTAAAATACCTAGAACATCAAAAAGATGGCTAAGTGGCTGCCACCATGATTTTTATGTACTGAATATGGGAAAAAAAAACACCCAAAAAAATTGAATAGAAAACATGATTGGTCATTTCAGAGAGCATTCATGATCAAATAAAATGCAATGCCTTCTCTTGCGCTCGATCAACTTTCACCTACTCATTTTCTCCCACTCCTTTTCTCTACAAATGAAATAAAAATGATTTGGCCATTTCAAAATAGTGAATCGATATCCTTGAGCACAAGCACTAATAACATCAACTATTTTGATCTGTGGGTACCCTAATATTGGCAAGAGTTCTTTTATTAATAAGATTACTCTGCAAGCTTGAAGAAGTGATATATTTTGGCAAATGAAGAGTAGAAAGATGATGATATTCCTGAGATCATGGATGGACATAATGTTGTAGACATAATGGGAAGACATCTTTCTAGACTGGCCCTGGATCCTTCTACAATTGGGGTAGGATCCAAACCTAGGCTAAAAAGATGTCTTCCTTTCTATTGTGGAATTATCCCTTCTTTGGCGTGAACTCATTCCTCTTCTCAAAAATGGTTATCTAGAAACTTTGGATACTGTTTCTCATCCATGCACGAAATGTGCTAGTGATCATATAAAATTACTTTAGGCCTCTAGTATTGATGAGATGTACAAGTGTAAAATGTTTTTGCAAGACTAGGATCAATTTGTGCAATGTACATAAATGCAAGGCGGTGATTATTCTCGACAATCTACAAGTAGCTAGGACTAAAGATAAAACAACTCAAGAGACCATCATAGGTTCTCTCTTTCTTCAGTCTATATTATTGACATAATGTTTTACCTTTCATTAGCTCATCAAATCTAGGGATTTGAAAGAATTTAATAGAATATTTTCATGACAACGTATATTATTTAAGTTGACATTGCATGAATTTATCTACTTCACGCACTTGTAGAGTATGAGGATGATGATAATGGCCATGCTTCTTTATCACCATCCTCATACTCTACAAGTGCATGAAGTAGATAAATTCGTGCAACGTCAACTTAAATAATATACGTTGTCATGAAAATATTCTATTAAATTCTTTCAAATCCCTGGATTTGATGAGCTAATGAAAGTTAAAATATTCTGTCAATAATATAGACTGAAGAAAGAGAGAACCTATGATGGTCTCTTGAGCTGTTTTATCTTTAATGTGCATATCCGTTGGTTTTTTGACACTTAATAATTAATTCTGATAGAAGTGCTACACGTTCGACAGATAAAATGTTAGAGAAAACTAATTTATGACAATAGTTTTGATAGTAATGCTATACGTTCGACAGGGAATTTGTCAGAGAAATGCTGAAGGACTGTCGCTCTTCCAATAGTTTAAGTGTCGCAAATAGTCAATTTTTGATAGAAAGTCTGACATTAATGCCATATCTTCGACATGTGTATCTATCAAAATTAGGTGGAAACTGTCGCTATTCCAACAATTATAATGTTGGAAAGGATATGTTTACGACAGTTAATTCTGACAGAGATTATATATTCTGATAGGTCGTTGTGTCAGAATTCTGATGGATGAACCACAGAAAATGCCATAATGAAGCTGTTGCCATGTGCAAGTTTCTGATGTGAGATGGTGTCAGTAGACCGATGGATACGTCTTCTATCAGAATTTCCTACTAAAAAATGGTGACAAAATCATCTGTTGAAATGCCGACAAATTAGCGTTGCAAATTTGACAAATGGCCATCAGAATTTGACCTCAAATGTAGTAGTGATTAGTCATATTGCTTTTGTACACACTAAGATGTGCACTTCTCTAAGTCTTTACTTCCAAGGGAATCCATTAATGGGAAACCTTGAGAAAGCAACCTAGAGCTCCCTAGGCATGGAGTCATAAGGATGTTGATGGTGCTCTCAGCTAGAGCTATTGAAGCATGCAACCTTGCTAGTAAACCACACAATGGGAGATTCAATGAGACAAGGGCAAGAATGACAATATCCTCAAGAATCAAATGGAAATGCAATGCAATGCAAGATATTTCTAAGAATGAAGATGCAAGTTAAGCTATGAAAGGAAAGATGCAATTGTTACAATCCAAGCTAATTAAGCTATGTGAGCTAATCTAAAGCATAAAGGAAACTAAGCTAAATGCCATGAAAGCTATGATGCAAGAAATGAATCTAGAATGCAAGAATGCAAGAATGATCTCCAAAAAGCTCCAAAGTCTCCAAGCAATCCTGTAGCATAAGGTTAGTATTCAAAAGATTCATTTAAGAATGAGAAGAGAGCTCTCCTTTTATAAGAAATGAGAAAGAATGGACCATGGAGATTAAGAGGCAAAAGATTTAATCAAGGGTGGAGCTTGAAAGAGGAGCAATCCATGTGCACAAATATCCTCCAATGAGAAAATAAGAGTTGACTTTTGTGTCCATATGAGATAAATAGCTACTTTTCTTCTTTTTATAAAATAAGAATAATCCTTTATTTGTGCAACTTAGGATAAGAGGAAAAGTGGGGAGCTTTTTATTTAATAAAAGAGGAAGAAATTCCTTTTAAATAAATAAAGACTTTGGGATAAAATGGTTAGCCCAAGGAAAATAATCAAAACTGATAAAATAGGATTTGATCAAGGAAATTGATATAATTGATAAAATGCTAATTTTTGAAAATATTGATTCAAGGATTTGATAAATTGCTAAATGGGGGCCCAAAGTCTAGGCGACCATTTTAGGGTGCATACATTTGCCCCTCTTTGACTAATGTGAGATTGATTTGGGATCACATGTAGTCAAAGAATGGAATTGAAGGGTGAGATCAATTTGGGATCACAAAACAACCCAAATGTGTGTTCGACAGATGGGAACACATCAGGATAAGCATAGGCAAAAGCTGACAAAGATAAGCTGAAAGACAAGACCAACACCTGTATAGCTAGGTGAAAATCAAGTCTCAAATAAGAGATAAGAATCTCAAGAAAGGCTAATTGATAAGCTAAATCAAGGATTAAAGCTAATAGGTACTGCTCCCTTGGAATTAGGTAGAGGAGAATAGCAAATTGATAAACTTTATCAAGTCACTAGAAATCATAATTGAAGATGATAGGATAACCATCAAGCAGTGAAGATATGCCCCAGTTTGACTAGGTTTGAATGAGAAAGATATAGAATAAAAATGAAATCAAACCTCAAAGAGATGAATCAAATGAAGAGGAATGAAAGACTAGGAGTTTGAAAGAGAGGGGATGAAGAAATGAAGATGCCTTAACAAAGATCAAAGGATCAGGCCTCAAATGGTCAGCCAACTGCGCAGAAGAGGGAGGAATTTTGAAATGCAATTTTGACTATCAAGATTAACTCAGATTCCAATTTCAAGTCTGAAAATGGATCTAGGATGTCAAAATTAGCTAGGGGTGAAATTTTCACACAATTATGAGGTGTTTTGAGAATTAGGTCAAAAAGTCAAAATGCTATAAAAGGGGGTAAAAAGGTCATTTTCAAAATCATTTGTCTTTTAGTGATTTGAGAATCTTAAGAGCTTAGAGAGAGAAAATGGCCTAGCAAGCAATGATCCTGGTCCACAAGCATCGATTTGAGCATGGCCAGTTGCACAACTAGCCTCCACAGTATGGTGCCCCAATGTGTTTTCAAAAAAACTCACTTTGTTGGTCATTTATGAGCTTTAATGTCAATTTAAAACACATTTTTAAAACTTTTCAAATTTTCTTCGTACGAAAATTTGTATGATACTTTCTAAGTATCGCACCCTTTGAGGATCTTTATCGTGAGATACTTCATGGGTCGAAATAGTGTCGCATCGATATTGAATCCAGTATCACACAATACTGGATGAAATATCATGCGATGCTATGTGAAGTATCATGGGAAAAGATACCATCGCACTGCTATTGAGGAAAGTATCACACAATACTTAGTCAAAAAATAGTATCGCACAGTATAGAAAAATAACATGTTTTAATGTTGTTGAGCAAAATGACATGGGTCCTGATGATGTTTGCTTTAAAGATGTTTTATACTAATTTTATACATCCATCATGATATGTTCTAACATCTGGTTTGGGTTAAAAATGGCTTGCAGGAGCACTTTCCAGCGTTGCTCATTAGAGCGCCTCAAGTGACTGGTCTACGATGCATTCAGGATCTCGACGATCCAGGATGAGTAGATTTGAGGGAGATGGGTTTTTGCTACTTGTTATAGATGCCTCATATTTGGGCTGATCATGGGTTGTTGACTGCACTAGCCAAGAGATGGCATAGCGAGCACAAAACATTCCACTTGCCTACTGGAGAGGCTACGATTACCCTCAAGGATGTCTATCAGATCCTACGGGTTTCGAGCCACAAAGATCCTGTAAGTATAATCATGTTTATAGATAGTCATAGATGTAAAGTTTCCATATGATAGAAATTGACATGATTGTTTGTTGGCATAGGTATACTATGACAAGGATTTGACAGAGGGTAGGTAGATCATGTAGGATATGTTTCAGGATGTTACGATTATTGATAGGCATCTGAGCTGGGATTGGTTAGTTGAGGAGTTTGGTAGGGATTTCCCGATGCCATGCATCATTTGTCCTATTATTGCATAGGTACTTATTACTGATAGGAGTCAGAAGGGTTTTCCATTGGGCTAGGGAAGATTAGTGGCAGATTTGATTACTCACCCATGATGGATGGCATGGGGGCCAGCCATCCTTGTAGACATGTACCATGAGCTCCATGAGATAGTTTATCGGGAGAGCAGGACCTGGGCATGTGGAGCCATTCTTGCTCAGATATGGGCATGGGAGCACATTGCTATAGTGTGACCATGAGTGTAGCTGAGGGAGAAGAGATGCCCCTACATCTATAGGTATATAGGGTTCATCTCCCAACCACATAGTAGAGATGTCACATATTACCACTAGGTACTGGATGAACTCACCTCATTCTAGTGGAGACCATACATGGCATGCAAATAGTGGGGAGACCGAGATGAGTTGGATTATATGTTTTGCAGTCAGCCACTAGTAGGTCAACATTCAGATATTGTAGAGAGATTTGTGATCACCCATGTTTGGAGACAGTTCGAGTGCTAGTAGAGAGTGCCTACTGAGACTACCACATATGCTTGAGTTAGGGATGAGGAGGGCCAAGGTTGGCTGCCAATGCTGGATTACCAGTAGGCAGTATAGGATACAACTACAATATGGCAGGAACCATGAGACTACCTCCCAAATATGGTAGATGCAAGGGCTGATATGACCTATAGGGCATAGTGGCAGAGGTTCTCATTCTCTAGGTTCACTATACTTGATGCACAACTGGTAGCTCAGGGGGATGACAGAGATGACAAGAATGAAGGAGATGGAGGAGGGAGAGGGAGAGAGACTGGTTAGAGCTCTTGATCAAGTGGCCAGAAATATCCATGGGGATAGGGTTCCATAGATGAGGATGATGACGGGGTGAGGCCAGCTCACCACCGGGTGGATGTGAGGTAGGATCAACTTGCAGGGGGAAGGACCTGAGAGCTAGGATCCAGGTCCTAGAGATAGAGATGCAACAACTATGGATCACCATAGTGGTCAAAGACCAATAGGTGACCAATTTGAGAGCAAAGATCAAGCAATGAGAGAGGATCATATAGGTTGCTACTGCAAAGAGCCGGAGAGAGGCATCACGAGCTACGTATTATCATGGTCTCTATATATAGGTTATTCCACAGGGTTAGAGAGCACTGCCCTACTCAGCTATTTTTGTGAGATCTGATATAGTACCGGACATGGCTCCACCTCCTCCACCACCAGCACCACATGATGGTGCTAGCGAGTCTTAGGTCTAGGCTAGATAGATGTATAGAGACATATCCTGGGATTTTATCCAAATTTTTGTATCCCACATTGTATCATGACACATTTTTATATATATGAGATTACTAGATTGATGATATATCTTGTGTACTTGTCCCACTTGTGATGGATTTTTTAGTATTTATATTATCTTGTCATTTTGCTCAAAATGTATGTCATATATGCTCATGTATAATCTCTCTCATAGATGTATGTTTAGTTCTCATGTTTATGATATAGAATCATGTTTCTAAAATTGATCTCTTTAGGATAGATACGATGATAAAATTAACCCCTTGTGGTGATAGGAAAAGGGACGTGATGTGAAAGACAAGGAGCAAAAGAGATGATCAAGAAAAGGAAAGGTGAGCACAGTTGACCGACAAGTCATCAAAAGATGAAAGGAGAGCTCTCTCCATATGCAAGATGCAAAACTAAACTAACATGTACCTAAGAATGCAAGCTACTATGAAAATTGGTTTACTTGCAAGGTCACAAAGCTTTTAGACTCTAATTTTCATCATTGAGTGTTATTGGTAGCGTCGCAAGATCATACAATGCACACTATTATGACTATGTGAACTTGAATATGATCTATATCAGATAGGAATGTGGGAATCCCACCTAGGAATCAAAGACATATAGGTCAATATGACTAGTGCAGTGAGATTACCTAAGTTTGATATAGAAAGATTATACTCACGTCGAGACACAAGGAAAGTCAAGATGGCTAGAAGTATGCACTTGCGAAGATAGTCAAGGATAATACCTTGTAGATCCCAATGTCAAGTGGAACAAGCATAAATGCTAATGATAGTGAGGACCAACAAAATATACCCACAAGCAGATAAAGCAATAAAACATGTCATCATGCCCTTTGTCTTCTAGCTATGCATCATTGAAAACTTCTTAGGGAAAGAACACTCATCAAAGAAATCATCATAGACAACACACAAAGAAATAAAGTCAAACAAGTCTCAACAAGGTGAGTGTTTAAGTGCGTGTGTGTAGGTCATAGAGTCAAACTTTGAGGAATACCATATCATGCTAGACTGCTGGTAAGACATCTGATAAGTGTTGAGAAACACTTGACACTAGGGTAGTGTTGAAAAACACAAATGGGGTGGTGCTGAAAAACATTGTTTGCAAGATGTCCTAAAGACCAACACATCCTAGAGACCAAAGCTAACACAGTTATGCCCCCTAGACAAAGACAAAGACCAATTCCAAACCAAGGCAACAAGGTCAAGGCATGATGGAGAAATGCTAAGTGTCAAGGATGCATGCTAAAAGACAAGGGTGCAAAGGCCTCAAGTAGTGCATGTTTCCAAGTTTTCACCACTTGGAGATTTTTTTTGATTTTTTCAATTTTTTTATATTTTTGCTACCAAGGTGCCTGTTTCTAGGTTTTCACCAAGGCACTTTTTCTATTTTTTAGAATTTTTTGTATTTTTTTCAGGACTTTATATGCTTTTTAGGATTTTTTCAGCATCATATATGATTTTTTTTGGAATTTTTTCAGCATCAATAAGATATGTGCAATGGATGCCCCCAGACAGAATAGGCATCATGGATAGAACTTCTTGAGGTGCAAGACATTGATAGGCTTAGGGAGCTATTCCCCCTCTAGATCAGATAGTAAATAAGCACATGTACCAAAAGCAACAGTAATGATGTCTGGTCCAAGCCAATTGGGTTCAAATTTTCCCTTTTGCTCTCTATGTTGTTGGTTCTTAGGGTTTTCTTGTAGGACAAGATCCCCCACTTAAAATTCTCTAGGGTGAACCTTCTTGTTGAATGTTTTTGACATACGCTTTTGGTAAAATCTTATGTGATCAAAAGATGCTTTATGCTTTTCATCTAGAAGTTCTAGTTCTTGAAGTCTCATGGCGCGATAGTCTTCATCTATCACTAAACCTTTAAGGGAAACTCTAAGAGAAGGAATCTCCACTTCTAAAGGTAACACTGCTTCAACACCATAAGTGAGGGAAAAAGGAGTAGCCCCTATTGGAGTATGAATACTTGTTCTATAGGCCCACAAGGCCAGATTTATCTATAGATGCCAATCTCTACCATTCTTGTGAACTATTCTATGGAGAATCTTAAGAATGGTCTTATTCGAAGCCTCTGCTTGTCCATTTCCTTGCGGGAAGTAAATGGAGGACCAATTCTATTTTATCTTGAATTTCTTGCAAAGATGTTTAAGGTCCTTGTTTTTAAACTGACCTCCATTGTCAGTGATTATTTCAGAAGGCACTCCATATCGACACATGATATGGTTCAAAATAAACAAAGAAACTGTCTTGCCTGAGGCAACAAAAATTGGGATAGCTTCTACCCATTTGGTAGAGTAATCAGTAGCAGTGATAATGAATTTGTGTCCACCTGATGAGTTGGGATGAATCTTCCCAACAAGGTCAAAGGCCCAGCATTGAAATGGCCAATGAGAAATAGAAGGAATAAGCTCCCTACCTGGAGCATGTATCAGGTTACTATGTTTCTGACACTTTTCACAAGATTTAGCAAAAGCTACTGCATCTATCTGCATGGTAGGCCAATAGTACTCTTCCCTAAGCAACCTTTGGGAAATGGAAAGACCATTAGAATGTCCTCCACAAATGCCCTCGTGAATGTCAACTAACACTTGGTTGGACTCATTCTTCTCTAAAAACCTAAGAAGTGTCCCATCTAAACCCCTCCTATATAGATCACCAGAGATAAGGGTGTGGTGAGAGGCATTTCAGATTAGGTTTCTTCATTCAGAACAATTGAAGGTTTAGGAATAGTACCATCACAGAGGTATGAGTAAATGGCACCATAGCGGGATGACTCATGGCCAATAAGGGTACAAACAACTTGGATTTCT
This sequence comes from Chamaecyparis obtusa, assembly GCA_027943335.1. Taxonomy (NCBI): domain Eukaryota; kingdom Viridiplantae; phylum Streptophyta; class Pinopsida; order Cupressales; family Cupressaceae; genus Chamaecyparis; species Chamaecyparis obtusa. Next base: position 1,868,087 of record BSBK01004801.1, read on the forward strand.
TGGGAGTCATAGATAGGGTAGCGTAGCTCTTCCACCAGGAATTCAAATCTGGATTCATGATGTTCTAGCTGAAGAAGTGAAGCCAATGTAGCCATAGAATCAACTAATTTATTCTTTGCTCTAGGGATTTGTTGAAATGTAACAAAGGTAAAGTATGGTCACAATGAATCAACCATTTTCTTGTAGGGTACCAATTTTTCATCTTTTGTTTGGTATTCTTCATTAAATTGGTTGACTATTGTACACACTAAAATATGCACTTCTATGAACCATTACTTGCAAGGTTACTCAAGAGTGAGGCCTCACAAAGTGGCTCATAGCTCTCTATGCATGGAGTTGCAAGGGACTATGAGTTTTGCTCTCAGCTAGAGCTACAAGAAAGTGACCTTGCTAGTCAACCACACAATGAGAGATTCACAATGAAGACAAGGGCAACAATGCCAATATCTCCAAGAATCCAATATGAAATGCAATGCAATGCAACTAAGATGAAGATGCAAATGTGCAAGCTATGCTATGAAAATGGAAGTACAAACTAAGCTATGAAAGGAAAGAACAATGGATTACAATACCTCCTATTTAAACTAGATGAATTAATCCAAAGCATAAAGGAAATCTAAACTAAGAATGCCATGAAAATGAAGCTACTATGCAAGAAATGAAATCTAACTATGAAGCAAGAAAGCCATGATGATGCAAGAATGAAGACAAGAAGATAGAGTGTTGATGAAGATCTAAGATGAATGCCAACAATGCTCCAAATCTTCAAACCCTAGATGCAAGAATGTCTCCAAAAGCTCCAAGATGACCTAGAAAACCTGCAGCATAACAATAGCATAAAACAAGGATATCTATACAAATGAAGGAGAGAGCTCTCCTTTTATAGGAAATGAGGTGAAATGGGCCATGGAGATTAAGAGGCAAAAAGTCTTAATCAGCGGTGGAGCTTGAAAGAGGAGCAATCCATGTGCACAAACATCCTCCAATGAGTGAAGTGTTGACTTTTCAGCCTCATGTAAGACAAAAAGTGCTTTTTCCCTTTTTATAAAATAGGAATAATGTTTTATTTGTGCAACTTAGGATAAGAGGAAAGGTGGGCTTTTTATTTAATTGAAAGGGGAGGAAATATTCCTTTTAATCAAATAAAGACTTAGGATAAATGGTTAGCCCAAGGATAAAAATCCAATATATGATCGAAATTAGGATTTGATCAAGAGATTGATAATGTTCAAAATATTGATTATTGATCAAAATGATTCAGGATTGATAAATCAAATAAATGGGGCCCAAAGTCTAGGCGACCATTTTTGGGTGCATACATTTGCCCCTCTTTGACTAATGTGTGATCAATTTGGGAACACATGCAGTCAAAGAAGAATTGAAATGTGAGATCGATTTGGGATCACAAAACAACTCAGATATGAGGTCGATTCGGGATCACATCCGGACAAAACATAAACAAAAGCTTAAACCAACACCGTCGCTGCTAGGTGCAAATCAAGCTTTAGACAAAACCATCACCGTCGCTGCTAGGCAATAATCAATGTCTAAAAATGGGAGATAAGAATCTCAAATTTTGAGCAAAAGCTCACAAAAGATGTCTGAATCAGGAAAATCAAGAGAATTAGGGATGAGAATCCCATAAATACTGCCCCCTCGGAATCGAAATCGAAATCAAGTAGAGGAGAGACAGAAAATTGATAAGGTTGATCAAATCATAATCGAATGTAAATGATAACAGGATAACCATTAGGCAATGAAACATGCCCCAGCGATGAGCTAGAAGAAAAGAGATAGGGCGAATGAAAGACTAGAAAATTGAGAGACATGAAAAGGAAGAAATTCCACCAAAAATCAAATTATGCCTCAAAAGGTCAGTCAACTCCTCAGAAGAAGGAAAATTTTTTTGAAATGCGACTCGGATTTCGATTTGGAGTCTGAAAATGGATAGAAAATGATGTGATATGAAAGACTAGAAATGAAAGATATGATCAAGAAGAATTAGAAGATGAGCACAGTTGACCGACTAGTCCATAAATGATGAAAAGGAGCGCTCTCTCCATATGCAAAATGCAACACTAAACTAACATGAACCTAAAAATGCAAACTACTATGAAAGTGGTTGACTTGCAAGGTCACAACGCTTATAGACATCTAATTATCATCATTGAGCATTATTGGTAGCGTCATAAGATCATACAATGCACACTAGCATAACTATGTGGATATGAATATGATCTTTATCAGATAGAGATGTGGGAATCTCACCTAGGCATCAAAGACATATAGGTCAAGATGACTAATGCAGTGAGATCACCTAAATTTGTTATAGCGAGATTATGCTTGTATCAAGACACATGAAAGTCAGGATAGCTAAAAGCATGCACTCACAAAATAGTCAAGGATAATATCTTGTCAATCCATAGTGTCAAGTAGGACCAGCATAAATGCTCATGACAGTTAGGATCAACAAAATATACCCGCAAGCAGATAAAGAAATAAAACATGTTCTCATTCCCTCAGTCTTCTAGCTATGCATCATCGAAAACTTCTCAGGGAGAGACCACTCATCAAAGAAATTCTCATAGACAGCACACAAAGAAAAATAAAGTCATCATATCGTCAGCGAGTTGATTGTTTAAGTGTGTGTGTGTTGGTCATAGAGTCAAACTCTGAGTATCATATCTGCTAATGAGAAATATCGCATCATACTTGACTGTAGGGTAGGACATCTGATAAGTGTTAAGAAACACTCGACGCAAGGGTAGTGTTGAAAAAAACTGTTGGGGGTGGTGTTGAAAAACACCTGTTGTGAAATGCCCCAAGAGACAAACGTACCTAAAAGACCAATGCTAATAGTCATGCCCCCTAGACAAAGACAAAGACCAATTTCAGACTAAGCCAAATAAGGTCAAGGTATGATGGAGAAAGGGTCAGTGTCGAGGACGCATGCTAACAAATAGGAGTGCAAAGGCCTCAAGTAGCGCCTGTTTCCAGGTTTTCACCACTTGGAATTTTTTTCATTTTTTCATTTTTTTGGATTTTTGCTACCAAGGCGCCTGTTTCCAGGTTTTCACCAAGGCACTTTTTCAATTTTTTCAATTTTTTTGAATTTTTTGAATTTTTTGATTTTTTTGGTGAGACATCAAAGCGCCTATTGCTAGGTTTTCACTAGGATGCTCATTTTTTCAGTACTTTATATGCTTTTTAGGTTTTTTTCAGCATCATATATGATTTTTTTTTTGGAATTTTTTCAGGATCATAAAATATGTACAAAAGATGCCCCTAGACAGAATGGGCATCAAACTCTTTAAGCAAGATCACGTCGTGCAGTCCCAATGTCTAGTAAGGTGAGGGACAAGATGGATAAGAAAGCTGGTGAATGAGCTGGAAGACATGAGAATGAAGGAGAGTGAAGGGAAGAAATCCTCAAGGTCAAACTCCTCAAGAGTACTCAAGCTAGGGAAAAATTTGTCATATAAAGCACATTTGGACAAGCAATGAGAGGATAGCATAGGATAAGCCACAAAAGTGCACTGCAAAAGAAGGGAGGATGCAGTCCAAAGGAGTAGACATGTCAAGAGACTTCATAACAGCATATTTTACTTTTTTTATTAGATCAAGACCAAGGGGGAAAAGGATAGCGAAACGCTAGAATGAATGAAGGAAAATACGAAGGCGAAACATGAAAGGAGTGAAAGCAAGATCATTGTAAGATAGCTCACAAAATAGCCAAATGTTCATGTATAGGTCAACATTGTCAAGATCAAAGATGAAAGATGGAATGGATGAAATATGTAGAAGAACTACACATGATGCCTGATTGTCAGGTTTTCATCACGGTACTTATCCAAGGTGCCACAAGGGAGTGGTTTTCACCATAGGACGAATTTATTTCTCTTTACTTTTGCTACCAAGGCGCCTGTTTCCAGGTTTTCACCATGGCACATTTTCAAATTTTTTTCAATTTTTTTCATTTTCATTTTTTTTTTTAATTTTTTTTTTTTTTTAAATTTTTTTGGAAGAAGGCAAGCTTTTAGATAATGCTCCTTGAGAGGATAAACCATGATATGCCAAGGACTCAAAATAATATGCTCAAAGATGCTGAAGGGGAAAGGAAGACGCAGAAGGAATAGGCAAATGAGGAAAAATGAGAGAAGGTAGAAGGATAATGAATGGAAGGAATGTGAAAAGGTAGATGGAAAGAAAGGTAAGATCAACGTCAATACACACCTTGAAGGGTGACGGGAAAAATGGAGGAAACGTAAACCATATTCTAGTCCAAATGTGAACCATATTCTGGTTCATTACTGCTATCTGACTCCTCAAAGAGAGGGTTGGTGTGCTTGTTATAATTCTCAAATGTGAATAGAGGAATACGAGAAGGAATATGGAAAATGTTTAGCAGAGGTTGTGGTTCAGGCGCATGAAATGGAAGAATGTTTTTGGAAAAAGATGAAGTGGAAGCCTTTGGAAGCTTGAATGTCAACTTCACTTTTTGTTCAATATTAGACTCTTTCAAGAGAGACTTTGGAATCCATATAGCCTTAGGCTTTTCATTTCCTTTTGATGACTGAGAGAGAATATCTTCAATGATGGATTTTGGAACCCATACTTGTCTTGTAGTTTTCTTCTTAGATATCTCTTTCGACTTTATGCCCCCATGTCTACTAGAGGAGACATGGTGATCTTCTTTTTTTGATGGATTCTTGTATTGCTTCTTTTTCTTGTTTTGAACATTCAACTTACTTCCAAAAGACTTGGGACTTGTGGAAGAAGAAGGAGGATATGACCGGTTTAGATGGGTGGGTGGATGAAAGGGATTCAAGGGTATGCATCTATGTTGATCTTGAGGAAAGATAGGAGATGGAGGGATGTAAGGACCTAAGATGGATGACAAATTAGGAGAATTAGGAGGGGAAAGTGAAGGGACATAAGGACCCAAGATGGAAGGAAGACATGAAGCCCTTAGTATTGGTGGGGGAGGTCCAAGGATGGACGTGGGAGATGCAAAAGGATAATCAATAAGTTCATCAGCATCTATATGATAACCAAGGATATCAGCATCTTTAGAGTGAGCATTAGGATTTTCAACAAGATCATGCACATCTTGAATAGGAGCAACTTCATTGATAGGATTGTTCAAAGCTTGCAAAGACTTAGGAAGAGCAGAAAGCGGAAGTGAACATGGAGTGGTAGAACAAGAAGATGGAAGACTTTGATCTTGACAAGTTGCTTTGGATAGCATAAGTGCATCATTTTTTTCTTGATTTTCAATAGACTTAACATCAGAAGTAACAACACCATTTTTAATAACCTTAATGGAAACATCATCTTTGGAAAGCGCAAGTGTGGTAAGGTTATTTTGATTATCAATAAGCTCAATAGTGTAAGTAGTAGCTTGATCTTGCTTAGGATATGGTGGAATGAATGCGGAAGAGCATAGAGGATCAGAAGAACCATAAAGTGGAGGAGATACATCATGAAGAGAATTGGATGATATGGAGGGTTCCTGATCTTGATCTTTATTTATATTCTTTTCTTTTTCATTTTTAGAGTCCTTTTGACATGGAGCCACTTCTAAAGACAAGGAAGCATGTTGGAATTGTATGGAAGACTTTGGAAGAGGTGGCGAAGGACTAGCTGAAATAGGCATTATAGCGGATGAAGGCTTAGGCTCTTTAGGTTTGACATTATTGAAAGTATTTGCAGCCAAGTGAAGGTTATCTTGAGTATCTTTAAGAGGTAGCCCTTGAGGATAACTATACGGAACTGCATGGAAAGCCTTAGGATATTTGTTGGATGAAAGATTTGTGATAGATTTGGATGACTCAGAAGCTTTAGGAAGTGTGTGGGTATTGGAGGAAGTGGCGAATGGAAGGGGACCATCACAAGACAAAGGTTCAGCATTAACATGATCTTGCTGGAGAGTGTAATCTTTATTTTCAGCATGAGAGTTTTTAGACAAGACATGCTCATAGTATCTTCGTTTATAATCAGCACGGAAAGCTTTCTCTTCCTCAATAGAAGTAGATGTATCATATTGTTCACAACAAATATCATAATTCCTCTCAAAATCAGAATCATAGGGATCACCATCACAATCTATCCAATAGGATGACCCTTTAGTAAGCCTAAGCACACGACGAGGAGGACTCTTAGGGATAGAGGTGCCATAAGTATTGCTACATTGTCCATCATCATAGTCATCATAGTCATCATAGGTGGGTGTATCACTCTTTGTGGAAGAGACATCACAAGGACTATCATGTTGCTCTTTATGGTATGTCTTCTGAAGAGAAGTAAGACTCTTAGGAGAAGTAGAAGAAGAATGAGATCGTGAAGAAGAGGAAAATGAAGACCTAGTGGAAGAAGAATACTTGGATAATGAGGAATTCAAATGATGTTTAGAAGAGTCATGATAAGATTTGGAAGATGAATAATGTGAATAGTGTTTAGAAGAATCATGATAAGACTTAGAAGATGAAGAATGAGAATGATGTCTGGAAGAGTCATGATAAGACTTGGAAGGTGAAGAAGAATGAGAAGATTTAGATGATGAAGAATGTTTGGAAGAAGAAGATCGTGATATGATCAGGTTTATGATTCTAGCAAAGGCATCTGATTTAATCATCTTTTCTTTTATTTTTGCTATAAATTCATCACTCATGAGAATTTTAGAGGAACAACACTTTTCAAATATGTCAATGAGCTCAAGATCGTCTATTCTTAAGAGAGGTTCCTTAACAAGATAGTCAAGATTCATGGTTATAGAAGAGGAGGAATCAAGCATGGAAGAAATGAATAAATGAATAGGAGGTAGACTAGATAATAAGAGGAAAGAATCAAGAAGAAGAAGAAGAATTTCCCATGGGAGTAGAAGACTTTAGAAGAACATGGGAAATGGAGAAGAGAGAAGAAGACTAAGAGCCATCTGGTGCAATTGATACCATAACGTTCATTGAGATGTTGAGCAACATGACAACACCTAGGATCTAAGATCTAGACTGACCAAGGAAGACTGGTAATAGGATGACCTCACAAAATGTCAACACCAAACTAGGATAATCAAAGTTCTCTATTGTCCAAAGAGAAATGAAAAGATAGAAGCAGGGGCTTTACCAACACTGTCAAAGAGGTGCTTCAAATCAAAGGGTGACTACCCTTGCACTTTTGAACCAGGAGGTTGGGCTAGGCCAAAATATCATTGAAATTGAGATTAAATAAAAATTATTTGGACAATAAGAGTACTAAAATTCTCCAAGAATGTGACTAACAATTCTAGAGATAATCTTTCTCACCAAGAATGGACAAATGCGATACTGATGTTGATTTTGACCAATTTGTGCAAATTTTGAATCTAAGGGTGAAAATGTCTGATTTCAATCACAATTTTAATAGTATTTGGATAGGTTTGCAAACAGTAGGGGATCAAACATGTCTCCAAAAACTTGAAACAAGGGCAAAAGCAACCTTGCCAAGACAAGCACTTGTGATATCAAAATTGAAAAAGCACCCTATGAATGCTACCGATTGTTTGTATGTCAAGATCATTTACACTGGTATCACACAATCGAAGACACTTCAAGCAATATCTACCTACAAGACAAGGCTCATTACTCATCAACTTAGCCCACAACTTGATGCCCCCTTGCCTCACACCAAGTGGTTGCCCACAAGAGATATTGGCTTTGTCGTGGAAGTGTCAAACGACACAACCAAAGGGACACATATGGTGAGTATCTTGGGGTGATCCGGGTTATTCCACTTGGATCAATCCTTGCACTAAGAAGATAAGCGGCTAAAAGAGGGTGGCTTCTATCTAATGGTTCTTAGTAAGGATTTCCGTTCACAACACCCCTCTTGCTCCTCATAAAGGACTAGGACCTCGCGGCCTCAAGAGTACCTTAAGCATTCTTGTTCAATGTTTTCCTCATGGTCGCAATCCCATGAGCTACTCACATCAAATGAAGACAAGTGTTATGTCTATCAAGGTTTTTGGTGTCCTTGATAGCCTTGAGATTATAGTGAGTTGGAATCACTTGCCACCAAGGAAAATGATGACAAGGTTGTCCCCACTTGAGTCGTTCCTCTTGATTGCTCAAGAGCAGGCCCGCTAAAGGATTCCTAAACTAAACAAAAATGGATCAAATCTTGAGGTTCAAGGTTTTTGATTCACCACAAGGGTGAAGAGCATACTCCCCTATCTCAAGAATCTCTCCCAAACACACCAAGCAAAGAAATCAATTACCCCCTTGCTTCCAAAACCTTAAGATGGGTCAAGATTTTCTGATTCACCTAAAGGTGAAGAGCATACTTCTCCTACCACCTCAAGATCCCTTTCACAAGGTATTAAGATTCCTAATACAATTAGTGAATGCCACAAATGAAAGGAAAATAACAACAAGCAAGAAATGAAATTTTTTTTTTTTTTTTTGTTTTTACGCTTGGGCAGCCCTACAAAAACCATTAGTAGCCCTCTTTGACATGCGTTCTTTTGACAAATTTCAAGTAATGAGAGCACCTACAACCACAACTTGTTAGACCAACAAGAGTTAGGAGAATCAAAATCCAAAATCTACCAATGATTAGTACATGAAAAATTAGATAATCTACAAAAATAACTGATCAAATGATAAAATCTGAAAATGAAACCATCATGGTTGGATTAGGCTCAGAAAGACCTTTCCAACGATATATCACACTTAAACTTTTGATACCATTTGCAAAATTTCAAAAAAAAAAATGGGCACCCAGGTAGATAAAATAACTCAAAAATAGGTCACTGCTAGGTACAGACACAGTATCGCGCGATACTTCGCCCGACACCAAGCGATACTTCTCAGTCCGCGCGATATTTCACCTTATGCCAGACGATATACCTCAGTACTGGTGGGCGATATACTCCAGGCAGGCCGGGCGATAGTCTGTCAGGGGCGAACTATCGCACGATATTTCTCTTCAAAGTAGGCGATATTTCTAGCAAGCGTGAAGTATCGCACCGCTATACAGAGATATATCGCGCGATATTTCTGAGAAGTATCGTGCGATACTCTGAGAAAAAAAACCAGAGGCTGAAAATGAAGCTAAAAATTAACGAAAATATTGACGGAAAATGCAGAATTAAAGGGACAAAGCTAATCTACTCAGCCCCACGGTGGGCGCCAGAAATGTACACACTAAAATATGCACTTCTATGAACCATTACTTGCAAGGTTACTCAAGAGTGAGGCCTCACAAAGCGGCTCATAGCTCTCTATGCATGGAGTTGCAAGGGACTATGAGTTTTGCTCTCAGCTAGAGCTACAAGAAAGTGACCTTGCTAGTCAACCACACAATGAGAGATTCACAATGAAGACAAGGGCAACAATGCCAATATCTCCAAGAATCCAATATGAAATGCAATGCAATGCAACTAAGATGAAGATGCAAATGTGCAAGCTATGCTATGAAAATGGAAGTACAAACTAAGCTATGAAAGGAAAGAACAATGGATTACAATACCTCCTATTTAAACTAGATGAATTAATCCAAAGCATAAAGGAAATCTAAACTAAGAATGCCATGAAAATGAAGCTACTATGCAAAAAATGAAATCTAACTATGAAGCAAGAAAGCCATGATGATGCAAGAATGAAGACAAGAAGATAGAGTGTTGATGAAGATCTAAGATGAATGCCAACAATGCTCCAAATCTTCAAACCCTAGATGCAAGAATGTCTCCAAAAGCTCCAAGATGACCTAGAAAACCTGCAGCATAACAATAGCATAAAACAAGGATATCTATACAAATGAAGGAGAGAGCTCTCCTTTTATAGGAAATGAGGTGAAATGGGCCATAGAGATTAAGAGGCAAAAAGTCTTAATCAGCGGTGGAGCTTGAAAGAGGAGCAATCCATGTGCACAAACATCCTCCAATGAGTGAAGTGTTGACTTTTCAGCCTCATGTAAGACAAAAAGTGCTTTTTCCCTTTTTATAAAATAGGAATAATGTTTTATTTGTGCAACTTAGGATAAGAGGAAAGGTGGGCTTTTTATTTAATTGAAAGGGGAGGAAATATTCCTTTTAATCAAATAAAGACTTAGGATAAATGGTTAGCCCAAGGATAAAAATCCAATATATGATCGAAATTAGGATTTGATCAAGAGATTGATAATGTTCAAAATATTGATTATTGATCAAAATGATTCAGGATTGATAAATCAAATAAATGGGGCCCAAAGTCTAGGCGACCATTTTTGGGTGCATACAACTATCAATTGCAAATCTCCATAGATATGCAGCTCTGTGATTCTCCACTCTATAGCCATGTTGAGTCCATTTGTCAAGGCTTCATACTCAATGATATTATTTGTGCATGGGAATAATAGTTTGTAGGACTTAGGAATTGTGTACCCATGAGGAGAAACAAACAACACTCCTGCTCCTGAACCATTTTGCATGAAAGAGCCATCAAAGAACATCTTCCATGTTCTTTCAGTCATGTACATTATGTGCTCATCTAGAAATTCAACTTGAATTGGTGCTTTGTCTTGTATTGGAAAATTAGCCAATTGGTCTGCAATGGCTTGTCCTTTTATAGCCTTATGCTCAACATACTCTATGTCAAATTCTAATAAGATCATCATCCACTTAGCAAGTATACCTGTGAGAGTAGCCTTACCAAGCAAATATTTGAGAGGATCAATCTTTGCAATGAGGTGTATTATATGCACAAGCATGTAATGTTGCAACTTTTGGGAAGAAAACACCACTGCTAGGCAAGATTTTTTAGTACTAGGGTAGTTAACCTCATATGACACAAGAGTATGACCGATATAATAGATAGCTCTTTCTTTTCTAGTATCATCAAGTTGAGCCAATAATGCCCCCAGGGAAGATTCTATTGCTGACACATATAATATGAGTGGTTTTCCTGGGATAGGAGGCATTAAGATTGGAGGATTAGCCAAGTATTGCTTGATTTGGTCCATGCTTTGCTGACAGTCTTCATTCCAGACACATTTAGCCCCTTTGTGTAAAGTCTTGTTAAAGGGTTGGGCTCTATCAACCAGTTGTGAAATAAACCTCCTTATAGATTGAAGGCGCCCTTGAAGACTCCTCATTTGACTAATGTTTTTGGGAGGCAAAATATCCATTATTGCTTGAAATTTTTCTGGGTCCACCTCTATTCCTTTAACTAAAATGATAAATCCTAGGAGTTTTCTAGAGGTGACTCCAAATGCACACTTTTTGGGATTTAATCTCAATTGAAACTATTTGATATGATCTAGAATTACTTCCAAATTGCCTAGGTGTGTATCCCTTTTTTTAGATTTTGCCAAGGTATCATCCACATAATCTTCCATATTCTTATGCATCATGTCATGGAAGATAATAGTCATAGCTCTTTGGTAAGTAGCTCCTGCATTTTTTAGTCCAAATGGCATGACATTCTAGCAATAGGTTCCCCATGCACAAGTGAAAGCAATCTTTTCCTGGTCTTCAAGAGCTATTTTGATTTGATTATACCCAGAAAAACCGTCCATCAAAGAATAGATTTCATAGCCCATACTCATGTCCACTATCATGTCTATGTTTGGGGGTGGAAAATCATCCTTTGGGCATACTTTATTAAGATCTCTAAAATCTATGCAGATGTGAATGGACTTGTCATGTTTTGAAATTGGTACAATATTAGATATCCATTCAGCATAATCAATGGCTCTTATAAATCCATACTGAGGATTTTTTCTAATTCAGCTTTGAAAAGAAGAGCTATGTGAGGATGCATTTTCCTCAATTTCTATTTTACTAGTTTGATACCTGGAGCTATGGACAAGTGATGCATAATGAGACTAGTGTCCAATCCTGGCATGTCTGAATAAGTCCAAGAAAAATTAATTTTCTTTCTCTGTAGGAACTTGGTATATGCTTCTTTTTCTTGTATTGATAGAGACTGAGCTAAATGCACAATTTGTGGAGCCTCTGGTGTATTCAGATTAACTGGCTGTATAGGCTTAATAAGTACTAAAGATCTATCCTGAAAGTAACTTGGGAGATGATCAATTACCTTATCCTTAGGTGCCTCAGAGAGGTTTTCACCCTTGGATACATCCTTTATTTTTACCTTTTTAGGTTTTGACACCGCCACATAGTGGTTTTCACCATCAGAACTCTTATTCTTTTTTTCTTTTCTTTTTATTTTGCGACTAAGGTACTTGATATCTGGTTCTATCATGCTCGTAGTTGGTTTTCTGGTGGAAGAGACTACAGGTTCAAGAGAATTTAGGTAACAGGCTATCTCGTAGTCATTTTGAAAAGTTAGGAGCTGAGGCTCTTGATAACCCTGAGACCAATCAATTAAGTGAGGATTGGCAAGGGGCAAGTCAATGATTGATTTGATATTGTGTATGTGAATGGTATCATCTCTAGTGATTGCAAAGTTAGGATTCGTCAAGTATCCCTCTAAGGTAGCCAAATCAAAAGTTATCCTACCAAGCGAAGCATCATCCGCTAAAGCAACTCATGGATTCCAATCCTCTAATCCTACACTAGACTCATTAGCTACCTCAGGTTGGGAACTATATGTATGGACAACATCAACGTCCATGTCAACTATAGAAAAATTAGAAAGAGTCTCCCACTCATACTCATGTGAGTCTCTATTTGAATCCTGGCTAGGATGTTTACACCAAGCATGTTTTTTAGGCCTTGAGGTAGAGGTTTTGATGTCACCAAGGGTAACACCTTCTTGAATGCCATTTGTTTACTAATGTTCTTGAATAGGATCCTCAATAGTGGATTGTTCTTGTTGTAGGTCTGAAACTGTTGGATTGATAACTGGAGCATCTAGATCTCCCTAAAGGAGATTGGTGGAAGGGACCCAATCTTCACACCTATCTTGTACTTGATTTTTCAAATTGGGAATGTAGCTGGACTCATCATCACTATCTATCGCAACAAGGATAGGAGTGGTTTTCTTATTCTAACTTTCAAAACCTAGGCCAACCGTTGTCTTAGATCTGTGGCCAAAGAGAGCATGATTGAGTGGTTTAGCCTTAGCATCTAATCTATGACTGAGAGGACCATGACCTGGGTAGCCCATATTTTTGACCAAAGTGTATCCTCTCCCATAAGCTTTAGGAGATGGGGAGAAATTTTCATTATGCTTTTATTTTTCCTCATTGTAAATCCAATCTCTAACAACTACCTCTTCTTTTTCATCTTGTATAGGCACTGAGGACTCTACAAATGTATCAAACAGAGTCATTGTTGAAGATGAGGGATACGTCTCTTGTGAAGGTTTACCATAGGACCTAGGTAAGATTGGCATTTTTGCGAAGGAGTCAATTTGATAACCCCCCATACCAAGGTCTATGGTTTTAAACTTATTCTAACATTGTGCTAAGGTGGCATCAAAATCCTCAGCTTCCCTATTGAGAGGAACATGAGTCCCTACTGAAATTGCATTAACTGATAATGTGCTATCCCTAGGTATAAAAACTTCTACTCCATTATAGGGGAACTTGACACATTGATGGTAGGTGGACGGTACCACTTGCATGTCATGGGTCCATGGTCTACCAAGTAGGATATTGTAGGCTAAAGGACCAACATCAACAATCTAGAACAAAATGTCCTTTTCAACGGGGCCAATCTTGACAGGAAGGACAGCCAAGCCTTTGGAGCTTCTCTTTGCCTCATCATAGGCTTTGATGGTTATTTTCTTACGAGTATCAATAACTTGCTTTGAGTAACCTAGTATCTTGAACAAACTCAAGGAACAAATATTGAGCCCAACACCCCCATCAATCAACACATGCCTGACACAGATCTTGTGAATCATGACTTCAATATGAAGGGAAAGATTATGAGGATGGCTCAAGGCTTTGTCATCTTCTTCTGAGAATGTGAGGTAGTGAGGGTTGGCAAGGTGATTAACCATATTTTGGAATTGGTCAACATATATGTTGTTAGGAACATTGGTTGTACGCAAAGCATCCTCAAGGACACGCTTATGTCTTGGAGATAATTCTAGGAGTTCAAAAATTGAGATTTGAGTTGGTGTTCTTTGTAACTAGTCAACAAGATTGTAGCTCATTTTAGGATTGACTGCTGACTTGGTGGTGACATTCTTGGATGTCACTTTCTTGGGCTTGCTAGACTGGTTGGAATTAGGACCTCTAATAACCACAGGACCTTGACTTTGGCTTCTGGTGATGGAATTAAGAGCTTGGGATGACCTTTGAGAGTGAGGACCCCTAAGCACCACCATGGGTTCTTCATCAAATTTAGGAGGAGAGCCCACATCATGACTATAAGAATCTTTGTTTTGCATCATGTTGACATTTTCCTGAACAATCTCAAGCATATTAACCACATTTTCTGCACCTGTATAGGTATAGTTGATTTTAGCTTTTCCATTCTTGGGTTGAGAGGTTTCCCCCTTTTCATATTTGGGCAAAGGCTCCTTGAATGCCTTATGGTCTGCATTTTTATTCAACCCATCAATTTGAAGTTTGCCACTTTCAATAAGATCTTGAATGAGGTGATTAAGTTTCCAGCAATGTTCAATGTCATGTCCAATGCCATTGTGGTATTTGCAGAAAGCTTTTTCATTCCACCAATGTGGCTTAACATCAAGTATGTGGAAGTTTTCTGGATCTTGTGGTTGTGCAAGATTATTGGCAATAAGGGTCTTGAAAACATCCTCATACGAGTCACCCAGTTTAGAAAACTATCTCAACTTTTTCTTGGGTTTGTCTTGATACTTAGGTTTATTCTCTTGTTGGTTAGAGGATGTATTGAGCTTCATAGCCTAAACTACACTAGATAAATGTAAGACTCCTTGATCCTTGGGTTGGGAAGAGTCTACAACTCTGTCATTGACTACTTGTTTATTCTTATTCTAGTGCGAGTGCTTGCCTTTGTCCTTATTAGCATTGTTAGGATTTTGACCATTGTTGGTATTGTTATGTTTGGTCAAAATGCCTTGTTCTTTTAGGACATCCTCAATTTGACATTCTATCTGCACCATAGTATCAAAGGAATCAAAGACCATTTTTTGAACCTCATAATGCATTTCAGGCACCAAATTACTAACAATGATATCAATCCTTTCATGCTCAGGAATAGTCCTAGAATAGCGGGAGCACAATCATCTCCACCTTTGCAAGAAGGTAACAAAGGATTCCCCTTGGTTTTGTTTCAAATTGCATAAGTCCAACATAGTGACTGATATTGACAAGTTGTATGCAAAATGTTGAACGAATCTGTGGACAAGTTCTTTGAAAGTTTTGATGGGAGGAGTTATGTTGGTAAACCATTCCATGGCTTGGCCTTTGAGGCTCCTTGGAAATAATCTCATAAGGTAAGAGTCATCATGGTGGAACTCAAAACTCATGATATAAAATTGGCACACATGATCATGTGGGTTGCCAATGCCATCATACTTGTCGTATTGGGGAATTTCAACTTTCCTAGGAAAATCCATCATAGTCACACTTTTGTCAAAAGGATTGGGACAAATAGAATCAAGTGAAAAGGAACTTTTAGGTGCCAACACCTTTTCCATCATTCATTTGAGTTTCTTGATTTCCTCTTCTTGAGAGGGTCCTTATTTCTTGATCCTCCTATCCACATCAAAGTTGTAAGGGACCCTAGCACCCTTGTTAATCAAAATCTCTAGGAACCTATCTTTATTTTGATCAAGGTACTTTTCCACATATTTTTAGAATAGTGGCTCTTGTTGCATTCTCATAAAGTCTTGATCATCAAAACTTGCACTACTTCCTCCATGTTGAGCGCCATGATGAGCTTGTTGGGAGGGTTGTCTTGAGTTCCTAGGATGCATTTGTCTCCTATGTTGTGAAATCCTCCTTCCTCTAGGACTAGAAGATCTTGAAGGGGTCCCTGACCACCTTCTACTTCTTGGTGTTCTTGAGGGAGTAGAGGGTGGAGAGTTGTTTCCACTGTTGATACCCTTTTGCTAAATTGGTCATTGAGTTGTTGGGCTAGAAGCCTATCTTGTTCCTCTTGGAATGTTTTTCTTCTTAATTCCAACAAGGCTTGTTCTTCTTCTTCTAGGTTTCTAAACCTTTCTTCTTTAGTGGCTTGTTCATCCAAAAAGGCTTTCTTTTCATGCTCAATTATTTTAAGCCTTTCATTAGCATATCTTAAGGTTGTTTTGAGCAGAGAGTTGGACCTTGAGTGTCTGAACAAGTCATTAGTGAATGTGGCATTCGCATGAGCATCACCAGATTCATTATTTTGGTCTTCATGTTGTGACCGTGCATCTTGGTGAGCTTGCCCATAATGTCTTTCAGCTCTTTGATGGGCATCTAGATATCTTGAATGAATAGGGGGTGATTTAGGTTGATTATCATCACCAAACAACATGTTATCCCTATGTCTTTGGAAAATGTCATCAAGAGTTTGATCCATTGCTTCTCTTTGTTTCCTAGTCAAAGTGTAGCTCATGTCCATATTTGATTGAGAGGATGGTAAAGAGGTACTCAACTCACTAGGATTTCTCTTTGGGTCAAACCAAGCCTCAGACTCACTCCTAGGTGATTGATCAAAGACAAGTTTCTTCCCCTTTCACTTTTGACGAGTTTGGACTAAGGGTAATTGTTGAAAGACAACTTGAGGTCATTTTCCTTGATTAACTTGGTACCTTGTCATAATCAACATGAAAGAAAAGGACCCTTGGTGATAAGATGACCTTATGAAATGTCAATACCAAGCAAGGATAGTGAAAGTGTTCAATTGTCCAAAAAGAGATGGTAAGATAGAAAGCTGAAGAAGGTGTAAACCAATCTTGCCACAGAGGTGTATAATAAAAGGATGAATATCCTAACATGTATGGGCCAAGAAAATGGATTTAACCAAATATATAATTGAAATTGAATTTTAATGGAAGTGAATTGGAAAAAAGAGTACTAAAAATCTCCAAGTGTGTTACCAAAGAATCTAAATGTGTACTTTTTCAACAAGGGTAATTTCTAACTTATCGATGCCAAGCAAGACTACTTTGTAGAATCAGAGAACACTAATTCAAGGGGTCTAAAATCAAGAACCCAAGGTACAAACAAGTTTCTGGTAGCAGAGTAGGTCACCTACTAAAATCTAGTCGACTAAGGAAAGACTAAAAAATTGTATAAACTAGACAGGCAGCAAAAAGACTCTATGCGACAATTTTCAAGCAAATAGTGCGATAATTTTTGAGCAGGCAATATTTTGCAGTAAGTAGGGCGACAATTTCCAGGTAGCCTGTGTAATAATTTTGAGGCAAGCAGTGTGACAGTCTACCAGTGATGAACTATTACATGATAATTCTCAGTACAGTGCGTGATACAGTTTCAGGATCATACGACTCTTGACCAGTGAGTACTAAAAATCTTAGTTTTAAGGGCAGTTTGTTCAAAATTTCAGTTTGAAGGTTGGATTTTTTGATTTCAAGCATAGTGACAATAGTAAATATATAGGTTTGCAAATAGTAGGTGATCAAACATGTCATAAAACACTTGCACAAGGGCAAAAGCAACCTTGCCAAGACAAGCAATTGTGATATCAAAGAAAAAAAACCCTATGAATGGTACCGTGATGTTTGATGTTTGAGAATGTTTACACAAGTAGATCACAATGAGAACACTTCAGGCACTTACTAGCCTAAAAAGACAATGGCTCAATACTTAACAACTTGGCCCACACTTGATGTCCCATTGCCTCACACAAAGTGGTTGCCCATAATAGATATTGGATTTGTTGTGGAAGTGCCAATGACACAACCAAAGGAACACAGATGGTGAGTAATCGTGGGGTGATCTAGGTTAGTCCACTTAGATCAATCCTTGCACCAAGAAGCTAAGTGACAAAATAGGGTGGCTTCTATCTATGGTTCTTAGTAAGGGCTTTCATTTGTAGCACCCCTCTTGCTCCCCAAAGGGACTCCTTACCTTGCGACAAGTAACTTACCTTGTGGACTCAAGAGTACCTTAAGCATTCTTGCTTGACATTTTCCTCATGGTCACAATCCCAAAAGCTACTCACATCAAGCAAAGAAAAGTGCTATGTCTACCAAGGTTTTATGTCCTTGATAGCCTTGAGTTAATAGTGGGTCGGAATAGCCGGCAATAAGCTTGTCCCCACTTGGGTCATTCCTCTTGATTGCTTAAGAGTAGGCCCACTAAATAATTCTAAGAGCTAAAAAAAGAGTGGATCTACCTTTGAGTGTCAGGATTTCTATTTCACCTCCAGGGTGAAGAGCATAATCTCCTAGCTCAAAAATATCTCCCAAACACACCAAGCAAAGGTTCAATTACCCTCTTGCTTTCAAAATCTAAAGATGGGTCAAGATTTTCTAGTTCACCACAAGGGTGAAGAGCATACTTCTCCTACCACCCAAAGATTACTACAACAAGATATTAAGTGCCTATGAAATGAAACAACTAGTATATGCCACACTTAAAAGAAAGCAATTAAAGAAGCACTTGATTGGTTTTTATACTTTGGGCAACCCTACAAAAAACCGTTAGTAGCACTTGTGCATTTGAAGCTTTGACATGCATTCTTTTAGGAAAATAATCAAGCAATAGAAGCACCTACAAGAACCACTTGTTAGCCCTACAAGGGTTAGCACATCAAAAATCAAATGAAATCTGCAAATAGACCCCTGTCCTACAATAGTAAATCAAAAATCTGAATCAAAACCAAGTAGATCTTGCAAAGAAGTGACAAAAATTGCTCATTACCAGGCTTGGGTGATATTTCTATCAGAGGAATAGTCATGCGATATTTTGTCTTGTACCGGTGTGATAATATATCTTCAGGCAATAATCCTTGCTACCTGCGTGCAACAGAGAATAGAACAATAGTGTGATATAATTTGCCAAAGCATGCGATATTATAACTAGAAAAATATCACACTGGTATGTAAGAAACTATCGTATGACACTAGAAAACTATTGCATGATAATTCTGTCAGAAAAACCAGAGAGCAAATTTTTGACGAAACAAGTAAATATTGACGAAAAAAATGACAAAAATGCAGAAAATGAAGGACAAAACAAGAATTTTTTTCCCCATGGTGGGTGCCAAAAATGTACACACTAAGATGTTCACTTCTCTAAGTCTTTACTTCCAAGGGAATCCATGAATGGGAAACCTTGAGAAAGTAACCTAGAGCTCCTTAGGCATGGAGTCACAAGGATGTTGATGGTGCTCTCAGCTAGAGCTATTGAAGCATGCAACCTTGCTAGTAAACCACACAATGGGAGATTCAATGAGACAAGGGAAAGAATGCCAATATCCTCAAGAATCAAATGGAAATGCAATGCAATGCAAGCTATTGCTAAGAATGAAGATGCAAGCTAAGCTATGAAAGGAAAGATGCAAGTGTTACAATCCAAGCTAATTAAACTATGTGAGATAATCTAAAGCATAAAAGAAACTAAGCTAAATGCCATGAAAGGTATGATGCAAGAAATGAAACTAGAATGCAAGAATGATCTCCAAAAATCTCCAAAGTCTCCAAGCAATCCTGCAGCATAAGGTTAGTATTCAAAAGATTCATCTAAGAATGAGAAGAGAGCTCTCCTTTTATAAGAAATGAGAAAGAATGGACCATGGAGATTAAGAGGCAAAAGATTTAATCAAGGGTGGAGCTTGAAAGAGGAGCAATCCATGTGCATAAATATCCTCCAATGAGAAAATAAGAGTTGACTTTTGTGTCCATATGAGACAAAAAGTGCTTTTCTTCTTTTTATAAAATAAGAATAATGCTTTATTTGTGCAACTTAGGATAAGAGGAAAAGTGGGGGGCATTTATTTAATAAAAGAGGAGGAAATTCCTTTTAAATAAATAAATACTTTAGGATAAAATCTTTAGCCCAAGGCAAATAATCAAAAATGATAAAATAGGATTTGATCAAGGAAATTGATGTAATTGATAAAATGCTGATTTTTGAAAACATTGATTCAGGGATTTGATAAATTGTTGAATGGGGGCCCAAAGTCTAGGGGACCATTTTAGGGTGCATACAACATCTAGATGTCCTGACAATGATAGGAATGATAAGAATGAAAAAGGGACAACTGACACTGAAGATTTAGAGATTACAAGGACAAAGATAAGAATTCTTTTTGCCTAGCTGAAAAGGGTGTAACTGATGATGAATCTGATGATACTGAAGATGGATATGAAGATGTCTATGTTGTAGTAAAGGAAGAATCTGATGAAGAAAAGTATGAAGATGAAAAATAACTTGTTTCTCTTGTAAGTAAACCTGTCCCATCGATTATTGATAGTAGATGTTCACATCATATAACTGGTGATATTGACAAGTTTGATAATCTAGAAGAGTATGATGGAGGATGTGTCAGATTTGGCAATGAAGCTCCATTCCCTGTGAAAGGTAAATGATCCATTGTATTAAATGAGAAGATGAAATTTAATGATACATATTGGGTTAAAGAATTGAACTATAATTTGTTGAGTGTTGTACAACTGAATAATATTGACCACCAAATGGAATTTTAGAATAGAAAGGTTAAGATTTATGGTATTGATGGAGATCTGATTGGAACTGGTAAACAATCAAAAGGTAATTTATTTTATCTTGATACTTCTACAAAGAGTTTCTTATTTACTAAAGTTGAAGATGTATGGCTATGGCATAAGAGACTTTGTCATGTAAATTTTGATAACATGATTAAAGTGAGTAAACATAATAGAGTCAGAGATCTACCAAGATTAAGAAAAATTGATAAAGCTATGTGTAAAGAATGTCACATTGGTAAGATGAC
This sequence comes from Chamaecyparis obtusa, assembly GCA_027943335.1. Taxonomy (NCBI): domain Eukaryota; kingdom Viridiplantae; phylum Streptophyta; class Pinopsida; order Cupressales; family Cupressaceae; genus Chamaecyparis; species Chamaecyparis obtusa. Next base: position 1,888,875 of record BSBK01004801.1, read on the forward strand.
TAAGTCTAGCTTCTCAAGTAAATATTACTCTACCAATGGTATCTTGGAACTAGTACACACTAACCTTTGTGGTTCTATGAGAGTTCAAAGCTATTATGGAGATCGGTACATTATTTTGTTTGTTGATGATTATTCAAGAACGATGTAATGTTTCTAAAAGAAAAATCTGATGCATTCCAAATGTTTAAGTGGTATAAAGAAAGTGTTGAAAAGGAAATAGGAGAACAACTAAATTATTTGAGATCAAATAGAGAAAGTGAATTTATCTCTTATGCATTTACTATCTTCTTCAATGAGCATGGAATTAAAAGATAGGTATCTGTTAGAATAATTTTAGAATAACTGAGAAGGGGGGTGAATCAGTTATCCTTGAGTCCAAATGTACCAATTGAAATTTCAAACTCTTTAACCAACTTTGATCTATTGAACTATCCACTCAGTCTCCATAGAATATATCTAGTAACATAAACTTGCAGTCAACTATCCAAATGTAATCAACTTGCAGAATATAAAACTCTTAACAATGTAACACATCAAATAACATTCACACAAGTATGACACCAAGATTTAACATGGAAACCCAATTTGAGAAAAAACACAAAGAACATGCTACCAAATTTTCACTCTTCTGAAGTGATCTTTGTGAGAAGACAACCCTGTTAAAGGTTACAATATACATTGTTAGGTGTGACCTTGTTAAAGGATTTAATCACCCCATTAGGAGTGGCCTTGTTAGAGGGCTTAAGAACATCCCATTAGAATTTCACCTTATTAAAAGATTTACAAATTACTGTTAGGTCAACCTTGATTAAAGGATTTTAACTAATACAATGATTAGAAAGTAATAGTAGGTTTGATCTGATAAAAACAACTCACTTTTCAAATAAAGATCTAATGTAGCTCATATCCTAATTTACTGACTGGCCTTCATTGTCATCTCCATCTCTGATCTTCTTAGAAATCCCTTCAAGCAATCACCATAACAACTCTGTTCAACTCTTCACATCTCTTCTCATCCTTCTACTTAGGTTCTCTAATAAAAAAAATCAACCTCTCTCATGCATAACCTACAATTAGGTCATCCTTATACCTCCTTGATTAGGTAGCTTAATCTTTTCTACTTAATCATCTATGGAGATCTTAGGTTTAGGTTAGATTCATCAAATCTTTCCAACATTTCATTCTCCTCCTTATCCTTCTAGATACATCTAAAAACTTCTCCTTGAATCCATAAGAAAATGGTTTACCATGCATTAAATGTTCCAGGTCATTCATCCTTATCTTCAACACATTTTACATATTCCAATAATTCAACTATGTTGGCTAGGAATCTCAATTCCTTCATAAACTATAAAATACTGACACTCAATCATCATCGTGTTCTTCTACTCGATCATCACTAGATAGCTCTGTCATTTCTAAAACTGTTCTTCTCATAAATTACCGTCTTCTCTCGATTATTATCTAATACTCGGTAATTACTGATGCTCAGTCAAGAATAAATTTCTTGGATTATACTTGATGACCTACAACTAATTGAATATCTTGATGAGCTAAAGAGATAGTGATTAGAGATCACCGAGCTATAAATGTGATATGCAAGATGATTAAATCAGTCAAATATGTTGTCATTGATGTCAAATAGTTTTGACTATACTTATCATGATAGTTACAAACATTTGAACATCTGTAGAAGGAAGAAATGGTGAAGAAATGAGGTATCTACATAAGGAAAAGATGGATATGATAGATAAAGATACGGTATACATTGGGTAACTTATTGATGAGTCTATGACATTATATTGTTGACTTGAGCATGTTACATTACTCTATTATGAAGATGAGATTAGAATTGAACAAGTTAATATGGTCAGTAATTGAAAATTTATGTATACACCGAGTCAGTCTCGTGTATACCAAGTGATAGTTTAATTGACTTAGTTATCACCGATGCATTCAGTATTAACCAAGTATGGATGAAAACATTAAATGTCAAAAAAACTATCTGGAATTGCTGAGATGGGAATTGCATATGATTTCAAGGTAAAAGATAAAGTTTGTTACAAGATCCACGACTAACAAAATTCAGAGAAGATTGAAGGGAAGAGAATGAAACGTGTTAATGACACATCTGCCAAGGAAGGTTTAAGTGGCAAAATGGATGAATGAGATTAAGAGGAAAAATCTAATGGCTAATATGAAAATGATTTACACGTCTATATAAGAGACATATAATTCATTATTGAATTATGTCAGATGAATAGAGACTATAGAAGATGTCATGTGAAGACATTTTTCATGCATTCCTGATCAAACTGGTTACAAAAAGAACAAAGTTATAGGCATAACTAAGCTTTAGAGATATATGTACACCGAGTGAAGTAAGTTGGGGATATGATGAAGTGAATTGATTATTGATCAGATGAGTTTTTATTAGCTTAGCATAGATCTGAATACTTCCAAATTGAGTTATATTTGAATCAGATCACTATTGTATCAGTTTAACTATTGTTATAGCAAAATATCTTAACCGAGTGGACTTAGTCTTATTGTATTTCCATATGACATTCAAGGAATGTTAATTTTTATCTTGTTGGCCCCATAGTGAATGTTGGTCAAAAGTTAACTGTTAGTGATAAATCCTCTAACTATGTCACACCTAACAATGTACATTGTAACTGTTGAGCGTCGTTTTTACATGAGACAATAGCTAGGAATTTATGCAAGCAAATTCCCCTCTTAAAAGAGTGATGTGAATCAATCTCAAGGTTCCTTTTGGGTCAAGTCTCAATCACTTAGATAGCTCAATTGAAGACAAATGTGAATCTGTTAACAAGTAGGCCTTTGCTGGTTCATATCTCAAGGAAGGCTGCAAAACAAACTTCAAAATACCACAATGTTTCTCTTTTTGGATTTTTAGATTTTAGAACGAAAGCAATGTTAATCTAATTAATCTACTGTGACTAATTTTCAAAGGAAAGTAAGAAGTAGGGTAACAAAAATTTGAAAGAAATTACTGAAATGAAACTACTATGAATTAAAAGACCGAGAAGATGGAAAACCCACAAAATAAAGATCAGAATAAATCACAATCTTCAGCTAGGCAGATGCAATCATCAACAAAAATGAACACAAATGTATGATAAGTCAAAACTCATCAAATCACGAAGCCACCACAAATGTGCACACACGTGAGACAAGTTTATCTTTAAAGCACCAAAAGGAAGATCTTCTCAATAATTCATCACAACAAAGCAATATAACACCAACAAACACCAAACTAAGAATTACAGACTTAAACCATCACACAATCAATTGGCTCTTTGAAGTAAATAAATGAGCAATTCACACATTCATAAATCTTGCAAAGATAGCAGAAACATCATACTGTGATTGAAGCACAAACTGTATATGTTGCATTAATGATAAATCTGACCCTCACTACATTGTGTTATTACAATTTATAGAGTTGTCCTCTTATTTTTGCAGCTAGGGTTTCGGCTGCATAAAATAAAAATAAAAAATCTAAACTATAGATTACATGAAAGAAACTACTTCTAAAACTGATTGAAACTACCCTAGCATGGAATTAAACCTCGTGCATTATAAAACTTGAGAAAATCATGCATAAACATCTCAAAAATGAAGTTGGAACTTGTGCACACTCTTGATATAACTTCACGATCCTGCCCTCAATCCTTTGCTATAGTTTCTCCATGTGGATTCAGCTAAAGGAGACCCCAAAATCATGCAAAAATGACCCCATAAAAGAGGTCCAATTGATTGAAAAATCAAGTCTAAGATAACTGGAGTTAAACGGTGGACATGCCAAAAAAAACCCAAATCTTGATAGTTGGTCCAAAAAAATCAAGCTTCCAAAATGACTAAGTGTTAAGTCCTCTTTTCCCAAGTTTTGGACTTCAGACTTTCGGAGTCCGAAAAATCTCATATGGTCAAAATGTCAAAAAATAGGGTCTTTAAAAATGTTTAAGTGTCAAAACCACTTCTCCTCCAACTTTTAGACTTTTAGAGGCCAAAGAACTTGGAAGGCCGAAAGGTCAAAAATTTAGGAAGGCCAAAAATTTAGGAGGGCCAAAAATTTTGGAGGCCGAAAATCTAGGAAGGCCAAAAATTTAGGTGGGACTGAAATTTCAGGAAGGCCAAAATTTTAGGAAGGCTACAAAAAATTCTCCTCCTACTTTCAGACTTTTTGGAGGCCAAAAAAATAGGAAGGCCGAAAGGCTGAAAATTTAGGAAGGCCAAAATTTTAGGAAGGTAGAAAAAATAGGAACACAAAATTTTCTAAGTCCACAAATTTTTTCTCTAAAAAATTTCTAAGTCCACAAATTTTTTTTTGGATTTTTCATAAAAATGGCTAAGTCCACAACATTTTTCGGCCTTTTGGGGTTGTGAAGAATTTCAGCATTCCAGCCTTTTCGACCTTTGAAACTCTAAAAAACTTGAACTTCAAATTCAACCTCTAAACTCTGAACTTTTGAACTTCAAACTTTGAACTTCGAACCTTCGCACTTCGAACCTCTAATCTTTGAACTTTTGAACTCCAAACTCTGAACCTTTGAATCTTGAACTTTTGAACCTTGGGCAACTTCATAACATCCAACATTTTTTGTTGTCATTTCATAACATCTTCATACAACTTCAATTCAATCCCATCAAAGAATCCCTCTTAACTCGTCGGTTCTTAACATGCCACATTGAGATTCTCAGTTCTGCAACCACAAAGAATGCCTTGTCATCAGTCTTTATTGAAAATATGAAATTAAACTAGAGCAACTAAGTCTACAAGAAAGGAAAAAACCAATTCAAAGAAACACACAAACAAAAAAGAAGTCAAAAAAGAGGGAAAAAAAAAAGAGGAGAGAAAAAAACACCAAAAAAAAAAAACCAACTCAATTGACATCCAACTATCGGGAGCACACGTGCCCACAATCTGACTGACTGGGTGCCTAATCAAATCGACCATAAGGGTCCCTCAAAGAAACTAAAAGTGAAAAAAGGGGGTCCCCATTTGGCCAAGTGGCCAAAATGGGGCGTGTGTTGTGGAACCACAACAAATAGCCCCGACAAAAGGAGAAATGACCAAGGCATTTCCTTACCAGAAAACTTTCTCTAGAAATTGTCTTGTAATAAACTGAACACAAGCACCATTCATGAAAATATTCTTTCACCAACTTTTCAAAATTGAAGTCCTTTATTGTTTCATCCAGTGAGTGCATCTGTGTGTTAATTATTTTAACACTTGGATGAAGGTTTCCTAGATGAGAAACATTTGGAGCTAATCTTTGCTTACTCTCATAAACTTCCATAATCTCATTCTAACCTTGCTCTACTATCAGTCAGGCATTCATAGCCCTAGTAGAGGTTGTTAGAGTCACCCTTCTCTATCTTCTGAGAAGATATATGATTATTTTATTACTTGGAGGGCTCTTTTAGAGTCAACATCATTTCCATGGAAGGTAACTTTGCTTGAGCCATTGTACTCTGAATATTGTCACTTCTTCAATTATCTTCATTTCAGGGCCTTTTCGTACAATAAGGTAGTGCTTAGGCTATGCTACCTTAGTTCTTGCATTTCTAATTTCTCTTTTTCTCTTTCTTTTATTTCTTTCTGGAAATCAGTCTGGCAATGATTAGGTTGTGCCACCCAAGCATTTGAACTTTGCTTTTCTCTGTTGACCTTTCTTTATGCGTTCCTCCTTTTGATTTTGTCCCTTCAAGTCAAGATTTAGATGGAGAAGGGTTTTGAGATTTGAGGTCACCCATAACAATAGGCTCCAATCAACTCCAACTGATGCTTACCCAAGAAACCAACAACCACTGTATCATGTTTAAAGTGTGTAATGTGTTGAGGATGATTGACTTTGAATATCAACTTGATTGCTAGTGAAAGGTATCACCATTCATGATCCATGTATATAGTCTCTTGAAAGATAAATTTCTTTAAAAAAATTTGACAAAGAAATACCTCTGCCTCGTATCGAGAACCACTTGGGATGAACCACTTGCTAGGAAAAAGCCTTGACAAAAACTCTCTATTCCCTAGACTGACAAACAAAAAGAAAAAACACTCAAGCAACAAGGAACAAGACTGACACACTGACAAAACAAAACTAACCACTAAAACATAAGGGAAACTAACTAACACCTACCTAATTACAACTAAAGTTAAATTATATACAAAAAACTTAGAACAACAAGCATATGAGTTTCTTTTAATTGATTTTTCTTTCCATGCAGTAGCAATAATGCACCTTGCATAGTTCTAAGGAATGAAAACTCATCTTTGTACTCAAAAAAATAAAATTTAGGCAATTTCTATTCAAATTCTGGGTAAAAATCACATAAAATCAAAAGTTGTGGCAACTCTCCATTATCATGATTAATCCACAAACAAGTTTTTTCACCTTTATCATACTCAAACTGAAAAATCATCAAAAGGCAAGGGATAATGGAAATATACAACCTAGTGTAGTGAGTTCCCATCCATGGGTAGATACTCACTCAATGTGATTTCTTGTTCAGGAGGGCTTATCTCATGGTACACCAATCCATTCTCCTCAAGTGCATGTACATCATAAGAAAACATATGCATTAGTGATGTACAATACCTATCATTACAACAAGGTTCAAGAGGCAAATCATCCAAATTGTGATCCTTGTTATAATTATCATTAGTCGTAAATAATAGATCATCACATTTGACCTCATTAGGACTAATAATTTCACTCATAAGCATGTCTTCAAAATTGTGAGAATCGTTAGTATCAGCATTCAAATCATTTTCTCCCTCATTTCTCAAAGAAACATATTCAAAATTGTACTTACCTTCGATGATTAAATTGGGAAATGGACTCTTGAGGTGTCCTTCTTATAGCATCAAAATAAAATAGTGAATCTTGTGAACTCACATTGGGATCAAATTGAATTAAGAATAAATCTTTTAATTCAATCCATGAAAAAAAATAGAATTGGATGAGAGTCTTTCATACCATTGAAGTGCTACACCTCGAAATGTCTTGACAAATAGATTGAAAACAACATCTTCATGTTCAATTTTGAGAAAAAGTATTAGATCCTTGCAAATCCTTACATGATTTGTAGCATTTTCTCCATTATTAGGGAAGAAAAAAGGAAGCCTATTATGTGCATGCAGAGGAATCTCATGGAGACCTCCCAATATACACAACAGACTATCCATTAAAGCTAGATTTTCCCAACATCCAACTTGTTTAGCATGATTATAACTTGAAAACCTTTTGGTTCAGGCCCTCCTTCTAGCGCCACTTCCGTTGAGCATCATTTTTACACGAGACAATGACTAGGAACTTACACAAGCAAATTCCCCTCTTGAAAGAGTGATGTGAATCAATCTCAAGGTTCCTTCTGGGTCAGGTCTCAACTGCTTGGATAGCTCAACTAAAGATAAATGTGAATCTATTAACAAGGAGGCCTTTTCTGGTTCATATCTCGAGGAAGACTACAAAACAAACTTTAAAATACCACAATGTTTCTCTTTTTGGATTTTCAGATTTTAGAATGAAAGCAATGTTAATCTAATTAATCTACCGTGACTGATTTGCAAAGGAAAGTAAGTAGGGTAACAAAAATTTGAAAGAAATTACTGAAATGAAACTAATGGACATAAACCAATATCACACCACTTTGTGAATTAAAATACTGAGAAGATGGAAAACCCACAAAACAAAGATTAGAATAAATCACAATCTTCAGCTAGGCAGATGCAATCATCAACGTAAATGAACGCAAATGTATGATAGGTCAAAAATCATCAAATCATAACGCCACCATAGATGTGCACACATGCGAGACAAGTTTCTCTTTAAAGCACCAAAAGGAAGATCTTCTTGATAATTCGTCACAACAAAGCAATATAACACCAGCAAACACCGAACTAAGAATTACAGACTTAAACCATCACACAATCAATTGACTCTTTGAAATAAATAAATGAGCAATTCACACATTCATAAATCTCACAAAGATAGTAGAAATATCACACCATGATTGAAGCACAAACTGTATATATTGCATTAATCATAAATCTGACCCTCACTACATTGTGTTATTACAATTTATAAAGTTGTGCTCTTATTTTTACAGCTAGGGTTTCAGCTGCATGAAACTCAAAAAATAAATCTAAACTACAGATTACATGAAATAAATTACTTCTAAAACTAATTGAAACTACCCTAGCATAGAATTAAACCTTGTGCATTACAAAACTTGAGAAAATCATGCATAAACATCTCAAAAATGAAGCTAGAACTCATGCATGCTCTTGATATAACTTCATGATCCTGCCCTCAATCTTTTGATATAGTTTCTCCACATGGATTCAACTAAAGGAGACCCCAAAATCATGTAGAAAAAACCCCATAAAAGAGGTCTAGTTGACTGAAAAATCAAGTCTGAGATAATTGGAGTTAAACGGTGGATGTGCCAAAAAAAACACAAATCCTGACAGTTGGTCTGAAAAAATTAAGCTTCCAAAATGACTAAGTGTTAAGTCCTCTTTTCCCTAGTTTTGGACTTCAGACTTTTAGAGGCCAAAAAATCTCATATGGCTGAAATGCCGAAAAATTGGGTCTTCAAAAATGTTTAAGTGTCAAAACCACTTCTCCTCCAACTTTGAAACTTTTGAACTTTCGGAGGTCGAAAGACAAAAAATTTAGGAAGGCCAAAAATTTAGGAGGGTCAAAAATTTAGGAGGGTCAAAAATTTCGGAGGCCGAAAATCTAGGAAGGCTGAAAATTAAAGAGGGCTAAAATTTTAGGAAAGCTGAAATTTTAGGAAGGCCGAAAAAATAGGAAAATTGAAAAAAACTCTCCTCCAACTTTTGGACTTTTCAGGGGCCGAAAAAATAGGAAGGCCGAAAGACCAAAATTTTAGGAAGGCCAAAATTTTAGTAAGGCCGAAAAAATAGGAACACAAAATTTTCTAAGTCCACAATTTTTTTCTTCGAAAAATTTCTAATTCCACAAATTTTTTTTGGATTTTTTGGAAAAATGGCTAAGTCCACAACATTTTTTGGCCTTTTGGGGTTGTGAGGAATTTTGGCATTTTGGCCTTTTCGACCTCCGAAACTCTGAAAAACTTGAACTCCAAACTCAACCTTTGAACTCTGAACTTTTGAACTTCGGACCTTCGCACTTCGAACCTCTGATCTTTGAACTTTTGAACTCCAAACTCGGAACCTCTGAATCTTGAACTTTTGAACCTTGGGTAACTTCATAACATCCAACATTTTTTTTTGTCATTTCATAACATCTTCATACAACTACAATTCAATCCCATCGAAGAATTCATCTTAACTTGTCAGTTCCTAACATGCCACATTGAGATTCTCAGTTCTACAACCATAAAGGATGCCTTGTCATCAATCTTTATTGAAAATACAAAATTAAACTAGAGAAACTAAGTCTACAAGAAAGGAAAAAACCAATTCAAAGAAACGCACAAACAAAAAAGAAGCCAAAAAAAAAGGAAAAGAAAAGAGGAGAGAAAAAAAAAACCAACTCAATTGACATCCAACTATTGGGAGCACACATGCCCACAATCTGACTCACTGGGTGCCTAATCAAATTGACCATAAGGGTCCCTTAAAGAAACTAAAAGAGAGGAAAAAAAGAGGTTCCCTATTTGGCCAAGTGGCCAAAATGGGGCGTGTGTTATGGAACCACAATGGTAACCTTTAACAAGGTTGGCTCCTAACCAAGCTCACTTCAGGAAAGTGAAATATTTTGGGTTACAGGTCTCAGGTGGTTTTTCCCTTACCAGGGTTTCCACATTAAATCTTATGTGTTATGTTTTATGATTATTTTGCTATCATACTTTACATGTTTCATATTGGACTAATCGGTAAAGATAGTTTTGGAAATAATTGGTATTTGGTAAATGAAAAAACAAATAGATATTTTATCTTACCAAGTTGTTTAATTTGTTGAGAAAGTTTTGAAAAGTACATTTGAGATTTTGGGACTGTAGGTTAACTAATTCATCCCGGCTCCCTCTCAGTTATCTAACAATTGATATCAGAGTGTATTGGTTGCTTGGAGGAAAGTTTCAAGGACTTGACCAAAAGATCACAAGATGCATAAGAGGGAAGTGCCTAAGTTGAACAAAGATAATTTCTCAACATGGTAAAGTAGGATGAGGTTGCACATATCTATAATGGAGAATATTCTCTTCATCTCCTTGACAATGGCTACATACAACCGACTATTGGACCTTTGACAGTTGATCAACTGAGAGACGGACATGAACATAATATAACTATGATAGAGATAGCTGCTGCTCTATCTGATACAAAATTTGAAGATATCAAAGCATGCACTACAAAAAAAAGAAATGTGGGACAAGCTTGCACTAGTTCATGGTGGAAATGTGAATGTAATGAGGGCCAGATCTGAAAGTCTAAGAGGTAGATTTGATGATATGAAGATGAAAGAAGGTGAAAACATCACACAATACTCTAACCAAATCAAAGAGGTGGTCAATGCTATCTGAGGAGAAGGAGGTATTATTTTTGAAGAAACCGTTGTGAGTAAAATACTTAGAACCTTACTACTTATCTATGCTATTAGAATATCTGATATTCATGAAATGAGATCTGCACCTGGTAGTACTCTTATACTTGATAGTCTAATTGGAAAGTTGACTACTTTTGAGATGAATAACTATGACAATAATATTGTACTAAATGTTGAGTTTGCATTTATGTCATCTTTGAAGATTGGTAAGTCTAGCAGTAAGCATAACATAAGAAATGAAAGTGATAGTGACAATGAAGATGATCTTGATGTGCTTGAAGCACTTATGGCTAGAATACTTCATAAAGGTAAAGGAAGGTATAAAGGAAAGTTACCTTTAGCATGTATTAATTGTAAAGAAATTAGTCATATTGCTGCTAAATGTCCTAGCAAAAAAGATGAAGATAAAGACAACAACCGATCTGGTGGTGGAATGTTTGGGAGAAGAGATAGCTGAGATAACAAATGAAACTGACACTATGATAGAAGAAACAACCAAGACAACTAAGACTACAAAGACAAAGGCAAGAAGGCATGTTACCTTGTTGATGATGATGATAAGGACACTGATACTGACACTGATGATGAAGTTGAAGTAGTATTTATTGCAATGAAAGATGATTCAGAAGAATAAGAAAGGTATGTAGAAACAGCACACATATCTAAAGCTAGCAAGAATGATACATGGATTATTGATAGTGGATGTACACATCATATGACTAGTGATGATGATAAGTTTGAATACCTTGAACACTATAATGGAGGATCAGTTAAAATGGGAAATGATACACCTTGTCTAGTAAAAGGAAAAGGATCTATCTTGCTGAATGATAAGATTATATGTGAGAATGCATATTGGGTAAAAGGACTTAACTACAATTTTTTGAGTGTAGCACAATTGAATAATTCAAGTAATCGATTTGCATTTGAAAGCAGAAAGGTGAAAATCTATGATGACTTAGGAAAGTTGGTCGGTACTGGTGAACAATGCAAAGGTAATCTATTTTATCTTGACAATGGTGAAACTTCTTGTTTGTTGGCTAGAAATGAAGATGTTTGGTTGTGGCATAAGAGACTATGTCATGTGAATTTTGATAACATGGTTAAGATTAGTAAGAAGAGAAGAGTTAGAGGTTTATCGAGTCTATCTAAACTTGAACATGTCATGTGCAATCAATGTCAGAAAGGAAAAATGACTAAATCTAGTTTCAAAAGAAAAGAATATTCTTCTAAAGGTATTTTGGAGTTGTTACATACTGACTTATGTGGTCCTATGAGAACTTTGAGTTATTATGGTGACAAATATTTAATTTTATTTGTTGATGACTACTCTAGGATGATGATAGTTATGTTTTTGAAAGAAAAATATGAAGCTTTCAAATTGTTTAAGTGGTATAAAGCTAAAGTTGAAAAGGAAACTAGGAAGAATCTAAAATGATTAAGATCTGATAGAGGAGGTGAATTTATTTCTGATGAATTCACTAACTACTATAATGAGCATGGAATTGAAAGATAGGTTTCTACACTGAGAACACCATAGTAGAATGGTATTGTAGAAAGAAGGAACTGATCTATAGTTAATTATGCTAAAGCATTAATGATTGAGAAAAATGTTCCACAAATAAATTGGAGAGGTGTTAGCACTACTATATACACATTGAATTGAGTTCAACCGAAGAAAGATACAAATAAGACACCTTATGAGCTATGGTTTGGCTACACACTGAATGTAAGTTATTTCTAAATTTTTCAAAGAAGATGTTACATTCTTAAAGATGATAGAAATGGTAAATTTGATTCTAAAGGTGATGAAGGAATATTTCTAAGATATTCTATTAAGAGAAAAACATACAAATGTTTAAACAAGGCTACTAACAAAATGATTGAGAGTGCTAATGTGAAAGTTGATGAGTTTGCTGAAAATAATGATGAAGAAAGTATGAAGGAACCAAAAGACTATGGTAGGTTTAAAAATATTGAGCATCTAGACTATCTACCCAAACCATAGGCTGATTCTACTAAGCAACAAGAAAATGCTATTGAGAATTGGCAAATGCAAACCGAGAACCAGGAAGAAGCTATTGAGGAAGAAAATGAGCTTGAACTGAATGATGAGCAAAGAAGAGAACAAGTAATGGCAAGAGTTGTTAAAATACACCATCCACGTAACCAAATAATTGGAGACAAGCAAGTAGGCATGATGACACAAAGTAAGTTAAGACAGAACACATGTCTAGTTTATGAATTTGAGCCTAAGAATGTTAAAGATGCACTTGAGAATGACGAATGGGTTAAATCAATAAATGAAGAAATTGAGCAGATATAGAAATTAAAACATGGACATTGGTACCAAGACCGAGTGATAAAAATGTAATTGGTACTAAGTGGATTTTCATAAACAAGTTAAATGAGAATGGTGAAGTGACTAGAAACAAGGCAAGACTTGTATGCAAGGGATATGCACAAGAAGAAGGAATTGACTATGGTGAAACTTTTGCACCAGTAGAAAGACTTGAAGGAGTCCAAGTATTACTTTCATATGTTGCACATAAGGGATTCAAAGTATATCAAATGGATGTGAAATCAACATTTTTGAATGGAATTCTTGAGGAAGAAGTCTACATAGAACAACCTAAAGGTTTTGTTGATCCAAATAAGAAGAACATCATATGTAGGTTACACAAAGAATTATATGGACTGAAACAAGCACCAAGAGCATGGTATGAAAGATTACATGCTTATCTTATTAGTATTGGCTTTGTAAGGACAAGTGACAATAGCAATTTGTACATGAAAGGAGACAATGATGACAATATTTTGATTGCTAAAATTTTTGTTGATGATATAATATTTGGAGGACATGATAATATTTGTAAATCTTTTGTTGATGAAATGAGAAAAGAGTTTGAAATTTCAATGTTTGGAGAGATTAAATTCTTTCTAGGTTTGCAAATTATACAACAGAATGATGGGATTTTCATCACACAATCAAAATACATCAAGGAAGTGTTAAAATTTTTTGGCATGGAAGATTCAAAACTAGTAGGAACACTAATGGTGATAGGATGTAAGTTAACAAAAGATGATGAATCAACCGAGGTAAGTCAGACATTGTATAGATCAATGATTGGAAAACTGATGTATGTGGTACATAGTAGGCCGGATATAGCACATGCAGTTAGGATTGTAGCAAGATTTTCTCCTAATACTAAGGAATCAAATATAGTTGTTGTTAAAAGTACTCTAAGATATTTGAAGAAAACTGAAGATTATGGTTTATGGTACAAAAAGGAAGGCAATTTTGAACTCTGAATTTACACTGATGCAGATTGGACTGGAAACATTGATGACTGGGAGAGCACAATCGGTGGAGAATTCTTTTTAGGAGAAAGACTTATAACATGGATAAGGAAGAAACAAGCATGTATTTCTCAGTCTACTACTGAAGTAGAGTATGTTGTTGCTGCTGCTAATTGTTCAAATATTGCATGAATAAAAAAATCGTTGGAAGGAATGAATGAGGTGATCACTAATCCAGTGATTATATATTGTGACAACACAAGTGCTATAATAATTTCTAAGAATTTGGTGATGCATTAAAAAACAAAGCACATATCTATCAAGTATCACTATTTGAGGAAGCAAGTACAAGAGAAGCAAGTGAAACTAGAATTTGTGAAATCTAAAGAACAACTTGCTAGTATATTTACCAAGCCCTTATCGAAGGACACTTTTGAGTACTTGAGGACTAGACTAGGGGTCCATCCCCTATCTATCAGTCACTAAGGTGATCAGGAGGTTGCATCAACCTATACTTTATAAGAAAAATATTCATGTTGATGCATATGGCTCACACTTTAGGATTTCTAAGGTTACGAAAGGATTGAAGAAGTTGAAACAGAGAATTGTATATCAATACATGGAGGTACTTGATCTAGACTGAACAACAAAGAACTAATTGGTTTCTGTAGAGTTGTATATTTTATTTTGGCATTGTTGTCAATGGGAGAGAGAGACTTCATATGAAATATCAGTTAGAGAGATCACAAAGAGAGATATTTCAATGAAACATCTATCCACTAAAGGGAGAGAAAGAATCAGAGAACTGAAGAAGATCAAATCTGCAGGGAGAGTTTGCATGGAATGTTGTTTGTAGTGATTAAACATATGACACAAGGGCATGGGCCAAGAGGGGCCAAACAATGGCACACCCTAATGATCCAAGCCTGCTCAACAATATGCAGAAGTAAACAGCAAAATAATGAGAGAGAGAATGCTAGATCTTTCAATAATTTTCATCAAATTGAATCATACATGTCGGGCTGTAAGGCCTTCCTGATTAGGGCCAGATAATATAATAAATCACCGAAGTCCTCAAACATGTGAGGATCTACCAACAACCTCTATTCTTACTATCTTCTATCTTCTAACTGAACTGCTCCCTAAACTACAACCAAAAAACTACATTTATACAAGAGTCTACCGAACTGAGTCAGTCTTCAGATCCATAATCAACAGAAGGAATGGTCAGATCTAGGACCACACGCCTCCCAATGATGGATTCCAGCATTAAATCTATGACCCAACATAAATGCACAAGTCGGCTCAACAGGAACTCAAAAGAAACTACTTGGTAAGCAAGGATGACTGAGCAACAAACAAGTATCGTTGAGCGCCAGTGAAACAACTGACCACCCAGGAGATAACCGACCACACTTGGTAACCAAAGGAAACTAACTAACTACTGACCAACTTGGTCAAAGAAGAAACTGAGCAACATAGACAAACTCCAAAATATTTTTGGTGACATGGGATTGCCAAGGATCCAAGATGCTCCTGCATCAAACACCTGGGGTTATTTTGAAATGATTCTCTGAATCATTTGGTAGTTATTATCTGAGCTGCATCCAACTTAGATTGTGAAATCCAAGAAATATCTTCCATTGATCTATTCTTTAATTTTACCAAATATTCCATATATTATTTTCCTCTTATACTTTTGCCAACTCTTTGCTTCAGGATCTGTTCAACTTCTTCATTCTACTTCTTAGAATATTATGTCGGTACTATCACTTCTTCATCAGGTTCATGATACTCATACAAATTATCAATGTTGAAAATCGGTGATATGTCCATGTCATCAAGTAACTCAATTTCATATGCATTTCCACTGTCAAATTTCCTCAAAATCTTGCAAGGTCCAAACTTCTTCATCTTCAGCTTCCCATATGTTCCAACAGGAAATCAACCTTTCTTCAAATGAACCATCACTTCATCACAACATCAAAATTCTTATGTCTCCTTGATCTATCAGCTTTGTCTTTGTATTTTTGATTACTTCCTTCCAGCTTTAGCTTCACCTCTTCATGCAATTTCTTCATATACTCATCAAATTTTACTCTAGCACTTCTCTTACTTTCATCAGCAATGTCTCTCAAATCATACATACCTCTTGGTTGTGTGCCATTCATAATCTCAAATGGTGTTTTTCCAGTACTGCTATTCACTGAATTATTGTATGCAAACTCTGCTTGTGCCAATACAGAATCCCAATTACTCAGTGTGTCTCCAACTAAACATCTCAAAAGATTTCCCAAACTTATGTTCACAACTTCACTCTATCCATTGGTTTGTGGGTGAAATGTAGAACTATATTTCAACTCAGTGCCAAATTTCTTCCAAAGGGTTTTCCAAAAGTATCTAACAAATTTATTGTCTTAGTCAGAGATAATACTCCTCGATAATCCATGCAATCTGATAATTTCCTTAAAGAAAAGATCTGCTACATGTACTGCATCTGATGTCTTTCTACAAGGTATAAGATGTGCCATCTTTGAAAATCTATCTACCACAACAAATATAGAATCATTACCTCTTACTGTCTTCGGTAAGCCAAGAAAAAAATCCATACTTATGTCAATCCAAGGTTTCTCAGGTACAAAAATTGGTACATACAATCTAGTATTCTGACTTACTCCTTTTGCAACTTGACAAATTCCACAACTTTTCACAAATTTCTAAACATCTTTATACAACTGCGGCCAATAGTACTTCTCCTTAAGAAAATTCCATGTTTTATCAATACCAAAATGTCTAGCCAAACCACTACTATGTTTCTCCTTTATCAAATTAGTTCTCATTACTCCTCTCGGTATACACAACTGAATGCCTTTAACAACATACCTTCCTGAATAAAATATTCATCCCATTTAGTATCTTGTTGATCTTGAATAGGTGCTCTGCACTTTCTCCATGGCTAAGAAAAATCAAGGTCAAACTCATAAGAATCTCTCATCTCATCAAAATGAAGAACTTCAATTTTCATCTCGGTCATTAAAGATCTTCTTCTACTCAATGCATCGGAAACTCAGTTAGTGACTCCACTCTTATGCTTTATCACAAATGTGTAATTCTGCAAATACTCAACCCATTTCATATGTCTCTAATTCAACTTATTCTGACTACACAAATATTTTAAAGCCTTATGATCAATATAAAACAAAAATTCACTTGGTATCAAATAATGTCTCCATTTCTTCAATGGTTGAACAATAGCATAGAATTCTTGATCATACACATAATATTTCCTTCTAGCATCATTCAACTTTTCACTAAAGAAAGCAATAGGTTTACCTTCTTGACTCAACACAGCTCCAATCGCACTTCCACTTGCATCACATTCCACTTGAAATACCTTACTAAAATCAGGTAATGCCAAAACATGTAATTCAACAACCTTCTGCTTCAGAGTCTCAAAAATTTTGTCAGCTCCGTGTGTCCACTTGAATTCTCTTTTGTCTCCTCTCATAGTCTCATTCATAGCATTACATATTGAACTGAAATTCCTTATGAACTTTTAGTAAAAACTTGCCAAATCATGAAATGATCTTACCTCACTAGCATTCATAGGTGTAGGCCAATTCAAAATAGCTTCAACCTTTTTAGGATCCATCTTCAAACCATCAACTAAGATCACAAATCCTAAATACACAATCTCCTCTTTCATGAATGAACACTTTTTCAGATTTATCAGCAACTTTTCCTCTTTCAATCTCTACAAAACTTGTCTAAGATGCAACAAATGTTCTTCTTTGGTCTTATTGAATATCATAATATCATCAAGATATACAATCACAAACTTACCCAAGAATTTCTTCAAAAATTCATTCATCTGCCTCATAAAAGTACTCGGTGCATTAGTTAAACCAAAGGGCATAAGAAACCACTCATAAAAACCTTCTTTTATCTTGAAAGAAGTCTTCCATTCATCACCTTCTTTGATTCTAATCTGATGATACCCACTTTTCAAATCAATTTTGGTGAAATACTTTGCTCCAATCAAACTGTCCATTATGTCATCCATTCTCGATATAGGAAACCTATAATTCACTATTATTTTATTGATTTCTCTAGAATCAGTACACATTCTCCATTCTCCATTCTTTTTAGGTGCTAATACAATAGGTACTACACAAGGACTCAAACTTTCTCTAATCAAAGCTTTCTCCAACAACTCTTGAATCTGTCGATTCAATTCCTGATTCTCGGTAGGTGTTAACCAATGAGGTGCCTTATTCAGTAAACTAGCTCTAGGGATTAGATCCATACAATGATAAATGCTTCTTTTTGGTGGCAAACCATCAGGTACATTATCAAAAATGATATCACTATACTCGGTGAGTGACTTATTGATGAACTATAATTGATTTAGAACCTGAATGAAGAATTTGTAATTCAAGATTACTGAGGAGTTGATGATTAGATATGTAAGATGATTAAATTAGTATTATGTTGTCATTGATGTCAACTAGCTTGACAACACTTATCTTGTAAGTTACTATACTAACACATCTGAAGGAAGGTGAAATAGATGAAGAACAAAAATATCTACATGAGGAAGATGTATATGATAGATGAGGATAAGGAACACACTAAGTAACTTGTTGATGAGTCTATGACTTGATGAAATTGACTTTATTATGTTGCATTCATCTATGATGAAGAATAGAGTTGAAAGACACAAAGTAGTGTTGTCGGTAAATAAAATATTTCAGTATACACCGACGAAGTGTAGTGTATACCGAGCACAATGTTAACTGAGCTTGTGTTCACTGACACATTTCTTTGTTAACCAAGCAAAACAAAAAAGAATTAAATGATCAATTTAGCCGATAAAGTGATGAGCTGTAAAGTGTATGAAATCAAGGTAACAGATAATGTTTGTTATGAAGATCAATGGCTAACATAAATAAAAAAAGATCCAATGGAGCAGATTGAAACGTGTTACTAAAACATCAGTCGAGGGAGCTTAAAGTAGCAAAATCTATGAATATGATTAAGTGACAAAATCTAATGGAGGAAAAGAAAATGATTTACTCATCTATATAAGAGACATTGGTTTCATTATGGAAAATATGCCAGAAGAAGAAGATACTGTAGAATTATCGCATGGATAAGTTTTTATGAATTCTAATCATACTGGTTAATAAGAACCAAGTTGCAAAACAATTATCGAGCTATAGAGAGTTATTACCGACAGATAGTAAGTTGATATAGTATTGAATCTGAAGTGTTATATTGATAAAAAATATTTGAATGAGCTGAACATTGATCTGTAAACTGTAAACTAAAGTTGTTTTAAGGAAAATCATCTACTGTTACATATTTAACCATTGTACATAGTCAAATCTCTTAACTGAGTGGACTATGAAAGTCTTTTGATGTTTCATTCATAGAGTGAACATTGTTATCCTATCAACCCTAGAGTGACTACTGGTTGGATGATAATTTCTAGTCTAAAATCCTCTAACAAGGTCACACCTAACAGTGTGTTTGTAACCTTTAATAGGGTTGGGTCTTCACCGACCTCACTTCAGAAGAGTGAACAATTTTGGGTTACCGGTCCCAAGTGGTTTTTCCCTTCACAGGGTTTCCATGTTAAATCTCTTGTGTTATGTGTTGATTGTGATATTTGTTTGTTATCATACTTTTCATATTACATGTTAGATTTAATCGGTAATTAGTATAAAGTTTAGACTGACAGTCAATAAAAACATAAACAGTGAAAGTATTTTATGTTTACTGAGTAACAGAAGTAGTAGAATTGTTTTGGATTATACATTTTGAATTGGGACACTGGATACCTGATTCAACCCCCTCTCAGTTATTCTAAAAATTGGTATTAGAGCTATGGTTGCTTAGAATAGAGTTTTAAGGACTTCAGCAAAAAGGTCTCAAGATGTATAAGAGGGAATTACCAAAGCTGAACAAAGATAACTTCATAGTATGGCAAAGCTGGATGAAGTTGCACATATCGAGAATTGGGAATTCTGCACTAGAACTGATGGAGAATGGCTACATTGAACCAACACCAGGTCCCCTGACTCTTGATCAACTGAAGGATAGGCATGAACACAATATTACTATGATGGAACTTGTTGCTGCCTGTACTGACACCAAATTTAAGGACATTAAAGGATGCACTACTACCAAAGCCATGTGGGATAAACTGACTCTAATATATAGTGGAGATGCAAATGTTAAGAGAGCCAGAGTAGAAAGCCTAAGAGGTCGATTTGATGATATGAAGATGAAAGAAGGTGAGAACATTTTGCAATACACAAATAGACTAAAAGAGGTAGTACATGCTATTAGAGCATCCAACGGAGTTATTGATGATGAAAGAGTAATAAGCAAGATTCTCAGAACTTTGCTACTAGTTTATGCAATCAGGATCTCTACAATTCATGAAACAAGGGCTACATCCAACCTCACCCTTGACACTCTGATCAGTAAGCTTACAACCTTTGAATTGAATAACTTTGACAATAGTGTTATACCTTCTATTGAATCTTCTTTCATGTCCTCTTTGAAGATTGGTAAGTCTAGTAGCAAGAATGATAAGACTAATGACATTGATAGCAATACCGACGATGAACTTGATGAGCTTGAAGCTCTTATGGCTAGAAGATTTCCCAAAGGTAAGGGAAGATATAGAGGCAAGTTACCTCTAGCATGTTTTAATTGTAAATAAGTTGGCCACATCATTGCTAGATGTCCGAATAAGAAAGATTATGATAGATCTAAAGACCGATCTGAAGGAAGCTATGGGAGAAGAGCCAACAGAGGCTACTGACACAACAATAGAGACAACCAAGATAGCTATGAAAAAGGGAAAAAGGTGTGTTACATAGCCAAAGAATTTGAATCTGAATCTGACACTGATGATGATGTAGAAGTAGTATTTGTTGCTATGAAGGATGATTAAGAGGAAGAAGAGAAACATGAAGAGACAACACTAATCTCTAAAGAAAGCAGAAATCATACATGGATCATAGACAGTGGCTACACACATCATATGACTGGTGATATAGAGAAATCTGATCTAATTGATGAATATGATGGTGGATTTGTTAGAATGGGAAATGATGCACCTTGTATGGTGAGAGGTAAAGGCTCACTAATGATTAATGATAGAATAAAATGTGAGAATGCATATTGGGTAGATGGACTAAACTACAATTTGCTAAGTGTGACACAACTGAACAACTCAGGATATCGACTTGCTTTTGAGAGTAAAAAGGTAAGATACTATGATGATGGAGGAAGACTTGTTAGAATTGGTACACAATCTAGAGGTAATCTATTTTACCTTGATATTGATCAGTCTTCTTGTTTATTAATGAAAGATGAAGATGCATGGTTGTGGCATAAGAGGTTATGTCATGTGAATTTTGATAACATGATCAAGATTAGTAAGAAGAAAAGAGTTAGAGGATTGCCTAACTTGTCAAAACCAGATTATGCTATGTGCCATGAATGTCAGAAAGGTAAGATGACTAAGTATAGTTTTAAAAGAAAAGACTACTCAACAAAGAAGATACTTGAACTAGTTCATACTGACCTATGTGGTCCTATGAGAACTCAGAGCTATTATGGTGATAGATACTTTATTATTTTTGTTGATGACTATACTAGACTGATGACTGTTATGTTCCTAAAAGAGAAATATGAAGCTTTTAAGTTGTTTAAATGGTATAAGGCAAAGGTAGAAAAATTTCCTAGAAAAGAAATCAAATGCTTAAGATCTGATAGAGGAGGTGAATTTATCTCTAATGAATTTACTAATTTTTGTAATGAGAAAAGTATTAAAAGACAGGTCTCTGCACCAAGAACACCTCAGTAGAATGGGATTGCTGAAAGAAGGAATAGGTCAATCATTGACTATGCTAGAACACTAATGCTACAAAAGAATGTTGCTTAGACATATTGGAGGGAAGCTGTTAGCACAACTGTATATGTGCTTAATCGAGTACAACTTAAGGACACCAACCAGACACCTTATGAGCTATGGTTTGGACACAAATCTACTATAAGTTATTTTAGAATTTTTGGAAGAAAATGTTTTATTCTGAAAGATGAGAGAAATGGAAATTTTGATTCTAAAGGTGATGAAGGAATATTCTTAGGATATTCTACTAAGAGTAAAGCATACAAATGTCTAAATAAGGTTACAAATAAGATGATTGAAAGTACTAATATTCGTGTTGATGAGTATGATGACATAAACATATAAGAAAGAAAGGAATCAGAAGACTATGGTAGATTCACTTACATTGAACTTCCTAACTATCTACCGAAGTCACAACCTATGATAACCAGTCAGTAGGAAAGTAACCCAGAGGAACAGGAAAGGGAAACCGATGAACAAGATGGTGCTACCGAGCAATAAAATGAACCTGAATAGGATGAACAAGAAAGAATAAACTGAGTACTAGCTAGTTTTGTCAGAAGACATCATCCTGAGACACAAATTATTGGAAATAGACAAGCTGGAATGCAGACAAGAAGCAAAACAAGACAAGGTACATGTCTAGTTTGTGAATTTGAACCAAAGAATGTGAAAATTGCATTACAAAATGAAGAATGGGTTAATGTAATGAAGGAAGAAATAGAACAAATAGAGAAAAACAAAACTTGGTCCTTAGTACCCCGACCTAAAGATAAGAATGTTATCGGTACTAAATGGATATTCAGAAACAAAATGAATGAAAATGGTGAAGTGACAGAAATAAAGTGAGATTGGTATGCAAGGGATATGCACAGGAAGAAGGCATTGATTATGGGGAAACATTTGCACCTATTGCTAGATTGGAAGGAGTTAGAATGTTACTTGCATATGCTACACACAAGAAATTTAAGGTTTATCAAATGGATGTGAAATCAACATTTCTGAATGGTATACTTGAAGAAGAGGTCTACATAGAACAACCTGAAGGATTCATTGATCCAGACAATAGAAACATGGTATGTAGATTACACAAAGCTTTATATGGTTTGAAGCAAGCACCGAGAGCATGGTATGAAAGACTACACACTTACTTGTTAAGTATTGGATTTGTAAGAACTAGTGAGAACAACAGTTTGTACATGAAAGGTGATATTGATGACACTATTATTATTGCTGAAATTTTTGTTGATGATATTATTTTTGGAGGTCAAGATCATATATGTAAATCTTTTGCTAATGACATGAGGAATGAGTTTGAAATGTCTATGTTCGGAGAGATTAAATTCTTTCTTGGATTACAAGTGATACAGTAGAGTGATGGGATATTCATCACACAGTCCAAGTACATAAAGGAAGTCTTGAAGACATTTGGCATGGAAGATGCTAAACCTGTGGGAAAATCAATGGCTACTAGAAGTAAATTGACAAAGGAAGATGAAACTATAGAGGTAAACCAGACACTTTACCGATCCATGATTGGTAAGCTCATGTATGTAGTTCATAGTAGACCAAATATAGCACATGCTGTGGCAATTGTTGCTAGATATTCTGCTAAACCTAGAGAATCACACATGATTGCAAATAAAAGGATCTTAAGATATCTAAAAAAGAAAGAGGATTATGGATTATGGTATCCTAAGGAAGGTAATTTTGAGCTAAAGGTTTATACTGATGCTGATTGGGCTGGAAATGTGGATGAAAGAAAAAGTACCACCGGAGGAGCATTTTTCTTTGGTGAAAGACTTGTAACCTGGACAAGTAAAAAGCAAGCTTGTATTTCTCAGTCTATAGCTGAAGTAGATTATGTTGCTACTGCTACTAATTGCTCAAACATTGCATATATCAAGCAAGTGTTGGAAGGAATGAATGAGGTAATCACTAACCCAGTGATCATATACTATGACAACACAAGTGTTATTAATATTTCAAAGAATCTAGTGATGCACTCTAAGACAAAGCATATATCTATTAAGTATCACTACTTAAGAGAACAAGTGCAAGAGAAGCAAGTAAAGTTAGAATTTGTTACATATAAAGAACAACTTGCAGACATTTTTACAAAGCCTCTACCGAAGGACACTTTTGAATATTTGAGGACTAGACTTGGGTTCCATCCCCTGTCTATTGGTCACTAATGTGATCTGGATGTTGCATCAGCCTAATCTTATCAGAAGATCATTCATGTTGATGCAGCATAGTTCACACTTTGGATTTTGTTCAAGGTTGTGATTAAGTTTGAAGAACTAAAATAGATTGGGATATCAATATACTAAGATATAGAGGAAGTAATGGACAACAGAGAGTTACTTAGCTACTATAGAGTTGATTATTTATTTGTTTCTTTGGCATTATTGTCAAAGCGAGAGAGAAATAATATGAAAAAGAAAAGGAGATATGCACCGATGAGAACTATCTAAGGGAGAGATAATTTGAAAGGAACTTGAGAATTGAAAAGGTTATATCTACAGAATGACAAAGCTGTATTTTATAATGTTGTTTTAGTAACGTAGTGATTAAACATATTAAGCTAGGGAGAGCTTACACTACACAACATTTGATCACAAAGTTGTAGAATACATGTTTGGTATGTGTATGGTACATTTCATATTACTTGAGTTTCCATCAATGCCAAAGGGAGAGATTGATGAACTACAACTGATTTAAAACTTGAATGAAGAATCTGTAATTCAAGATTACTGAGGAGTTGATGATTAGATATGCAAGATGATTAAATTAGTATTATGTTGTCATTGATGTCAACTAGCTTGACAACACTTATCTTGTAAGTTACTATACCGACACATCTAAAGGAAGGTGAAAGAGATGAAGAATATAAATATCTACATGAGGAAGATGTATATGATAGATGAGGATAAGGAACACACTGAGTAACTTGTTGATGAGTCTATGACTTGATGAAATTGATTTTATTATGTTGCATTCATCTATGATGAAGAATAGAGCTGAAAGACACAAAGCAGTGTTGTCGGTAAATAAAGCATTTAAGTATACACCAACAAAGTGTAGTATATACAGAGCATAGTGTTAATCGAGCTTGTGTTCACCGGTGCATTTCTTTGTTAACCAAGCAAAATAGAAAAGAATTAAATGATCAGTTTAGCCGATAAAGTGATGAGTTGTAAAGTGTATGAAATCAAGGTAACAAATAACGTTTGTTATGAAGATCGACGGCTAACATAAATAAAAAAAGATCTAATGGAGAAGATTGAAACATGTTACTGACACATCAGCCGAGGGAGCTTAAAGAAGCAAAATCTCTGAATATGATTAAGTAGCAAAATCTGGAGGAAAAGAAAATGATTTACTCGTCTATATAAGAGACATTGGTTTCATTATGGAAAATATGTCAGAAGAAGAAGATACTACAAAATTATCGCGTGGAGAGGTTTTCATGCATTCTGATCATACTGGTTAATAAGAATCGAGCTGCAGAATAGTTACCGAGCTATAGAGAGTTATTATCGATGGATAGTAAGTTGATATAGTATTGAATCTGAAGTGTTATATTGATCAGAAATATTTGAATGAGCTGAACATTGATCTGTAAACTGCAAACTGAAGTTGTTTTAAGGTAGATCATCTACTGTTACATATTTAACCATTGTACACAATCAAATCTCTTAACCGAGTGGACTATGAAAGTCTTTTGATGTTTCATTCATAGAGTGAACATTGTTATCCTGTCAACCCTAGAGTGAACAATTTTGGGTTGCCGGTCCTAGGTGGTTTTTCCCTTCACAAGGTTTCCACATTAAATCTCTTGTGTTATGTGTTGATTGTGATATTTTTTTGTTATCATACTTTTCATATTAAATGGTATATTTAATCGGTAATTAGAATAAAGTTTAGACTGACAATCGGTAAAAACAAGACAGTGAAAGTATTTTATGTTTACTGAGTAATAGAAGTAGTAGAATTGTTTTGGATTATACATTTTGAATTGGGACACTGGATAACTGATTCACCCCCCTCTTAGTTATTATAACACTTATCAATATCCTCAGGGGAATTATCCTCTATTTTATTACTCGGTTTGTTAGGAATCATAGAAAAACATACATCATTCTTTTTCAAAGAGTTAACAAACTTTCTTCCTTCCATCAAACAAACTTTCATAGATGTGCAAACATTACTAACAGGTTCTTCCATCAATGGTAACAAGATTTTTTCTTTCCATCAGCCACAATAGTATACTTATGCAATCTTCCATCATATATAGCATGTCTATCATATTTCCAAGGTCTACCCAAAAAAATATGACAACAATCCATAGGCATGATATCACATAACACCTTATCATAGTACTTTCCAATCTTCAAATTCACATAACATTGTTCACTTACCAGGAGTGTATGCTCATCTTTGATCCATGAAATCTGATAGGGCTTTAGATGTACCAACCTTTCCAATTGCAACTTTGTGACCATCTCTTTAGATGCCAGATTCTCCAAGCTACCACTATAAATGATTACCTTCCAAACTTTATCAGAAACTCTACATCTGGTCTTGAAAAAACTTTTCCTTACTGGATCTTCCTTCTTTCTTTCATTCCACAGTGCTCTCCTTTCCATCAAGTTGTTTTCTTTCTTAGGTTCATTCTATGACTCTTCTTGCACCAAGGCATTTCTACTACTACGAGCCTTCTTACTAGCATGTGTACATTCAAAAGATCTATGTCCTTCCTCTCCATAATTATAACAAGTTCCTCATAAACTTCCTCTGCTATAACCACCTTGGTAGTTACTACCTCTACCTCTAGATGAGCTTTCACCTTTCCACTTGGTCTTTCCTTTATCCAGATTTGTCTTTTCAGGTTCATATCTACCATTTTCACCATTAGATCTACCTCTTCCTCTAGGGAATCTACCAACTCGACCTCTTTTTCTTTTCTCATGTCTTTTGTTCAATTTATCCTTGGCCTTCAATACAAATTGATAAGCCTCTTCAATGTTCTCCAACTTGACCAAACTAATTTCCTCTTGGATGGAAACTCTCAAACCATTCAGGTATCTACCAATTCTTTCCACATCATCTTCATCATGTCCAGATTTGATATCTAATCTATATAATTCCTCAGTATACTCTTTTACTGAGCTATCTTTCTGCCTAGAACTTTGCATTCGCCGAACTAGGTTAATCTGATAATCACAAGGTAAGAACTTTCCTTTCAACTTATTCACCATTTTATTCCATACCTTGATTTTGTCTTTACCTTTCCTCTTCTGATGCAATTGTAGATGTTCCCACCATAAGGATGCATCTCTTTTCAACTTTGTGCTTGCAATCTTCACTTTCTTATCTTCAGGAATGTTTTCATACTCAAAATACTTTTCCATCTTGGTGATCCAATCCACCAATTCATCAGAATCTAGCTTTCCACCATACTCAGGAGGATTGAAATGTGGTGTAGACTTCAGACTTGTCAAAGCCTTCAAAAAATCTTTCTTCACCTTGATCCATAACAGGTGTAGGTTCTGCATTCACCTATTCTTCCTCAACTTCATCATCACTAACATCTTCAAGATGTCTGCCACTTCTCTAGGCTGTTTTAACAGCTTCTAATCTAGCAACAATCTAACTTAGCATATATGTCAATCCTGGATCTGCATCTTGCCTCCCATGAACCATCTTGACAACCCTCTGCAATTGCAGGTCAGATCACAATTTTCTACCCCACAACAATTCAATTAGGGCTTCAAGAGGAACCTAAAAACCTAGATCCATAGACCTAGATCAAGATCTTACCTCACTTTGATACCACCTGATGCAAGGGCATGGGCCAAGAGGGGAAAAACAATGGCACACCCTAATGATCCAAGCCTACTCAACAATATGTGGAAGAAAACAACAACACAGTGAGAGAGAGAATGCTGGATCTTTCAATAATTTTCATCAAATAGAATCATACATGTCGGGCTGTAAGGCCTTCCTAGTTAGGGCCAGATAATACAATGAATCAAAAAAGTCCTCAAACATGCGAGGATTTTCCAACAACCTCTATTCTTAATATCTTCTATCTTCTAACTGAACTGCTCCCTAAACTACAACCAAACAACTACATTTATACAAGAGTCTACTAAATTGAGTCGGCCTTTAGATCCACAATCAATGGAAGGAATGGTCAGATCTGGGACCACACGCCTCCCAATGATGGATTCCAGCATTAAATCCATGACCCAACATAAATGCACAAGTCGGCTCAATAGGAACTCAAAAGAAACTACTCGGTAAGCAAGGATGACAGAGCAACAGACAAGCATCGTCGAGTGCCAATGAAACAACCGACTGCCCAGGAGATAACTGACCACACTCAGTAACCAAAGGAAATTGACCAACTATCGACCAACTCGGTCAAAGAATAAATCAAGCAACACAAACAAACTCCAAAATGTTTTTGGTGACATAGGATTGCCAAGGACCCAAGATGCTCCTACATCAACATATTAAATATCAAGCTAGGGAGAGCTTACCAAGCTACAAAATTTATCCATATAGTTGTAGAACAATTGTTTGTTATATTTCATATTGTTTGTGTTGGCATTAATGCCAAAGGAAGAGATTTATGACCTACAACTGATTGAATTGATGAACTAAAGAGACAGTGATTAGAGATCACCGAGCTATAAATTTGATATATAAGATGATTAAATCATTCAATATGTTGTCATTGATGTCAACTAGTTTTGACTATACTTATCATGATAGTTACAAACATTTGAACATCTATAGAAGGAATAAATGGTGAAGAAATGAGATATCTACATAAGGAAAAAATGGATATGACAGATAAGGTTAAGGTATACATTGGGTAACTTATTGATGAGTCTATGGCATTATATTGTTGACTTGAGCATGTTACATAATTCTATTATGAAGATGAGATTAGAATTGAACAAGTCAATGTGGTTGGTAATTAAAGATTTATGTATACACCGAGTCAGTCTTATGTATACCGAGTTACAGTAATAACTGAGTTAGTTATCACCGATGCATTCAGTATTAACCAAGTATGGATGAAAACATTAAATGTCAAAACAATCGACTAAAATTGCTGAGGAAGAAATTGCATATGAATTTGAGGTAAAAGATAAAGTTTGTTACAAGATCCACGACTCACAATTCAGAGAAGATCTAAGGGAAGAGAATGAAATGTGTTAATGACACATCTATCGAGGAAGGTTTAAGTGGTGAAATGGATGAATGAGATTAAGAGGCAAAATCTAATGGCTGATATGAAAATGGTTTACATGTCTATATATAAGAGACATATAATTCATTGTTTAATTATGTCGGATGAATAGAGACTACAAAATATTTGTGTGAAGACATTTTTCATGCATTCTTGATCAAACTGGTTATAGACAGAACCGAGCTGTATGCATAACCGAGCGTTAGAGATATATACACACCAAGTAAAGTAAGTTGGGGGATATGATGAAGTGAATTGATTATTGATCAGATGAGTTTTTATGAGCTTAGCATAGATCTGAATACTTTCAAATTAGTTTTATTTTAGTCAAATCACTACTGTATTATTTTAACCATTGTTATAGAAAAATATTTTAACCGAGTGGACTTAACAGTCTTATTGTATTTCCATATGACATTCAAGGAATTTTAATTGTTATCTTATTGACCCCATAGCGAATGCTCATCAAAAATTAATTATTAGTGATAAATCCTCTAACCAGGTCACACCTAATAGTGTGCATTGTAACCTTTAAGAGGGTTGGCTCCTAATCGAGCTCACTTCAAAAGAGTGAAATATTTTGGGTTACCAGTCCCAAGTATTTTTTCCCTTAGCAAGGTTTCCATGTTAAATCTTATATGTTATTTTTTATGATTATTTTTCTATCATACTTTACATGTTGCATATTGGATTAATCGGTAAAGATAGTTTTGGAAATAACTAGTATTCGGTAAATGAACAAATAGATAGATATTTTATCTTACCGAGTTGTTTGATTTGTTGAGAAATTTTTGAAAAGTACATCTAAGAGTTTGGGACTATAGGTTAATTGATTCATCCCCCCTCTCAGTTATCTAAAAATATTGGCACTCGGTAAACACTAGCATCACTCGAATTACACTAAATTTTCTTTATCCTCTGCTCTTTTGCTCGGTTAAGCCTAAGCTTTTAGAATCTCTTTCCACATTTCTTCTAAGGTTCAAAACAACTAACTTCTTCACTTAATTTTATAGATAAACAACACATTACCTTTCCAATATGCCAACTAATCAAGTACCCATTGTAGTTTCTCATAACTCAACCCTTCACTAGGCCTTCTTGTTATCTCCTCTTTTCAAATCGTCTTCATCAATCAAAAGATATGGTACTTAACTAGATAGAAACTATCTCACCAATTAAGGTTTGACATCAATGAAAATATAATAATTATTTCAATTATAGTTTCAAGCAATCTCCCTCTTTGGCATTGATGGAAACACCACATTCAACACCATAAACTCCATATGCATATTTACCATACAATCCAAAAACTATGTAATGAAGCAACTTTTTTCAACTCTCTTTGTGTTTAGATCTTCATTAATATCATTAGCTTCATTCTGATTCTTATTCAAATATCAAATCCCTCTTGGATAGATTTCTCCCTTGTCTGTTCAGAATCTCTCATCTATGAATCAATGAATCTCTCCCTCTTTAACAACAATGCCAAAGACACTTTCACCTTTCTCATTCATCTTCACCATGTAGATATCTTCATGTTAGCTCTTTGAACTATATACTCCCTCTGTCATCTTGCTTATGATTGATCAACATCTTGTGCTTTACCCTTCATAGCTTTAGGCAAATCCTAAAGTGTGACCTCCTTGCATCAATTTGTCTGATATTTTGAGTAGTACATTTGATTCAATACTCCTATATGATTATAGGTAGCCTTAGTTAGGAGAATCACCCCTAATTTACCTGTTAGATATTCAAGAGCATCCTTAGGTAAAGCTTTAGTGAATATATGTGCTAACTATTCCTTTGTATTGACATACTCCAGTATCACTTCCTTAACTTGAACTAGCTCTCTCAAGTAATGATACTTGATAGCAATATGCTTAGCCTTAGTGTGCATCATAGGGTTCTTTGATATATTGATAGTACTTGTGTTATCATAGAAAATAACAACTGGCTCAGTGATTTCTTCATTCATACCTTTTAACAATTGCTTGATCCATACTATGTTTGAACAATTAACTATTGTTGCTACATATTCAGCCTCTACTATAGATTGAGAAATGCAATTATATTTCTTTCTTGTCCATGAGACTAATCTCTTTCCTAGAAAGAATGCACCACCACTTGTACTCTTTCTATCATCCACATTTCCTGCCCAATCTACATCAATAAAAACCTTCAGTTCAAACTTTTCATTTTTCTTGTAATACAATTTATAATCCTATGTTCCTTTTAGATATCTCAGTATCCTTTTCACTGCCATCATGTGATTCTCCTTAGGATTGACATAAAATCTTACAATAATCCCAACTTCTAATGCAATATCTATTCTACTATGAACATGATATTGTAGCTTTCCAATCATTGACCTGTACAAGGTTTGATTCACTTCAACTGTATCATCATTCTTTGATAGTTTATGTCTAGTAGCCATATGTATACTTACTAGTCTAGATTCATCCATGCCAAAGGTTTCAGTATCTCCTTAATATACTTAGATTGAGTAATGTAGATACCTTTTTCCATCTGATAAACTTGTAAACCAAAAAATAATTTGATCTCTCCAAACATAGACATCTCAATTTCAGTTTGCATCTCATTTGAAAATGTTTGGCATAGTGCATCTTGTCCTCCAAATATGATATCATCAACAAATATTTCAACTAACAATATCCCTTTACCTTTTCCAGTCTTCAAGTATAGATTATTGTTGTCATTTGTTCTTGCAAATACAATCTTGACCAAGTAATTATGCAATCTCTAATACTATTCTCTAGGGGCTTGTTTCAATCCATACAATGCTTTGTGTAACTTACAAACCATGTTCCTCTTTCTTGGATCAAAAAATCCTTCTGGTTGTTCAATGTATACTTCTTCTTCCATTATTCCATTTAGAAATGCATATTTGAATTCCATCTGATACACTTTGAATATTTTGTAAGTTGCACATGCAAGTAGAGTTCTAACTCCTTCCAATCTAGCAACTAAGGCAAATGTCTCCCCATAGTCAATGCCTTATTCTTGTGCATACCATTTGCATACCAATCTAGTTTTTTTCCTTGTGACTTCTCTATGTTCATTCAACTTATTTCTGAACACCCACTGTATTCCAATAACATTCTTGTCCTTAGGTCTAGGTACTAGTGTCCAGGTTATGTTTTGTTCTATTTTCTCAATTTCTTCATTCATGGCTTAAATCCAATCTTCATTTTCCAAAGCATCTTTCACTGGTTTAGGCTCAAATTTACATAACAAGAATGTTTGATTTTTCAACTTACTTCTTGTCATGACTCCTGAATCTTTTTCTCCAATGATTTGATCTGGCTTATGATGTCTTCTCACATACTATGCTAATGCAAGCTTTGGCCTTCTTTCTTCTCGCTATTGATCTTCAGGTTCATCTTGCAAATTCATTTTAGGTTCATTTTGTATCCCTTCTTCCTCTTCCAATTGCTTGTCAATTTCCTCCTGATGCTCGACATCTTCTTGCTATGACTCCGCAGGTTCTTGTTGTGACTTGACAACTTTGTTCTTTGTTCTAGATAAATTTATGGCCTCTCCTTCTTCTATGTATATGAATGATCTGTAATATTTAGGTTCCTTCTTGCATTCAATTTCATTCTTTTCTGCATATTCACCAACTCTAACATTTTCACTTTCCACAAATTTTTAGTGTTAGAATTCAAACACTTATAAGCTTTTCTCTTAGTGAAATAAGCTAGGAATATGCCTTCATCACTTTTAGCATGAAGTTTTCCATTCCTATTGTCCTTGAGTATATAACATTTTCTTCCAAAAACTTTAAATTATTTCACATTAGGTGCATAACCATGTCATAACTCAAAAGGTGTAGCATTTGTACCTTTCTTGATTTTTACTCAGTTCAAGGTATAAACAACTATACTTAAAACTTCTCTCATTAGATTTGAACTCTCCTCCTTTGTCAGATCTTAGACATTTCAAGCTTTTACCTATTTCTTTCTCAACTTTTTCCAAATACCACTCAAACAATAGAAAGGCATCAAATTTCTCTTTAAGAAACATCACAATCATCATTCTAGAGTAAACATCAACAAACAGAATGAAATATTCATCACCACAACTAACTTTGCACTCCAATAGGTCCACAAAGGTCGGTATGAACCAATTCTAAAATATCATCAAAAGTATATGTTTTGCTCTTGAAACTAGACTTTGTCATTTTTCCCAATTGACATTGCTTACACATCACATTATCAGGTTTCTTCAATCTTGGTAACCCTCTTACTCTTTTCATCTTACTAATGCTTACCAAATTATCAAAGTTCACATGACACAATCTCTTATGCCATAACCATACATCATCAAATTGTGCAAACAAACATGTCTCATCACATAGGTCTAGATAGAACAAATTACCTCTTGTCTGTTCTCCACTTCCAATCAATTCACCCATGGCTTCAAATATATTAGCCTTTTTGTGATGGAATTCAACTCGGTAACCAAAAATATTTAATTGTGAAACACTCAACAAATTATAGTTAATGATGAACTACAACTGATTGAATATCTGATGAAATGAAGAAACAATGATTAGAGATCATCGAGCTACTGAAATGATATGTAAGATGATTAAATCAATCAATATGTTGCCATTGATGTCAACTAGTTTTGACAGTACTTATCATGATAGTTACAAACATCATAACATCTATTGAAGGAAGAAAAGATAAAGAATTAAGATATCTACATAACGAAAAGATGGATATGACAGATAAGGATAAGGTAAACATTGGGTAACTTATTGATGAGTTTATGGCTTTTATTGTTGACTTGAGCATGTTACATTAATCTATTATAAAGAAGAGATTTGAAATTGAACAATTCAATGTGGTCGGTAATTGAAGATTTCTATATACACCAAGCTAGTGCAGTGTATACCGAGTGACAGTATAACCGAGCTAGTTATCACCGATGCATTTTTATATTAACTGAGTATTGATGAAAACATTAAATGAAAAGAATAGCTGACTGAATTTGATGAGATGGAAATTATTATGATTTCAATGTTAAGGATGTGATTGAAACGTGTTCATGATACATTTGTCAAGGAAGGTTTAAGTAGCAAAATTGATGAAGGAGATTAAGAGGCAAAATCTAATGGTTGATATGAAAATATTTTACTTGTCTATATAAGAGATATGAGTTTAATTATTGAAACATGTCAAAAAGAAGAATACTATAGAGATTTCACATGAAGACTATATTCATGCATGCCTGATCAAACTGGTTATTGAAATAACTAAGCTGCAGACATTACTGAGCGTCAAAGAACCATTTACCGAGTGAAAGTAAGTTGAAGAATATTGAAGAAGTGAAATTAATTAATGATCAGAGGATTTGTATGGTCTTAGCATAGATCTGAATATTTTCAATTGAGTTGTATTTGAATCAGATCACTACTGTATCAATTTAACCATTGATTCAAAAAATCTCTTAACTGAGTGGACTTAACAGTCTTATGTTCTACCCTATGACATTCGTTGAATGTAAAGTGTTATCTTGTTGACCCCATAGTGAATGTTGGTCAAAAGTTAATTGTTAGTGATAAATCCTCTAACCAAGTCACACCTAACAGTGTGTATTGTAACCTTTAATAGGGTTGGCTCTTCACCGAGCTCACTTCAGAAGAGTGAATTATTTTGGGTTACCTGTCCCAAGTGGTTTTTTCCTTAGCAGGGTTTCCACATTAAATCATTGTGTTATGTGTTACTTGATATGATTTTTTTGATATCATACTTTACATACTGTATAGTTGATTTAGTTGGTAATCACAATTGGATAATTACTGGTAATCAGTAAAGTGAACAGATAGATTGATATTTTATGTTACCGAGCTACATAATTTGTTGGAATTGTTTTGTAAGGTACATCTTTTTATTTGGGACTATAGGATAACTAATCTAACTGATTCACCCCCCCTCTCAGTTATTCTAACAATTGGTATCAAAGCATATTGGTTTCTTGGAAGAAAGTTTTAAGGACTTGAGCAGAAAGATTACAAGATGTATAAGAGGGAAGTGCTGAAGCTGAACAAAGACAAATTTACTACATGGCAAAGCCAGATGAGACTTCACAAATCTAGAATCAGAGATTCTACCATACATTTACTTTACCATGGCTACATACAACCGACTATTGGACCTTTGAATCTTGATCAGCTAAAAGACTGACATGAACACAATATTACTATGATAGAGATTGTTGTTGCTCTATCTGATGCTGAATTTGAGGATGTTAATGATTGCACTATATTGAAGAAAATGTGGCATAAACTTGCTCTAGTTTATGGTGGTGATGTAAATATGATGAGAGCCAGAGCTGAAAGCTTGAGAGGCAGATTTGATGACATGAAGATGAAGGAAGGAGAGAACATTACACAGTACACAAATCGAATCAAAGAGGTAGTCAATTCTATCCAAGGAGTTGGAGGTATTATATCTGAAGATACAGTGGTAAGTAAGATACTGAGAACCTTGTTGCATGTCTATGCAATTAGAATATCTTCTATTTGTTAAATGAGGTCTGCACCTAATAGCACTCTTACTCTTGATAGTCTAATTGGAAAGTTAACAACTTTTGAGTTGAATAATTTTGATAATAGTGTTGTACCTAGTGTTGAGTCTACTTTTATGTGATCTCTTAAGATTGGTAAATCTAGCAGTAAGCATAATATAAGGAATGAAAGTGATAGTAATACTGATGATGAGCTTGATGAGCTTGAAGCACTTATAGCCCAGAGACTGCAGAAAGGTAAGGGAAGATATAAGGGAAAGTTACCTTTAGCCTATTTTAATTGTAAAGAAGTTGGCCATATTGTTGCTAGATGTCCTAACATGAAAGAGGAAGATAATGACTAATTTGGTGATGGAAATTTTGGTAGAAGGAATAATAGAGGAAATTGACACTACCATAGAGAAAATCGAGACTACAAAGATAAAGGTAAAAAGGCATGTTACCTTGTTGGAGAAGATGACACTGACACCGACATTGATGATGATGTTGAAGTAGTATTTGTTAGATTAACTGAGAGGGGGGGTGAATCAGTTAGATCAATTATCCTACAGTCCCAATTATCAAGATGTAACTCCCAAAACAATTTCAACAAATTCTGTAGCTCGGTAACACAAACTATTAAATTGTCTGTGCCTTTTATCAATTACCAGTTAATTAACTCAATGATTACCGACCAAATCAAATATGTAGTATGTAAAGTATGAAAATAAAAAAATCATCACAAAAACATATAACACAATGATTTAACATGGAAACCATGTAAAGGGAAAAACCACCTGGGACGGGTCACCCAAAATAATTTTCACTCTTCTGAAGTGAGCTCAGTGAAGAGCTAACCCTGTTAAAGGTTACTATGTACAAGGAAATGTACCTTCATAGAATTAGTATTGAGAAATAAATGAAATAAAAACTAAATAAACCACAATATAGAAACTATTTAGCAAATGAAAGATCAATTGAGCATCCTATGGCTCTCTATCTAAGAGTGTTAATAGAAGCACTCAGCAAGCTACCATTAATGACAATCCTAGAATGAGAAATGATAAAGATTAAGCTAAAGCTAATAATTATATTCAAATTGAATGCTAATTAAGCTCTTAAAATGCCTTTCTAGCTATAAAATGCAAGAGGCTCTATGCAATTCTCAGATGTTTGGTTATCAATTATGAGGATTTTGGTTTTCCTTTTATAAATGTATGCAATGATAGGGCGTGTGGTGTAGTTGATCATGATTAAGGCTTGGTTGAGTGTTTGGTTCCACCCTTTGAAGACAATGCAGAGTTTGTGTCCTCAAAGCTTGGGACAAGTAGACAAGATCAATGGACCAGATTCTCTTTCACTTTGAGTGATTGAGATTGAATTTGGCTTGATCCATGTGAATGCATTTCCTCAAATCCTATTGGTTGATTGAATTCCCTCTCCTTTTGGGTTGTTGAGAGAAATTAGGATTTATTAATTGATTTAAATTGATTTGTTTATCCATGTACCCCTTGAATGGGTTAAATTTGATTTAATCCAAAACTATACAATTAATAGAATTAATTGCACTTTGATTTGTTTTCACTTGATTAAAATGCTCTCAATTTTGATTTATCTTGAATTAAGACTTGATTTTAATTTTGATTGGCTAAATGTTTGATTCAATTCAATTGCCTTGATCTTTTCCTCGATTTGCCTTGATTTACTTTGATTTTCTTTGATTTGATTTGATTTGTTTCAATTATCTTTGTCCATTTTTTAGTGATTACAAATGCCCCTCTTTAAGTTGACGTGTGAAGCATGTCGATTCAAAGAATACTTTGATCTTGCTGATGAAAGATCCTGATTCTGTCGATGGTTGATCTTTGATGTTCATTTGATGTCTTTCGATGATCAATCCTTGATATATGATATGAGATTGGTGCAGTTCTGATGATGTTCCTTCAATTGATGTGATACTCTGATGGTTGTTTTGATTATTGTTTCTAATGATGGATCCTTGATATGATGTAAGATTCTGATATAAAATTTTGATTTGATGATTGATTCCGATGTGATGCCCCAGTTGATTGATTTATGAAATTTTTTTTGATAAAAGCTTTCACTTTGATTTGATGATCGGTCTCTCAATTGTTGATGATGATCTTGCTGACGCTGATTATTATCCGATGGTATGCCCCCTCGAAAATGAAATAAAATTTGAACGATGATTGAATATTTTGATGTTTTTGGTTAAATCACATTGATTTAGTTCACTTTTTAATGAATTTTAATTTCATTTCTGATATTGATTTTACGTTTGTTTGATTACAAATGCCCCTATTTTAGCTGATTTGATGAAAAAATCAAGTCGCTAAGTCAATTATGGTGAAAGATTCCCTTTTTAGGTCATAGATACCATTTTTTAGGTCAAAAGGCTATATAAAGGGGTCAAAATTCCTTTTTCACTATTCATTCCACTTTCACTTTTCACTTTTTCCTCTTTGACTTCTTCTACCTTTCATGATGTCTGTCCCCATTCGCGAGCATAGATTTGAGTGATGTTGTCAATATCAACATCTACCTGGCTCTGGACCTTCGAAGAGTGTCTATACTTCCTCGTTTTGTTAATTTTTGCATTTAATTTCCAAATTTTTAGATTTTTCCTTTAAATACCCTCTTTTTTTCATCTTTTCAATCCAAAGAGCACTTTTTCCCAATTAAATAGTGCTTTCACTCTCCATGTTGTGCTTCCACAATTTTAAGGTGCACTTTCGCATTTTGATTGTGTGCTTTTGCTCACCATATTTTGGCCCTAATCCACTTTTACCTTGTTAAAGAGTGCTTTTCCTCTTATTTTCTCTTTTAAAATTTTAAACTGTGCTTCCGATATTTTCAATAGCACTTTTGAATTCTTTGGGTGTGTTTGCCTATTTTTCCTCTTTTAATCCATTATGTAATGCTTTTACATACTTAAAACAACGCTTTTGCATTTGTGCACTTTTAAAG
Source organism: Chamaecyparis obtusa (assembly GCA_027943335.1). Lineage (NCBI taxonomy): Eukaryota > Viridiplantae > Streptophyta > Pinopsida > Cupressales > Cupressaceae > Chamaecyparis > Chamaecyparis obtusa. The sequence continues at coordinate 1,927,468 of BSBK01004801.1, forward strand.
CCTAAAATAGCACTTTCACTCAGCAAAAATAGTTTCAATTTGATTAAGTTCACTTTGTGTTTCTTCTAACATCATCGATCAGTTGATAGGTTAAGTTCCCAAACTTGATGTCTTTAACAAGTTGTAATATGTCAATATGAGTTAGTTATCATTTGAATATTTCTCATCAATCTAGATTCTGATGGTGGGTGATGATAAATTTTCCATTCTATCTGAGCAGAAACATGAAAATTGATTGTGGTTTGATATTTTGAAATTTTTTGATTGACTTTGAATGAGCCAAATAATAATTGATTTCAATTCTAATGTGATTGAAATTGTTTTTATAGGAGATCCTTGGGTCCTTGGGTCCTTGCGTGTTCATGGTTCTTATCCTCTATCATGGAGCATGATTGATGATCTCAGTGCGGTGGATCATCGCCATATCAGTTCTTATGGCCTATCTTTCCTTCTTCATCTTCCTTATTTCTGAGTGAATCGGGGTCTTCTCACTGCTATGGCTGAGCATTGGCACTCAGACCATAATACCTTTCATTTTCCATTAGGGGACATGACTATTACTCCTGAGGATGTTTATTGGATCCTCCACTTACCTACTCATGGTGAGCTAGTTTATTATGACTCTTTGTATAATGGAGCAGTATGTCAGCGAGTATTTGGTGATCACACTATTGGTGATGTGCACATTCAGTGGGCTTAGTTCATTTCCTTTCTTGTATTTCCAGTTGTTCTAGGTACTTTGATTAGAGGTTTCCTTCTTCCTGACAGACGTGGGCATGAGTTTGATGTCGGTTGAGGTCCCATTCTCGAGGATCTGATGTCACATCCTCGTCACTTTGACTGGGGTTCTTGTGTTCTGGTCTAGTTATATCATGAGTTGCGCATAGTGGTCTATAGACATTCTACTACACTTACTGCAGGTGTGATCCTTCTTCATTTGTGGACCTAGGAGCATATCCTAGTGACACGTCCTACTACTGTGTGAGATCATCAGCCAAGGTGGCCATTTTCTTGGATGTATGGTGGTATTATTATCCAGACCCATATGGGTAAGTTGGATTACTAGCGACGTGTCCTTGATGACACAAATACTATTGTATGGAGGCCATATCTTGGTTTCAAGGCTTGGCCAGAGGATGATGGTGAGCTTCCTTACATGTTCTACCCCTGATGGATGATCGGGTGTTCCACTTATACTATTAACTGATTCTTCTTTTGACAAGTTTTTCATTAGTATGGATGTACTCAGGATATGCCATAGGGAGTAGCCATGTATGCTCATGTACAGGCCAAGAGATCAGTATGGGGCCCATGTGTAGATTATAGGATAGTTGTGCAGGAGATATGAGAGATTAGGTATTGTCCTTGGTCTCCTAGATCACATGTGATGGATGCGGGTATTACTGATGATTATGGTGCTTGGCTCTTGTGCTATCCTTTCCCTATATTTATTGATCCTACGGAGAGAGTTCCTACCATTGAGGAGTTATCAGATGGAGATGATAGTGGTGTGGGAAATGATGCTAGTGGTGATGATGGGGATGATGGCAGAGATGGTGGTGGTGTTGGTAGGATCAAGGGATGACATGGATGATGGGGTCATCAAGGGGCTAGAGTGGGTAGAGTTTGTATGCCAGTGATTGCTACTGCTCCTATTCCTCCTAGGGGTAATGATCAGGTGAGGGGTCATCGAGTTGATAGCATATTACATCATGTTGCCAGGGATCCAATAGATAGACCTAGAGTCAGGCGTTAGAGGGATGTTGATGCATATATTGCACAGGTGTTACTTGATCAAGCACAGAGTGCTCCTGCTCAGCAAGTTATTCCTCCAGTTGTTCCACAGGCTACCTCATCTCAGGCACATGTTTCTATTTCAATGCCTTCATCTTCTTCACACCCATCATCTTCTCATAATTTCCATCTTTGGGTGATCCATCCTCTTCGAGGCCATCTTCTTATGTTCCTCCTCCGCAGTCTTCTGCAGCACAAACTCCTACCCCAGCCTCAACATCAGATGTTGTATCCTTGCATACTCAGATTTTAGCAATGCAACAATAGGTTTCTTAGTTGAGCTCGATGATGTAGACTTTCATGGCTACTATGAGCTGGCATGGTTTACAGGATAGTTCTAGTTAGCCTCCAAATAGTGCTCCTGGTCCTAATGGTCCTGATGGTACCGATGGTGCTGGTGATTTAGTTTTTTGAGATATCTATGATTTATATGATTTGATATACATGATCTTTCTCTTTGTTGTTATCGATACCTTGGACTCTTGTTGTATCATTTATGATCAATTGATGTTTCTTATGTTGATACTCTGATAGTTTGATGGACATTGATATTTGAATACTGCTTTTATGATCATTCATTTTAGACTTTGACATCTTGTTGATTTCATGATGATGGTACCATGGACTCTGATACTCTCTTTGATAGATTTCACTATATATGATGTTATCATGTGTGGAATCTCATTTTCAGGTATTTTGCATGATATGCAGATCTATACGACTCTATCTCCTATATGCTTTATTTTATGCTTTTCAGAATGCAATTTTCCAAATGTATGCATATGTTCTAATGATGCTTTAAATGATTGTCTTATGTATGACATAGAATAGATGAATGCAATGTTAATTTAATGATTAGTGATATTGTGTGTATGTAATGAATACTTGTAGGATGTTAGATGAATAATGAATATTTGATCTAATGGATGTCTTTCTTTTGATATGCAATTTGATGGATCTATGTAATGATGTAATGATCATGAGCTTTTAATGATATATGCAATATGGCTGAATGATACTATCATGAACGATATGCATTTAATGTTGAATGATCCTAATGTATGCAAAGAATGATTAACTAACTTAATGCAATGCACTTAATAAATTGATATTTAAGAATGCACCTTAAATGATATGAATGCAATCTAATGATAATAATGAACTTAATGCAATCTAAATGGATGCCATCTAATGATAATGCACTTTTTTTAAAATTTGTTTTTAATTTCCAACACACTCAATCTGATATAGTTGTTTTTTATCATCCTTTGATTTTTTATTTGAGTACACCCCCCTCTTCTTTTCCTCTTGTAAATTAAGCAAAGAAAGGAAAAACAATATACAATGCACTTAATCTAAGATGTATGCAACTAACTGTCATTATTCAAAATTTGGAGCTTATAATCATCATTGAGCATTTTTGGGATCATGTCTTAGTACAACCATCACTAGTTCAACTATGATGATATGAATACTTTTTGCACCTCTTTCTTTGCTTTCCCTTCTCTCTTCGGTACGACTATCACTGATTTAAGCCAATCATGAGAGTGTGAATACCGATTTTGTTGAATTCTATGTTGCAAGTGGATTTTGGTATTATTATACTGAAGATCAAAATAACCAAGGTCTCCTTTTACATAAACAAGCAAAAATCTCAGTTTTATCCTATGTACCAGTCCTTGATGATTCTTTGATGATCATGTCCTTAGACAAATTATACATGATTTAAAACTTTGATTTTAAGACAATCATTTAGAAATCAACAAAAATATCATCCTTTCATCATAGCTTTTCTAGTCTAAACCTTTCATCGATTCGCTAGAAAGACATGATTTCATCAATTTAGTCAACACTTAGAAAAATTTCTTGCAATGTTTTTCAAATCCATATTTAAATTGTAGTTCCATCCATTTCATACTTTTAATCCTGATAAAGATAAGTTCATGTAAGATCTTGGATCAAATTTTGCATTTGGCTCAAATTGGATTAGAATGTAGATTTGATTAAGTGTTCCTCTTTCGAATTTGATGACTTGATTCTATGATTGAATAAAGCTTTCTTTTGATGAATCCTTTCTCCTTTTGAGTAGATTGCCCCTAGTTTTAGATAATTTTTCTTGTGGTACTTAAGATAATTTGCAGATTAGGTGATCAAAATCTTAAGGTACTTGCAAATCCAACTGTGGGGTTTTATTATGCAATATATACAAATGTTGGTGAATGCAATATTTACAAGGTGACCTGCTAGGCATGCGAATGACTTGGACTATCAATGGTGTCTATTTACCAAGTTTTCACCGATTGAATAGATCTTGCTCTTTTTTCTATTTTTAAAGCTTTTCTCTTTTTTTGCTACCAAGGCACCTATTTGCTAGGTTTTCACCAAGGCACTTTTTCTCTTTTTTTTTTATTTTTTTTTATTTTTATTTTTTTCATTTTTTTTCCATATCATCAAGGCACCTATTTGCTAGGTTTTCACCAAGACAACATCTTTTTGAGAATCATATATGAATTTTTTTGGTATTTCTTCATGCTCAATTTTCCACTATTTTTTATCTTTTCTGCTTTTCAATTTGTTTGTTCTTTTCTACTTTTCAAATGTTTTTGGTATTTTCAAGATCTCTTTTGATTATATACAATAAATATGATTCTTTCCATCTAATACTCTTTATACTCTTTCATCTACCTCATGTATAGAACCTCTTTAGATGTATGCTATTAATAGGTTCTTGCAGCTCTTCTCCATCAAAATCTACTAATTTGTATGTGTCAGTCCCAAAAGAAGTAATGATAAAAGGTCCTAACCAGTTTGCTTCCCATTTTCCTTTCTTTTCTCTTTTTTCTTGATTTTTGGGATTCTCTCGCAAAACTAGGTCACCTATTTGAAATGTTCTTGGCTTGATGTGCTTGTTATAAGTCCCTTGACATTCTATTTTGGTATACCTTCAAATGATCAAATGCTTGCTTTTGTTTCTCATCTAGGAGTTCTAGTTCTTGCAGCCTAGCAACTCTATAGTCTTCCTCACTTATCAAACCATGAAGAGATACCCTTAAGGATGGAAGTTCTACCTCCAAAGGCAAAACTACTTCTATTCCAAAGACTAAGGAAAAAGGTGTAGCTCTTGTTGGCGTTCTTATGCTTGTTCTATAAGCCCATAAGGTCAGGTTTATTTTGATGTGCCAATCTCTACCTGAATTGTCCACCGTTCTCTTCAATATTTTCAAGATGTTTTTATTTGTTGCCTCGGCTTGTCCATTCATAACTATTCCTCTTACTTCAGGACGTTTACCCAGCCAACGTTTTGACCCAGCTTTACTTAAAGTTCTATTTTTCCATTTAACGTTGCCTACTTGTCCAATTGTTGCTGAGCAGTTCTCAGATATTAAACGAACCTCCCCAGATGGTAATCTTAATGTGGTCAATCAGCCTTCTTTTGTGATCAATTCTACCACAGCACCCGCTGTTCTAGCTAATTGTCCGCCTTTTCCGACTTGTAACCTTGGGGGTAATAGATGGATGAAGAATGATGAATCATCTGAAACTTTGTGAATAATTCCTTAAATCTTTATTTTTCAAATGCTTTGCATTATCCTTTATGATAGCATGAGGTATGCCATATCTAAAAATGATGTGATTAGGATAAACAAAGATATCTAATTTCCAGTTGCAGTTGATAAGGGTACAGCTTCCACGTAGTTGGTAAAGTATTCTGTTACCGTGATGATGAATTTATGACCATTCAAGGATGGTGGATAAATCATGCCTATTAAATCTAGACCCCCTTGATAAAATAGCCAAGGTGTTGTCATTGGATGAAGCTCTTGTGCGAGCACATGTATCAAGTTTCCATGAAATTGACACTTTCTACAAGTTTTGGCAAAGTTACAAGCGTATTTCTCCATCATAGGCCAAAAATATCCTATCTTAAGAAGTTTCTTAGCTAGGGTTAATCTGTTCGAGTGTGATCCGCAAATTCCTTCATGGATTTCTCGTAAGGCTATGTTTGATTCCTCTTCTTCAAGACATGTAAGGAGCATTCTATCTAAACTCTTATGATACAATGTTTCAGAAACTATAGTATATCGGGCGGCTTGGCAAATGAAGCTTTTCTTTTGATTCCTGGTTTGGTCTATGGGAAGAATTTGATCTTTTAAGTAAGTGTAAATAGGTCCATACCAAGGTGATTCATGTTTAGTTAGTAAGAAAATGGTATAAGGGTGGGTAGGGTCAAATGCGGGTTGATCCACTTCTTCTACCAGGAATTCATATCTAGCACTCTGATCAAGTATTTGTAGAAGTGAAGCCAAAGTTTCCATTGCATCTTCTTCTTTGTTCTTTTCTCTTGGCCCTTTCTCGAATGTAATAAGAATGAAGTACTTCTTAAGATGTTCCACCTTGTTTTTATAGGGTACCAATTTGTCATCTTTTGTTTGATATTCTTCATTAACTTGATTAATGACTAATTGTGAATCTCCATAAACCTTTAGTTCTATCACTTTTCATTCTAGTGCCAACTTGATTCCAATGACCAAGGCTTCATATTCTGCTATATTATTGGTGCATGGGAATAATAATTTATAGGACTTAGGATTAGTAGATCCTTGAGGAGTGATTAGAAGTATGCCTACTCCTGGCCCATGTTGAGTGTATGAACCATCAAAATATAGTTGCCATGTTTTTGCCTCAACATTCACAATCTCTGAATCTGGGAATTCCGCTTGGATGGGATGATCATCTTGAAGTGATGCTTCTACTAACTAGTCAGCAATGACTTATCCTTTGATTGATTTCCTATCAACATATTCAATGTTGAACTCACTTAACACCATAACCTACTTTTCTAGCCTTCCATTTAATGTTGTTTTACTAAGTAGATACTTCAAAGGATCAATTTTGGCAATGAGCCTTATCTTGTGAGCTAGCATATAATTGTGTAATTTTTGTGAAGAAAAAACCATGGCCAAGAATGCCCTTTCCATGAATGTATAGTTCAGCTTGTATTTGACTAGAGTCCTACTTATGTAGTAAATCGCCTTTTCTTTGCATGTTTCATCTTCTTGTGCTAAAAGTGCCCCTAATGAATTCTCCGTTGCTAAAATATATAGGATTAAGGGCTTGCCTCTGATAGGTGGCATCAATATTGGTAGGTTCATGAGGTATTTCTTCAATAGATTAAAGGCTTCTTCACACTTTTCATCCCATTTGAAGATTGTATCTTTATGCAGAAGTTGGGTGAAATTATGGCATTTTTTGACTAATTGGGAAATAAATCTCCTGATGGATTGTAACCTTCCTTGTAGAGATCTCATTTGGCTAATGTTTTTAGGTGCTTCCATTTCCATAATGGCCTTAACTTTAGCAGGATCCACCTCTATTCCCTTTGCAAATACAATGTAGCCTAGTAGTTTGTCGGATTGGACTCCAAATGCACATTTTTTGGATTAAGCCTTACTTTGAATTTCTCTAACCTTTCAAAAAAATTCTCCAGAATTGTTAAGTGATCTTTTCTTGAGTGAGATTTGGCTAATATGTCATCCACATAGTCCTCCATGAACTTATGCATCATATCATGAAATATTGTGGTCATCGCTCATTGATAGGTTGCTTCGGCATTCTTCAAACCAAACGACATGACATTCCAGCAAAAATTACCCCATGCACATGTAAAAGCTTTCTTATCTTGGTCTTCTAGTGCTATCTTTATCTGGTTATATCCACTAAACCCATCCATGAGTGAAAACATAGAGTGTCCTATTGTTAGGTCCACAATGGCATCTATACTTGGAAGTGGGAAGTCATCTTTAGGACATGCCAAGTTTAAGTCTCTAAAATCCATGCAGATTCTAATGGATTTATCTATTTTTGATACTGGCACTATATTTGAGATCCATTGTGCATAATCAATGGCCCTTATAAATCCCACTTTCAGTAATTTTTCTAATTCCACTTTGACAAGTAGCACTATATGTGGATGCATCTTCCTTAACTTTTTCTTAATGGGTTTGGCTCCTTCCTTGATATTTAGGTGACGCATTATCAAATTTGGATCTAATCTCGGCATATCATCATAAGACCATGCAAATTTAATTTTTTTTCTTTAAAGAACTTGATGAATTATGTTCTTTCTTCGCTAGATAGGGATGTCATTAGGTGGATGATCTTCAGCTCAATTTCTAACCCAATATTTATCTTTTATGTGGGCTCAATTAAGATTGGAGATCTTTCTTCATAATGTTCTGGTAGAGCATCCAAACTCCCTTCCTTAGGTGCCTCAATTGGTTTTTCACCTTTGGAATCATCCTTTATTTCTTTATTTCTTTCTTCTTGATCTAATGTTGCCACAACATGGTTTTCAACACTCGATTCTTTTCCTTTTTTGTTTTTTTTGTTTTTTTTCATTTTTTCTCGGATTGAAAGTTTGGATGCTCCCCTTAATCAATTCTTCCTAATATTCCATGATAGAAGAGGGTTCAACCATGTTAAGGTATTGGGACACCATATTTTCATTCAAGAAGATTGGAAGGGTAGTTGGTTGAATGGAATTTCATTCAATTAATCTAGGTGTATGAGAGTTAATGGGTCAATACTTGGGTTTGTTTCAATGGGGTTTAAGGCTAATAGTTTGTTCGATGGTTCATACATTGTATCGTGCAAGTCTATAACATGGGCCTCTTCTAAATGTTCTAAAGAAGTAGGATCAAAGTCCTCCTTAGTAGAATCCTCTAAGATTTCTGTTGGATAAAATTTGTTTGGATTAAACCTAATGTTTGATTCCTCCATAGTAGGTCTCCATGAAGGTATGTAGGGTTCATCTACCCATTGATTTATCTCCATTTCTATGCTTGGCACATTATTTAGAACCACTTGGGTTGAACTAGATGCTTGATTTGAACTTTATTCTACTATTGGTCCTTTATCCTTGGTAGAAGTATAGGTATGAATAACATCAATACCCTTATCATGGAATGACTCATTAGATAATGTCTCCCATTCCCACTCATTAGAATCCTCATCACTATGAGATTCTAATTGCAATATTTGGCCATGGAGTTTGGGATAATGTTTTTGAGTGTATCCTTCTTCAAGATACCCTAATCATGTTTTCTCCTTGCTATCTCACCATGTACTTTCTATTGGTTCAACTAGTCCTTCATTCCTCATGCCCAAAGGTCCTTGGCCTTTGTACCCCACCTTTTGCATGATTTTAAATCCTTTCCCATATTGATGTGTGGGAATGCTAGAATTTTGGATGCTTTTGACATAGACACTTGATTCTTCATCTTTATATAACCAGTTCAGGATCCCATTGTCTTCTTCATCCATGGTGGATGATGTACTTTCCCTCACAAAATTATCATTATATCTATGGGGTAGATTTGAGGGTCTTCCATAGGACTTGGGTGATAAGGGTAAGTCCATCATAGATAAGGAGTATTCACCTACACCTTTTTGCTTGATCTTGCATTGCTTATCAAAATTCTTCATCATTTGGTCCATTTTTTTATAATGAGCCTCTTTGGTGTGCACTTGGATAGCTTTGGTATGGTCTTCTTTTGATTTTTTAATAATATTATCCTCACTAACCTTCTCTTTTCCTTTAGTTGATGTAGTTAGGTTAGTGAGTTTTGGTGTGTCTTCAATAACAATTTCCTCTTCCATCTTTTCTTTTCCCTTCAATAATGGGATGTCTTTAGAACTTTTCCCTTGCTCCATTTGATTAGGTATAGACCCTTCTGCATTGTGTGGGACTAGAGAGTCATTGATAGGCTTGATGTTGTTACAATATTGGAAAGGGTTTAGGTCCCTACTTACCATTATCTCTTGCCCTAGATAGGGAAATTTTAGGCATTGATGATATGTAGAAGGAATGGCTTGCATTTCATGAATCCATAGCCTTCCTAACAAGATATTGTAAGTCAAATTTAGATATAACACTTGGCATATGATCTCTTTTTTCATGGGACCAACTATTATGGGTAACACTATGACTCCTTTTGAAGCTCTTTCTTCATCATTGTAGGCTTTAATGGTTATATTTTTCTTATGGTCAATAGCCTCCTCAGAAAATCCTAGGGCCTTCACTAGGCTAAGGGTACAAATTTTTAGGCCAGCTCCTCCATCTATAAGGAATCTTTTCACCCTATGCTTATGAATCAAAACTTCTATGTGAAAAGGTAGATTTTGAGGATGATTAAGGGACATGTCATCTTGCTCAGAAAATGATAAGAAATGGGGTGCAATGAGGTGTCCCACCATATTTTGAAATTTTTCTACCTCCAAATTTAGAGGAACGTTAGTTTCCAATAAGGCTTTCTCCAAAATGTCTTTATGAGTTGGTGACAATTTGAGTAACTCAAGAATAGAGATTTGAGCGGGAGTTCTTTGTAGTTTCTCAACTAAGTTGTATTGTTTTGATGATGAGGTTGAAGCTTGGTTTGATAACACAATTTTAGGAGCATTGGTAGGTAGAATAATTTTTTATGCTTGCCCCCTAGTGACAACATTTGATGATGCTTCTCTAAAATTTTTCTTTACTACGACAACATTTATGGTATTATCCTCTTCTCTTAGATTATTTATCATGTTATCATAAGTATGAGCAAAGTTCACTTTCTCATTACCTCTTTTTTTACTTTGATTAGCATTAGATGACTCACCATTTTCATGGCTCAAAAAGGGGTTCTTGAAGGCCATAAGTATGAGCAAAGTTCACTTTCTCATTACCTCTTTTTTTACTTTGATTAGCATTAGATGACTCACCCTTTTCATGGCTCAAAAAGGGGTTCTTGAAGGCCATGTGATCCTAATTGTTTTGAGGTCCTTCAATTTTGATGGTTCCATTATCTATTAAATCTTGCACTAAGTGTTTTAATCTCATGCATTCATTTGTTGGATGACCTCTATTTTGATGATATTCACAATGATGAGAGTCGTTTCACCAATTAGGTTTAACTAGATAGGTTTAACCAAGGTCCTTAATGCATTCTCCAAAGGTTCACCTAGATAGGTGAATTTTCTTTTGTTAATAGTGGAGTAAAAGGATTTGGGCTTATTCCCATTAGCATTATTATAAGGATTATTGGCATTATTGTTGGAATTGTTGGAATTGTTATTGGAATTGTTAGGATTAAATGGAGCTTTTTTTTATTGATTAACATTATTTGAAGAATTAGCTCCATATCCTAAGGTGAAAGGGGTTTCCTTCAAGTTGTGAGCCTCCACAACTCCATCATTCACAAGGTTTTTGTTGTTATTCTTTATCCATGACTTAGATTTATCATTGTAATTATTGGACCCTTGATTATTGACATATTTAGGTACATAATTATTGTTGTTGTTGTTGTTGGTGTTATTGGATTTGTTATCTTTAAATAATTTTATTTCACCTCTCTTGACCAATACCTCCTCGATCTTGATCCCATTTTCGATAAGTTTTTCAAATGTTAGGGGACATTGGAGTTATAATCTATAATTCATTTCCATGGTCAAATTGTTTGTGAAGATTTCCATCTTCTCTTTCTCGGGGATACTTCATCGATACCTTGTGAAAATGGTCCTCCACCTTTGTAGGAATCCTAAGAAGGATTCTCCATCTTTCTGTTTGGTATCACACAACTTGAGCATCATGATTTCATGCTCGATGTTATAAGAATAATGGGTCACAAACTTGGAGGCTAGCTCCTCGAAGGTCTTTATTCCTTGGGGTAATTTTGAAAACCACTCCATGGTGGGGCCTCCTAAGCTCCTAGGAAAGAGTCTCATTAGGTATGTATCTCTAGACACCTAAAAATCCTTTAGAAAATAAAGTATTTTTATTTTCTGAAAAACCCCTGATGACTGTTAGAGTAATATTTAGTTTGCTTACTAATTAAATCATATTGATTTAATTCATTAAGTTATTACTCTTTAGTGCTTAAGCTTTCTCTTAGGTGCATTAATAATTAATTCTTTTATTAATTATTAATGTGCAACCTAGCTTTTTTAGGCTTTAGGGTTTTGTTCACCTTTATAGGTTGAACCTTGTAAATACTTTTTCATTATCTTGGAATAAATTTTTCTCTCACACTGCTGAGATTTCCAAGCCCTTGCTTTTTGTCTTCTTGGTTTCCTTTTAGCAATAGGTTATTTGCATGCAGGTATTCTTGGCATTTTGTGAAGTTGGATTTCTCAACTTCTACATGGTATCAGAGCTCCCCTGATGCTGCCCATTCTGGTGACTTTGAATCATTTTTTTGTGATTAAGGGTTTCAAGATTTTTTAGATCTGGTATTCTCTACAAGAAAAAAAAATTAGCACTTTTTACAGGCGCTGCAGTTCTTCTCTAGGTTTTTTTCTTCATTTTGGAGGAGGCACTATTTTTTGGAGCACTTTGAGCCAAAACGGACTCCACCATTGCACTCAGAAGGCTTGAGATAGTCAAAAAACATATAAAATTTGTTGTTTTTGGCCTCCGGGGCATTTGGGAGAAAAATTTTGCCCATATTAGGGCCATACGGGCATGAATATCGAGAAAAAATTTATTTTTTTCTTAAAAAAATTAAAACGGTGTTAAAAAACTATGCCTCCCTTTGAAATTCAAAGGTGCCACCACGCCGCCGCTCATGCACCACCACACTGCAGCCCGCCTCTGGCCACCGCGCCGCCCAACCGCCGCCCAATCGCCGTCGCACTGCCACCCGCGCTGCCCAGCTGTCACCCACGTGCCACCGGCCACCTCCGGACGTCCCATGACGGCCATACGACCGTCAAAATTTTTCTTGGGACTGTGTTTTTCCAATGTGCTTGCATTTTTGGGGGTACCTGGGCTTTTTTGGTCCTACAAGACTTATATGGACTCAAAATTTGACATATGATATATCATCAGAAAGTTCTTTCCGAGCCCGTCACTCTCATGTAGGTTTCACTTCCTAGTTTCTCCATTTGATTACTGATTTTTGCATTCAAAGATGCACCTTCTTCTGTGCTCCTGTTCTACTTCTCGAACTCAAGTTTTTTTCTCGTTTCTTGTGCTTTCATAGTAATTTATTGTGTACGGGGGATAGTATTATACTTTGTGGGGGGGGTGCTCTTTACTTTTTTTACTTTACTTCAGAAAGACACTACTACTTCTATCTTCTTTCTCTCAATGGCGTACTCTTCTGTCACCCACCTTACACCTCACAACTATCACACTTGGAAAGGGCAGATGACTAGATTTCTTATGGAAAAAGGGCTATGGTCATGCCTCAATGAGGCTTAGCCAGTTCTACAGAGGCCTTATGAGGCTCTTATGCAAAGAAATAGGATGGATGAGGCAATGGGCCTCATTGTCATGAACATTTCAGATGGGTTGTTGTTCCACCTGGATGGTTTGACCACACCCAAGGATATGTGGAACAAGTTTTCCACCTTGTCTGGTACAATGAATCAGTTCAAGGTTCTCCAGATAGATGTAGAGTTCACCTCCTTGATACCTGAATCATTCACCAGCATTGAGGACTTCTTGATGAAGTTCAAGTCTCTTTGATCTATTTTATAGGTTGCTGGAAAGATGAAGACAGATGATGAGTGTATCTTTTTGATACTCTCAAAGCTTCGTGGCCCTTATTAGATTTTCACTTCTACCTTCTACTCCACTATGGATGCACTAGTGCTCGTCATGTAATGCCCTCTTTTGAGACTTTCTGTGACAGGTTGACTCATGAGCAGTCCAAGCTCAATCAGATAGATTCACTTACAGGTTCACAGTCATAGGCATTGCTTGCCAAGACACCTCAGGATACACAAAATTAGAAGCCGAAGTAGATATCTGATTCCTCTTCTCAGCACTCTACTGGCCCACCATCTTCTTCTAAGAAGGAGAAACAAAAGACTAAGATCCCTACATGTTCCTATTGTCAGAAGGGACCTCATGATGAGTCACATTATTTTAAGAAGAGATTTGATGGCTATGAGAAACAGATTGCAGATTTGCAAGCTCTCCTTCAAAAGAGCACTATTTCCTCTCCATCCTCTTCCACCTCACAGGGGTCTGCTTTTCAATCTTCTACCTCATCTTCAACATCTAAATAGGATTTTGGATAGGGTCATGCATTACGAGCTTCTGTTGCATCCCCTTCACAGGTCCCTTGGATACTAGATTCAGGTGCTTCTCACCATATGGCATCTTCTCTGGAGATCTTCTCTTCTATTAAGGCTTCTCCTATTTCTCACATTCTCATGGGGAATAACACTATTATGCCAGTCTGCGGGAAAGGTTCTGTATGCATTCAAGATGGAAAATTCAATGATGTATTATATGTTCCATCCCTATCTACAAACCTTCTCTCGATTTATCAGATTACACTTAGTGGGTCAGGGAAGATAGTTGAGTTCACACCAGATTCAGTCTTCATTCAGGATAGTGTGACAGATGGCATTGTTGCTATAGGGATAGTTGATCATCCCACCCATCTCTACACCTTCTCACACTTTGGTCCACCAGCTCCATTATCGACGCACAACTCTCCTCTTACGCAAGAGCATCATGTGGGACAGTGAGGTCACTTGAACCTCTGTGTTGTTCTTGAGACCACTTATGTGACTACCTCACCTCATCTTGTTGGGGTTTCTTCTCTTTAGCAAGACTCTTCTTCAGCACTGCCAGACCCTCCAACTCCATTCATTGAGCCACCAGGTGCAATTTTTGAAGATTCTACAGAGGACACTCATCTCCTCTCTCTTGATAGTATCAGCACACCTATCATACCCCCTACATTGGGGATTCCCTTTCAGGATCCTCGTGTCTACTCCTTTGAGCATCAGCTTGGCCTTCTAGTGACACCTCATCTTTTGAGGGTACCTCTTTAGTGTTCCCTATCTTTCACTCCTTTGTATTGGAGTCACAGTGGTCCATTCATTGTTCCAAGGGTTCTTTCATTTTGGGGGGGCTTTGGAGCCCTGACCCTCTCACGGGGGGGGTTGGTAGCACGCATTGTACTTATGGCTTTGAGAGAGTCTCTTGAAGTCATTTTTTGTCTTTTTCTTGCTTTTATATCTCTTTTTGGAGAGGATTTTTTCCCACTGGGTTTTTTCCTTTGTCTCCGATTTACAGATATTTCCTTGTACTGGGTACCTGATCAGGCCTTGATGTCGGGACCCATTTCCTGCTTTCATAGCTGTGCTAGGTTAGCTTCCCCCTATGCTTAGCTTAAGGGGGGGTGTTAGAGTAATATTTAGCTTGCTTACTAATTAAATCATATTGATTTAATTCGTTAAGTTATTACTCTTTAGTGCTTAAGCTTTCTCTTAGGTGCATTAATAATTAATTCTTTTATTAATTATTAATGTGCAACCTAGCTTTTTTAGGCTTTAGGGTTTTGTTCACCTTTATAGGTTGAACCTTGTAAATACTTTTTCATTATCTTAGAATACATTTTTCTCTCACACCGCTGAGATTTCCAAGCCCTTGCTTTTTGTCTTCTTGGTTTCCTTTCAGCAATAGGTTATTTGCATCCAGGTGTTCTTGGCATTCTATGAAGTTGGATTTCTCAACTTCTACAATGACATCATCATTAATTAATTAATTAATTTTTATGTCATTAAATCCCTTTATCTTAATTAAAAATATTTAATTAAGAAATCCCTTCCAGAAATGTTTAAATCAAATTTAAACACCATTCCCCTATTTATTAATTATTTAATTAATAAATTGACCAAAAAACCTTAAAATAAATAAAAAAATTATTTTAAATCCTAAACCTTGAAAATATCTTAGAGATCCTAAACCTCTTCTAGAATCTTCTAATCCCTCTTTAATTTCGATTAAAGGTTGATTCCATCATTTCCTAACCCTAATCCCAACTCAAAAATATTAAATTAAGATTAAATATTAAATCCTCATGTTTATTAAAAATATTTTAATAAATATCCTCAAAACCTAAAACCTTTGAAATAAATAAACCTTTATTTATTTCCTAAATTCTTATTTATCCTAGAAAGTCCTAGACTCTTCTAGAAAGTCTTCATCCTCATCCAAATCCTAGACTCTTTTAGAAAGTCTTCATCCTCATCCAAACGCTAGACTCTTCTAGAAGAAGTCAATCCTTATTTTTACCCAAACTCAACCCCTAACCTTACCCCAAACCCTGACTCAACCTCCTAACCCAACCCTTTCCAAAAACCTATAAATAATCCTCATTTCTAAGAGCAAAGCACCAATTCAATTTCAATTAATAGCATTGATATCATGTTAAATTAGTTAGCTTTTATTCTCATGCATTGTTATCATGCTAATTTAGTTCTAGGTTTAGCATAATCAATCCTAATTGTTAGATTTCATTATTTTCTTGAAGCTTTTTAGCACATCATAGCTTAGCAATAATGGATTAATATAGTTTATTTCATTGTTTTGCATAGCATATAACATCATATCACATATCATTTGGTCTAAAATCAATCATAGATTACTCATTTCTAGCCTAATCTTCATTTCAACATCGTTTGGATCCTTGAGGCCTTAAGGGAAAATCAAGTGTTCTATACCTATTTTTTGTGCCACTATGGGGTTTTCATGGTATCTAATCAATCCCAATCCCCCTAATCATCATTAGGGACATGTTCCATGTGTTTTGAGAGTGCACCCACAACCCTAAAGTGAGAGCAAATCAAAAGGCCACAGGGTGCTCCCGTTTAAGCTCTATCTGAATTACTTTCCGTAATAGCTTAGATATATGCTATTTTACTAACGTTTGACATGTCTACACCTTTCAAAATAGATTAGGTTTGCACTGATCACATTTTTGAATGCCTTTGAAATCAGGTGTTCTATACCTATTTTTTGTGCCACTATGGGGTTTTCATGGTATCTACTCAATCCCAATCCCCCCTAATCATCATTAGGGACATGCTCCATGTGTTTTGAGAGCGCACCCACATCCCTAAAGTGAGAGCAAATCAAACGACCACAGGGTGCTCCCGTTTAAGCTCTATCTGAATGACTTTGTGAATTACTTTCTATAATAGCTTAGGTATATGATGTTTTACTAATGTTTGACATGTCTACACCTTTCAAAATAGATTAGGTTTGCATTGATTAGATTAGGTTTTACTATAATAATAGTGGGTCACAAACTTGGATGCTAGCTCCTCGAAGGTCTTTATTCCTTGGGGTAATTTTGAAAACCACTCCATGGCGGGGCCTCCTAAGCTCCTAGGAAAGAGTCTCATTAGGTATGTATCATTGTGCATGAACTCAATGCTTAAGGCACAAAACTCCCTTAGATGATCATGTGGGTCTTTTTTACCCATATATTTGTCATACTTAGGAAAAATGGTATTAAAGGGAAAAGGTGCCATAACTAAGCTTTTGTCAAATAGAAAAGGACACAAAGCTTCAATAGAAAAGGCCTTAGGTTTAGCTGTCTTTTTCATGGTATCAATTTGTTCTTGGAAGGCCTTTATTTTCCTAGTCATAGCATTCATGGGGTTATCTTGCTCTTGTTCTTTCTTAAGTTGTTCTATATCGAAATCATGGGGAAGCTTTACTCCTGCTTGAGCTAGGTTTAGGAAAAACTTCTCCCTATCCTTATTTTTTAATTTCTCCATGACCTCTAGGAATTCCTGATCTTGGGCTGCTCTCTCAACTTTTTCTTCAAGTGTTTCTTTCAGATTATGATTGGCATTGTTGATGTTATGATTATTTCCTCCTTGTTGGTAATTATGATATGCGGAGTTTCTATCCATTTCTCCAAGTCTTTTTTCAAATAAGTTTGGGAAAATTTCCTCTTGATTAGGACCTTTGAAAAGACTTTGGTATTCAACTTCTTGCCCTTCATTTGCAACAAGAGTTCTATCTCCTTGTAAAGATACCCTATATGTGTGGGACCGCGTGGAAACTAGCATCCAACAAGGGTTTGATTTGAAGTGATCTTTGATTTGATAATTGTTGATTTTAAATTGAATAGATTAAAAATGTAAGATGAACTTTCAATGGATATCTCTCTCACTTGTTTATGTATTTCAAACACAACAATCATGCACTCACTTGTCTTCTTTTTACCCACTAACACAAAATGTTTGATTTGAAAGAACATTGTCATGGGTTTTGCACAAAAAGAAACTTCAAGCACCTACCTAGCTCAAGATTGGTTCATAAACATGGCTCTAAAAGGTGGTCTTGCTATTTTATCAAGTATTTAATATAGATTCCGTTCAAAATGGATCTTAAACTTTCATCCCCCAAGTATGTTAAGGGGCCTCCCACCACCGATATATCAGAGTTTTGCGCAATCCACGAGGAAGTTCAAAAATTTAAAATCCTTTTGTCATACACCCCATTAAGGATGTATGTGTTTTTTTTTATGGTGGGTTGGATTCTCAGAGCAAAAGCAAGCGTATCCCACTTTGGGTTGTCCCTCTCACCGACCTCATTAAGGCAATTTCTCAAGAGGTGAGCCCACTAATGTTCTAGCATATTCATGTAAAGCAAGGAAATGGAGTTAAGAATTAGTTTTTGGGAATTTGATTCACCAAAAGGTGAAGAGCATATCCCTAACTTTTTCTTAATTTCCCAAACACAATGAACAAGGTTCAATTACTAGCCCACTAACTATAGGGATTTGAGTATTTCTACTCTCCTCCACAAACAAGGGGCTTTGATTTTATGTGCTTGATTTCCTCAACCTTTCTTCTTAATTAAAAAGTTCAACACCTTTGGCATTTTGATTCACTAGAAGAAGTGAAGAGCATATGCCTAAATGCTAAACTTTCCAAACAAAGATAGGTTGTTTTTTAATTACTAGATTTTCAAATGCACCAATGCCACAATTTAAGGGAAAATATTCACTAGTTTGAGGCTTACCTTTCCTTGTAGCTAGCATAGGCTAAGGGTATTTTTTAGTGATTATTTCCATTTTTATCTTACCTTGGCTATAGTTCCTTTCCAATGTTCTTTTCCTCCAACAAAGTTAGTCAACAACAACAACCACAATAAAGGAAATCAAAAACAAAATTGAAGAAGCAAAGTCTAAATCGAATCTAAGGCCTTATTTGCAAATTTTAAGAAAAAATTGAATTAAGGTGAGAAAATCCATTTAAGTGATACAAACTTAGTTTTATATGCTTCTACAACTTTAAGGTAGTTCTCATAAACCTGATTTTCCTCCTCTTGTGAATCCTTAAGAACTAATTTTATGTGAAGAAAGTTCTCCTTCTTGATTTTCTTAGTCAAAGCCTTTCCTTCTTTGTTGAATCTACTCTCTGGTTTCTTTGCTTTTATGTGATCAGACATCCTGCAAAGTCATACAAATCATTTTACCACAATCAGATAATGAAAATTAATAGTTTATGCAAAAGCACTTCTATAATGCTTAAAAGCATTATTTTACTACTTAAAAGCGTCGCTAATCTGATTAAAAGTGATGTTTCAACTCTGTCAGTAAAACTCAAAAGTGCACAAATAACTAATAAAGGCGCTATAGAATTTATCAAAGATGGTGAAAATGAAGTAAAAGTTCTTAGTAAATTAGCAAAAGCACTCAGGGGTCAGGGAATAAGCACTACAGGTCTGTGCAAAGGCATCATAAGAATGATAGACAGATAATAGAAGGATTGAAAGTGTCGTGGATCAGTGCAAAGGCGCACAAATTTGTCATGAAAGTGCTAAAACAGTGCTGGAAAGCATCGTTTAATCATGCAGAAGTGTTGTTTGAGCTCTCAAAAGTGTTTTTTCCTAAAAAACCTAAGAGTTAAACATGCACAAATTTGATAAAAATGAAATAATTTCGAGCGTTTAGTAAAGTGAAGCATCCTGCCCCATGGTGGGTGCCATTTTGTGTACAAGGAAATGTACCTTCATAGAATTAGTATTGAGCAATAAATGAAATAGAAACTAAATAAACCACAATATAGCAACTATTTAGCAAATGAAAGATCAATTGAGCATCCTATGGCTCTCTATCTAAGAGTGTTAATAGAATCTCTCAGCAAGCTACCATTAATGACAATCCTAGAATGAGAAATGATAAAGATTAAGCTAAAGCTAACAATTATATTCAAATTGAATGCTAATTAAGTTCTTAAAATCCTTTCTAGCTATAAAATGCAAGAGGTTCTATGCAATTCTCAGATGTGTGGTTATCAATTATGAGGATTTTGGTCTTCCTTCTATAGATTTATGCAATGATAGGGGCTATGGTGTAGTTGATCATGATTAAGTCTTGGTTGAGTCTTTGGTTCCACCCTTTGAAGACAATGCAAAGTATGTGTCCTCAAAGCTTGGGACAAGTAGACAAGATCAATGGACCAGATTCTCTTTCACTTTGAGTGATTGAGATTGAATTTGGCTTGATCCATGTGAATGCATTTCCTCAAATCCTATTGGTTGATTGAATTTCCTCCCCTTTTGGGTTGTTGAGATAAATTAGGATTTATTAATTGATTTAAATTGATTTGTTTAGCCATGTACCCCTTGAATGGGTTGAATTTGATTTAATCCAAAACTATACAATTAATAGAATTAATTGCACTTTGATTTGTTTTCACTTGATTAAAATGCTCTCAATTTTGATTTATCTTGAATTAAGACTTGATTTTAATTTTGATTGGCTAAATGTTTGATTCAATTCAATTGCCTTGATCTTGTCCTCGATTTGCCTTGATTTAATTTTATTTTCTTTGATTTGTTTCTCAATTATCTTTGTCCATTTTTTAGTGATTACAGTTACAAACACACTGTTAGGTGTGACCTTGTTAGAGGATTTAAGACTAACAGTTATTGTTCAACCAACATTCACTATGGGGTCGATAGGATAACAATGTACATTCCTTGAATGACATAAGGGCATAACATAAGACGGTTAAGTCCACTCAGTTAGGATATTTTTTTTGTATCAATGGTTCAACAGTAGTTGATCTAAATACAATACAACTTAATTTGGAGATGTTCAAATCTATTCTAAGCCCATACAAATCCTCTGATCAATATTTCAATTCACTTCCTCAACTTACTTTTACTCTGTAATAGCTCTTTGATGCTCGGTACTATTCTGCAGTTCAATTCTCCTTCAACCAGTCTGATCAGGCATGCATGAAACTGTATTCACGAGAAATCTCTACAGTCTTCTTTCTTCTGGCATAGTTTCAATAGTGAAACTTATGTCTCTTAAATAGACAGATAAACCATTTTCATATCAACCATCATATTTTTCTACTTATTCTTCTTCATTGATTTTGCCTCTTAAACCTTCCTCAGTAGTTGTGTCAGTAACATGTTTCAATTCCATCCTTTAGATCTTCTTTGAATTTTTTTAGTCATGGATCTTATAACAAACTTTATCCTCAGCCTCAAAATCATAACAATTTCTAGCTCATCATTTTCTATCGACTAAACTAAGCATTTAATACTTTCATCCATACTCGGTTAACAAATAAATGCATTGTTGAACATAAGATTGGTTAATACTTTCGCTCGGTATACACTACACGGGCTTGGTGTATACTGAAGTGCTTCATTTACCGACCACATTACCTTGTACAATTTTTCTTCCATCTTCATAATAGATTAATGCAACATAATCAAGTCAACATTATGAGATCATAGACTCATCAATAAGTTACCCAAAGTATTCCTTATCCTCATCTGTCATATCCATCTTTCTCCATGTAGATATCTCAATTTTTCATCTTTTCTCCTCTTTTTACAGATGTTTAGATGTTTGTAACTAACATGATAAGTATTGTCAAAACTAGTTGACATCAATGACAACATAATGATTGATTTAATTATCTTACATATCATTTTAGTAACTCGGTGATCTCTAATCACTAATCTTCAAGTCATTCAAGTATTCAATCAGTTGTAGTTCATCAATCTCTCCCTTTGGCATTAATGGCAACACAAGCAATATGAAATATGTCATACACATACCAAACATGTATTGCACAACTATGTAAGTAAATGTTGTATCTCGGTAAGCTCTCCCTAGCTTGATTTTTAATATGTTTAATCACTATGTTACATAACAACAATACAAGTGCAAAATCTCCTCTACAAATTTGATCTTTTCAGCTCTCAGATTCCTTCTGTTCTCAACAACAATTTCTCCCTGACTTTCTCTTATTATCTCTCCCTTAGATAGATATTCCATTGATCTCTCTATGTATCTCTCATATTTTTCTTATTGTTTATCTCTCCCTTTGACAACAATTCTAAATAAAAACATAAAACATACAGCTCTGCAATAGCCAAGCAACTCTTTGTTGTTCAGTGTAGACAATGTATCTCGGTATATGGATATGAAAATATATGTTCTAGCTCCTCAAATTTTTCACAACTTTAGACATGATCCAAAGTGTGACCTATGTTGCATCAACATGAATGATCTCCTGATAAGAATAGGATGATGCAACCTCCATATCACATTAGTGACTAGTAGATAGGGGACGAATCCCAAGTCTAGTCCTCAAGTATTCAAAAGTTTCATTCGATAGAGGCTTGGTAAAAATATAAAAAAGTTGCTCCTTTGATGTAACATATTCTAGTTTGACTTGCTTCTCCTATACTTGTTCTCTTAAGTAGTGATACTTAATTGATATATGCTTTATCTTTGAATGCATTATAGGATTCTTAGAAATATTTATAGCACTAGTGTTGTCACAATATATAATCATCGGCTCAGTGATTGTCTCATTCATTCCTTCCAACACTTGTTTGATATAAGAAATGTTTGAACAGTTTGTAGCAATAGAAACATATTCTTCTTCGGTAGTAGACTGAGAAATACAAGGTTGTTTCTTACTTGTCAAAGTTACAAGTCTTTCACCAAAGAAAAATGCTCCTCCGATTGTGCTCTTTCTATCATCTATATTTCCAGCCCAATCTTCATTGGTGTAAACTCTTAGTTCAAGTTTGCCTTCCTTAGGATACCATAAACCATAATCCTTTTTTTTCTTTAGGTATCTCAAGATTCCTTTTACTACAACCATGTGTGAATCCTTTGGATTGGCAGAGAATCTAGCCACAATTCCCACTACATGTGCAATAACAGGCCTACTATGTACAACATACATTAGTTTACCAATCATAGATTGGTACAATGTCTAATTTACCTCTGTAGATTCATCATCTTTTGTCAATTTGCAGCATGTAACCATCAGTGTTCCTACTGGTTTAGCATCTTCCATGCCAAATGTTCTCAATACTTCCTTAATGTACTTTGATTGTGTGATGAAAATTCCATCATTTTGCTGAATAACCTACAAGGATAGAAAGAATTTAATTAGCCCAAACATTGACATTTCAAATTAATTTTTCATCTCATTAGCAAAAACTTTACAAATATGATCTGGTCCTCTAAATATTATATCATCCACAAATATTTCAGCAATCAAAATAGTATCATTTGATCCTCCTTTCATGTACAAATTGTTGTTTTCACTAGTTTTCACAAAACCAATACTTAAGAGATAAGTATGTAACCTTTCATACCATGCTCTTAGTGCTTGCTTTAGTCCATATAGAGATTTGTGCAGTCTATATACCATGTCTTTCTTATTCAGATCAACAAACCCTTCTAGTTGTTTTATGTAGACCTCCTCTTCTAGTATTCCATTTAGAAAAGCTAACTTAACATCCATTTGATATACCTTAAATTTATTATGTACAACATATGCAAGTAACATGGGGACTCCTTCTAGTCTAGCAACAGGTGAAAAAGTTTCACCATAATCAATACCTTATTCTTGTGCATATCCCTTGCAAACAACTCTAGCTTTGTTCCTAGTAACTTCTCCATTCTCATTCAACTTATTTCTGAAAATCCATTTAGTACCGATAACATTTTTATCTTTCAGTCTAGGTACTAAAATCCATGTCTTATTCTTTTCAATTTGTTCAATCTCTTCATTCATATCTTTGATCCATTCATCATTCTCAAGTGCAACCTTAACATTCTTTGGTTCAAACTCACAAACTAAATAGAAAAATCTCCTAACTGAGTGGACTTAACCATCCTATGTTATGCCAATATGTCATTCAAGGAATGTACATTGTTATCCTATCGACCAACATTCACTATGAGGTCGATAGGATAACAATGTACATTCCTTGAATAACATAGGGGCATAACATAAGACGGTTAAGTCCACTCGGTTAGGAGATTTTTCTATATCAATGGTTAAACTGAAATAGTAGTTGATCTAATTACATATAACTTAATTTGCAGATGTTCAGATCTATTCTAAGCCCATACAAATCCTCTGATCAATATTTCAATTCACTTCCTCAACTTACTTTTACTTGTTAATAGCTCTCTGACGCTCGGTACTATTTTACAGTTCAGTTCTCCTTCAACCAGTCTGATCAGGCATGCATGAAATTGTATTCATGTGAAATCTTTGTAGTCTTCTTTCTTTTGGAATAGTTTCAATAGTGAAACTTATGTCTCTTAAATAGACAGATAAACCATTTTCATATCAACCATCATATTTTGTCGCTTATTCTTCTTCATGGATTTTGCCTCTTAAACCTTCCTCAGCAATTGTGTCAGTAACACATTTCAATTTCATCCTTTAGATCTTCTTTGACTTTTGTCATCTGTGGATCTTATAACAAACTTTATCCTCAACTTTGAAATCATAACAATTTCTAGCTCATCATTTTGTGTCAGCTAAACTAAGCATTTAATACTTTCATCCATACTCGGTTAACAAATAAATGTGTCAGTGAACACAAGCTTGGTTAATATTGTCACTTGGTATACACTACACTGGCTCGGTGTATACTGAAGTGCTTCATTTACCAACCACATTGCCTTGTACAATTTTTCTTCCATCTTCATAATAGATTAATGCAACATAATCAAGTCAACATTATGAGATCATAGACTCATCAATAAGTTACCCAAAGTATTCCTTATCCTCATATGTCATATCCATCTTTCTCCATGTAGATATCTTAGTTCTTCATCTTTTCTCCTCTTTTTACAGATGTTTAGATGTTTTTAACTAGCATGATAAGTACTATCAAAACTAGTTGACATCAATGACAACATAATGACTAATTTAATTATCTTACATATCATTTCAGTAACTCGATGATCTCTAATCATTGATCTTCAAGTCATTCAGGTTTTCAATCAGTTGTAGTTCATTAGTATTTGTTGCAATGAAAGATGATTCAAAAGAAGAGGAAAGGTATGTAGAGACAACACTTATTTCTAAAGTTAGTAAGAATGATACTGGGATCATTGATAGTGGATGTACACATCACATGACTGGTGATGAAGATAAGTTTGATCATCTTGAGCATTATAATGGAGGATCAGTGAAAATGGGAAATGACACACCTTGTATGGTAAAAGGAAAAGGATTAATTTTGTTGAATGATAGAATTAGATGTGACAATGCATACTGGATAAAAGGACTTAATTACAACTTGTTGAGTGTAGCACAACTGAATAACTCAGGTCACCAATTTGCATTTGAAAGAAAGAAGGTGAAAATATATGATGAAAATGGAAAGCTTGTCAGAACAGAAGGACAATCAAAAGGTAATTTATTCTATCTTGACAATGCTGAAACTTCTTATTTGCTGGTGAAAAATGAAGATGCATGGTTATGGCATAAGAGGTTATGTCATGTAAATTTTGATAACATGATTAAGATCAGTAGAAAGAGAAAAGTTAGAGGATTGCCTAGTCTAACCAAACTTGATTATGTTATGTGTCATCAATGTCAGAAAGGAAAGATGACAAAATCTAATTTTAAAAGTAAGGACTATTCATCTAAATGAATTTTGGAGTTGGTACACACCAACTTATGTGGTCCTATGAGAACTCAAAGCTACTATTACTTTTTTTTTTTATGACTATACTAGATTGATGATAGTTATGTTCTTGAAAGAAAAATCTAAGGCATTCAAATTGTTTAAATGGTATAAGGCTAAAGTTGAAAAAGAAATTGGAAAAGAATTGAAATGCTTAAGGTTTGATAGAGGAGGTGAGTTTTTTTTTGATGAATTCACTAACTCCTGTAATGAGCATGGAATCAAAAGGCAGGTTTCTGCACCTAGAACACCTCAATAGAATGGAATTGTTGAAAGGAGGAACCGATCTATTGTTGATTGTGCCAGAACATTGATGATTGAGAAAAATGTTGCACAAATGTACTGGGGAGAGGCAGTTAGCACAATAGTATATGTCTTGAAGTGAGTTCAACTAAAGAAAGACACAAACAAGACACCTTATGAGTTATGGTTTGGATACACACCGAGTGTAAGTTATATCAAAATCCTTGGTAGTAAGTGTTATATTATGAAAGATGATAGAAATTGTAAATTTGACTCCAAAGGTGATGAAGGAATATTCTCAGGATATTCTACTAAGCGTAAAGCTTATAAATGTTTGAAAAAAGTTACTAATAATATGATAGAAAGTGCTAATGTAAAAGTTGATGAGTTTGCTAATAAGAATGATGAAGAAAGAATGAGGAACTAGAAGACTATGGTAGGTTTACTTATGTTGAAGATCCACATTATCTACTGAAGCCACAGGCTAAGTCTACCAAGCAACATGAAAATGCTACAGAGAATCAGCAAATGCAAACCGAGCATCGAGAAGGAAAATGAACCTAAACCAAATGATGAGTAGAGAAGAGATCAAGTGCTAGAAATATTTTTTAGAAGACACCATTCAGAGAATCAAATCATTGGAGATAAGCAAGCTGGCATGCTGACCCGAAGTAAGTTAAGACAAAACACATGCTTAGTTTGTGAGTTTGAACCTAAGAATGTTAGGGATCCACTTGAAAATGAGGAATGGATCAATGCTATGAATGAGGAAATTGAACAGATTGAAAAGAATAAGACATGGACATTGGTACCTAGACCGAAGGATAAAAATGTTATTGGTACTAAGTATATTTTTGGGAATAAGTTGAATGAAAATGGAGAAGTTACTAGGAATAAGGCAAGACTTGTTTGCAAGGGATATGCATAAGAAGAAGGTATTGATTATGGTGAAACCTTTTCACCTGTTGCAAGACTTGAAGGAGTTTGTGTATTACTTGCTTATGCTGCACATAAGGGATTTAAAGTATATCAAATGGATGTAAAATCAGCTTTTCCAAATGGAATTCTTGTGGAGGAGGTCTACATAGAACAACCAGAATAGTTTGTTAATTAGAATCAGAAAGACATGGTATGTAGACTGCACAAAGCTGTATATGGACTGAAGCAAGCACTAAGGGCATGGTATGAAAGACTACATGGTTATCTTATCAGTATTGGATTTGTCGAAACTAGTGAAAATAGTAATTTGTACATGTAAGGAGATTTTGATGATAACATTTTGATTGCTGAAATATTTTTTGATGATATAATCTTTGGTGGACAAGATCTGATTTGCAAATCTTTTACTAATGAAATGAGAAAGGAATTTGAGATGTCTATGTTTGGAGAGATTAAATTCTTTGTAGGTTTGCAGATTATACAATAGAAAGATGGGATTTTCATCACTCAATTAAAATACATTAAAGAAGTATTGAAAAAATTTGGCACGGAAGATGCTAAACTAGTAGGAACATCGATGGTCACTGGATGTAAATTGAGAAAGGATGATGAATCTACAGAGGTAAATCAAACACTATACTGATCTATGATTGGTAAACTGATGTATGTAGTACACAGTAGGCCTGATATTGCACATGCAGTGGGGATTGTGGCAAGATTTTCTGTCAATCCTAAAGATTCACATATGGTTGCAGTGAAAAGAATTTTGGGATACTTGAAGAAGACAAAAGACTATGGTTTATGGTACACATTGGAAGGCAAATTTAAACTTAGAGTTTACACAGATGCAGATTGGGCTGGAAACATAGATGACCAGAAGAGCACAACTGGTGGAGAATTATTTTTAGGGGAAAGGTTTGTGACTTGGATTAGCAAGAAACAAGCATGCATTTCTCAGTCTACTGTTGAAGTAGATTATGTTGTTGTTGCTACAAATTGTTCAAATATTGCTTGGATTAGGCAAGTGTTGAAAGGGATGAATGAGGTAATCATTGACCCAGTGATTATATACTGTGACAACACCAGTGCTATAAATATTTTTAAAAATCCTATGATGCATTCAAAGACAAAGCATATATCTATTAAGTATCACTACTTAAGGGAATAAGTTCAAGAGAAGCAGGTGAAACTGAAATTTGTAACATCTAAGGAACAACTTGTTGATATCTTCACTAAACCATTACCAAAGGACACGTTTGAATATTTGAGGACTAGACTTGGGGTTCATCCCCTATCTATGGGTCACTTAGGTGATATGGAGGTTGTATCAACCTATACTTATTTGAAGATCATTCATGTTGATGCACATAGCTCACACTCTGGATTTTGTCTAAGGTTGTGAAAGATTGTAGAAGCTGGAACAAAAAATTGTTTATCAATACACTAAAGGTACTTGACTGACAAACTGATATGAACCAAACAACAGAGAATTAATTGGCTGCTAAAGAGTTGTTTGTATATTTTCTTTGGCATTGTTTTCAAAGGGAGAGAGGATCAGAAGAGACTGCATATGAAAATTTGCATGAGAGAAGATTAGAATGATTGTAGAAAGGGAGAGAGACTGGAATATATGTTGCTGAGAACAAGAATCTGAGAACTAAAAAGATAAAAACTGCAGGGATAGTCTACTTGTAATGCTATTATGTTTTGTAGTGATTAAACATATTAAATATCAAGCTAGGGAGAGTTTACCGAGCTACAACATTTACTTACATAGTTGTAGAATACATGTTTGGTATGTGTATGGAATATATTTCATATTGCTTGTGTTGCCATCAATGCCAGTTAAGGTTTGACATCAATGGCACTATAAAAAAAAATTCAATTGTAGTTTCCAATAGTATCTACATTGAAGACTCCACAAAAAAATGGGATAGCTGAGAGAATCAATAGATCTATAGTTGATTGTGCTAGAACACCATTAATTGATAAAGAAGTTGCACAAACATTCTGGAGAGAATCCATAAGCACTGCTTTGTACACACTCAATCGAATACAGTTGAAGAAATGAGCCAACAAGAAGCCCTATGAGCTCTGGTTTGTTCATACAGTGAATGTATGTTACTTTAAAATCTTTGGAAGTAGGTGTTATATACTGAAACATTCTAGAAATGGAAAGTTTGATTTTAAAGGAGATGAAGATATATTTCTCGGTTATTCATCAAATAGAAAAGAATATAAATTTTGGATCAAGGCTACTAACAAAATTGTTGAAAGTGAAAATGTAAGATTGATGAATTTGCAAAAAGGAATGAAGAGGATAGAAAAAAGGAACCTGAGGATTACAAAAGATTTGTTTATGTTCAAGAAGGGAATTCGATTGAAGCTACCGAGCTGTATCAAGGAGGAACCAATGAGTAAGATGAGCCTCCACCAAGAGATGAAAACACTGATGAACAATCTAATGAGCCTATATTAGAAAAATATGTGAGAAGACACTACTCACCGAGAAGAATTATTGGAGACAAAAATGTAGGAGTCATGACAAGAAGTAAGTTTAAAGATAACACATGTTTGATTTATGAATTTGAGTCAAGATTAGTGAAGGATGCACTAGGAAATGAAGATTGG
The DNA here is from genome assembly GCA_027943335.1 of Chamaecyparis obtusa. Lineage (NCBI taxonomy): Eukaryota > Viridiplantae > Streptophyta > Pinopsida > Cupressales > Cupressaceae > Chamaecyparis > Chamaecyparis obtusa. Next base: position 1,956,857 of record BSBK01004801.1, read on the forward strand.
ATTAATGTTATGAAAGAGGAAATTGATCAAATTGAAAAGAACAACACATGGTCACTGGTACCAAGACCTAAGGATAAGAATGTGATTGGAAAAAATAGATTTTCAGAAATAAACTCAATGAGAAAGGAGATGTGATAAAAAATAAAGCAAAGGTTAGTCTACAAAGGGTATGCACATGAAGAAGGTATTGATTATGGTGAAACTTTTGCACCTATTGCTAGATTAGAAAATGTAAGGATATTACTTGCATATGCTGCATATAAAGGATTTAAAGTTTATCAAATGAATGTTAAGTCTTCATTTCTGAATGGAATTCTTGAAGAAGAAATCTACATTGAACAACATGAAGGATTTGTTCAGAATTCTGATAAGGATATGGTCTACACGCTACAAAAAGAACTCTATGGATTGAAGCAAGCACCTTAAGCATGGTATGAAAGATTACAATCTTAATAAAAATTGGATTTGAAAAGGACTAGTGATAAGAATAATTTATACTTGAAATGCGATAGTACTGATAAAATTCTGATTGTTGAGATATTTGTTGATGACATTATATTTGGTGGAAATGAGATAATGTCTAAATCTTTTTCTAAAGAAATGAGAAAGGAATTTGAGATGTCTATGATAGGAGAGATTAAATTATTTATTGGACTTAAAATTCAACAAGTGAAGGATGGGATCTACATAACACAATCTAAGTATATCAAGGTGATCCTAAAAACATTCAATATAGAAGAATCTAAACTAGTTGAAACACCGATGGATACTGGTTGCAAATTGTCAAAGGAAGATGAAACTAAGGAAGTAAATGAGACACTTTACCGATCTATGATTGGTAAACTATAGTATATTATCCACAACTCACTAGATATTTCACATTTAGTTGGTATAGTTCCAAGGTTTTTTGCAAATCCAAAGGAGACACACATGTATACAGTTAAAAGGATATTTAGATATCTGAAAGGGACTAAAGATTTCAGTTTCTTATACACAAAAGGAGGAGATTTTGATCTTAAGGTATATATTGATGCTGACTGGGCTAGAAATATTGATGACATAAAGAGCACTAGTGGCAGAGCTTTCTTTTTAGGGGAAAGGCTAGTGACATGGTTGAGAAAGGAAAAATCTATATTTCACAATCTACTGTCGAAGCTGAGTATGTTGCTATAGTTATAAATTGTTCTAACATTGTATGGATCAAACAATTACTGTAAGGTATGCATGAAGAGATTAATGATTCAGTTACAATTTATTGTGATAATACCAATGCTATTAACATATCAAAGAATATGATGATGCATTGAGAGACAAAGAATATATCTATTAAGTATCACTATTTGAGAGAGAAAGTACAAGATAATCTTGTGACATTGGAGTATGTGAATTCTAAAGAATAGATAGCTAGTATATTTACAAAACCATTACTGAAGAATTTTTTTGAGTATCTCTGAGGTAAGTTAGGGGTTCTTCCCCTATCCAATGTTCATTAAAGCATGATGGACATTGAATTAATTCAAGTACTCAATAGAATATCTATCTTGTGAGTTGATTCTAGTGTTCACTCTTTAGGTGAAGTCTGAAGTTGTGAAAAATAAGTTTATGAGTGCAATGATAAATTTATACATTTGAGGTATGATTTGAGTTTGTATGTCTTTGGCATTGTTCTCAAAGATGGAGAATGTATGAGATTAGATGAGAATAAGTCAATTGATGTAGGGAGATGAATGAGATTAATTTTGAAAGATCAAAGAGAGAGAATGTTGATGATGCATTGATGTTGCAAAGAGAAAAAGGGAATAAAGATGATGGAATCAAAAAAGGAAATTGTAAAGAAGACTACTTCTGATAGAGGGAGAAAGACTACAAAATAAGATCAAGTATAGAAAAGGAAAACTTAAATCTCAGAGGGAGAATATGAATGATAGTGAAGTGCTACCATCATCAATTGAACACTGAATATTGTTAGTGTTTCCATCAATGCCAAAGAGGGAGATTGTTACCATAACTGGTAGTAATCTTGAAGATTGATTATCCCAATGGTGATGATGATGAAAACTGACCAAGAATAGAGGAATACATGATAGTAGATAGGTTAGATCAATTATTATCATGTCATTGATGTCAAGCAATTGATTTATAGTTTATATTATGTTTCCATATCCTTCAGTAATGGTATAAGTTGGATGAGTTAAGAAGAAGAAATGAGATGTTGTGAAGTTGAAGCACTTAAATGGGCAACTGATACAAATCAAAGAATGATTACATTATGTTGAGATAATTGTTTTCTACCTAACATATGATTATGTTAACTCAGTAAAGCATGGTGGTGAAGATTTGTCAAATCGGTAAGTTAAGTTTCTTTGGATACCGAGAAAGATATGTCGCTCAGTAAAGGTAAAAGGTAATAAGGAAGTAACTCAGTAAAGAAAGGTATCCAAGGCACAAAACAACAAAGAAAGGTTTAGGCACCGAGTGAAATTAATTGAAATAGAAATGGAGGACACTAAGCAAGGAACAAATATTAAATAAGGATTGAATTGACATATAATGATTAGCTATGGCAAGATGGATGATCATGATGAGAAGGAGAGTTAGTTACAAGAGATCTATCGATAAGAAAATTCAAGGTGAATATCTACAACAAGATCTAAATGGAAAATAGAGATGGAACAAGTTTCAAGGAAGTTCAAGTTCCTAGGTGAAAAGAAAATATTTTACAGAGATCCAAATGCAAGGTATAATGAGTTGGACGGTTAAGATTGATTAAAGGAAAACATAATAGAGGAGATTAAGAGACAAAAATTGTCTATATAAAGGATGGATCTGTATGGACAAATGGATAGTAAATTGAATAGTTGAAGGGTTACCGACTGTTGCAATGAAGAAGGAACAAAAATATTTCAAGTGGAAAAGAAAGATTTGATGAAGTGTTGAAGCTAGTGGATAATGAAGAATTGAAGTGAAGATTAAAGAGTGCACAAAGGATCTGATTGAGAAAATATAGTTGCAAATCTACAGGTCAATTTATTTACTATTGCTTACTAGCATTTGTAATAGAGAAATCTCTTAACAGAGTGGACTTAACAGTCATATTGCAAAATCCTTGAAAAAGGTAACATTCTAAAGAGTGTTTGAAGCCCTCTAACAAGGCCACTCCTAACAAGGTGAAGATCCTAATAGATCTGAGCTAAATCCCTTAATCGGGTCACACCTAATAGTGTGTGTTGTAAACTTTAACTGGATTGGATCTTAACCATGCACACTTCAAAAGAGTATTTTCTTAGTGGGTGATAAGTCCCATAGTGGTTTTTCCAAAATATGGGCTTCCACATTAAATACTAGTGTTACATGTGATGCATGAATTGTGTGAATGATTTACTGGTTGTTATAATTTATTTACTATTGTCAATAAATAGTAAAGTTTGTTTTACTGAGCTGCTACCGAGTTAATCAAAGAAATTTTTTTAGGTATTTGGAATGAGGGATTATTGATTCACCCCCTCTCTCCGTAATCCAACAATTTCTCTTCTCTTCTCTCTCATATGTCTTCTCTCTCTGATCTTCAAATACTGATCCTTTTATACTCTATCTACAGGTGGTGGAAATGTTCTAGATTCTTCTCCTTAAACAATAATAGCAATATTGGTTACATCTTTAATGTATATATTCCACTTAATTACCATTGGTGGATCTTACCTTGTAATCATAAAATCATCTTGTTTAAATCTCCAATGTTTTATCAAACAATCTTTTTGGAATTTGTAAAGCGGTTTATGCTAGGTGACCAAATTCAATGTATCTATTAAAATCTATTATGTCGGCCAGTGTTACTGATTAACACATTTTATTATTACTTAGTAACATGTATACTCGACTCAGTAACTAACTTTCTCTTTGACTCACTAACTGTTGTGACTTGGTAATTGTCTAGTGCCTACCTTGCTTTTCTTAGTGTCTGACTCTCATTTCCTTTTACCGAAATGATCTTTTCCTTTACTGATAGACTTATTTTATTTACTGACTAAGTCCTATGACTCATTCTTTATTCAACGACTGAATTTGACAATCAATATGACTTTAACAAAACTAATAAAAATAAAATAACTCTTTAGGAGTATCAGGTTGGTTGCTTTCTATTTTACACCTAAAAGTTTGATGTTTTACAATAACAAAAATATAGACAATGAAGATCTATATGAAGATTTCAAGAAATATATTTCTTCTTTTAGCTCTATAAGACACATGATCTTAATTGGGGATTTTAATGCTAGATAGAAAGAAATCAATCTATTCATTTTGGCACTAATATAGAAAAGTACAATAATCCCTTGTGGAAAACTAAGAGTGAAGATAACTTTAGTAAAAGGACTTCTTAAGATGAGAAGGGGAGTGTTTCACATTTTGGAGTAGAATTTTTAGGTCTTTGTAGTCTCCATGGCATAGTTATATGCAATGGCATGGAGTACTGGACAAGATAAAATGACATCACTTGTACAACATACAATGGGTAGATCATGGTGGGTTATGTCGTATGCTCTCAACCATCCATTTCCAAATTGCTAGATTTCAGGATTGAGCATTAGTCAATGGAGTTAAATTATGATCATATGCATCTTTTTATCAAATATGGTGTAAATACAAGAGGCCTGCAAGGTGGGAAGATCCAAAGTTCTTGTAGAAAAGGTCATAAGCAGGGTAAAATTATTATAAATCAAGAGAATTAAGATATATTATGTGCTTCTCTTGAACAACATCTCCAATTGATAAGAAATAACATTGATTACAAGGAAAAGAGAATGAACTTTTAAGAAATAGCATGTTGATTACCCTAGTTCATAGAGCCTTAAAGGGGTGTAAGAGATCTATGCCATTGAAGGGAATCTTAAACACTTTGCCAGTTAACCCTTGGTATGGCAAGGAATGAAATGTTGTGAAGAGATCTCTTAAAGAGGGGAAGTGAAGAAAAGAAAACACAAATGCATATATGCAGATACTCAAAGGAAAGAGTTAATCTCTTTAGGAAAACATAATCTTAAGGGTTTTTGGAGGGAGCTATAGTAGAAGAGAAAACAAGTGGGAAATAACATCATAGATATCCAATGGTTGGAATATGCAAAGATTTTATATGAGTGGTCAAATGGGGAGGATAACCCCTCTATAATTAATATTTCAGCTGAGCTATTTTCAATTGAAGAAATTAAACTGGGTATAAAGAATATGGCAAAGGGTAAATCACAAGATATTGATGGTTTGCAAATATAATTTTTAAAATGGGGAGTAGAGCTCCTAGATTTTCTCTAGTGTTGTTATACCTCTTCACAAGAGTGGAGACATAAAAGGTCCATCCAATTATCATACCATTATGGTGAGCCCCCTTATTGTAAAACTCTTTGGGAGTATGTTAGAGTGTATAATCAGCGATTGGGAAGAAAAAGAAGAAAGAAGAGAAAAGGGACAGGCGGGCTTCATACCAAAGCATTCTACCATTGATCACTGCATCACTCTAAGGAATTTCATTGAAATTTTTTGGGAGAAACAAGGAGGATAAAATTTTTTCTATTTTGTTTGAATAAGGAGGAGAATATTGTTTCTATTTTTGGGAGAAACAAGGATACTCTACTAAGAGAAAAGCTTACGAATGTTTGAATAAGGTTTCTAACAAAATGATTGAAAGTGCAAATGTGAAAGTTGATGAGTTTGCTGAGAAAAATGATGAAGAAAGCAAGAAACAACCCGAAGACTATGGTAGATATGCATTCATTGAGAAACCTGACATACTACCCGAGAAACAGGTTGAGGCTACCGAGCAATAGGATAAAGATACCGAGCATCAACCTATAGAGATCAAGAATCAGGAAGTCGCTACCGAGGAATAAATTGATCCTACACCAACTGATGAATAAAGAAGAGAACAAGTGTTAGCAAAATTTGTGAGAAGACACCATCCACAAAATCATATTATTGGAGACAAGAAAGCTAGCATGATGACACAAAGTAAGTTGAGACATAACACATGTTTAGTTTGTGAGTTTGAACCTAAAAATATTAGAGATGCACTTGAGAACGAGGAATGGATTAAAGCCATGAATGAAGAAATTGAGCAGATAGAGAAAAATAAAACATGGACATTGGTACTGAGACCGGGTGACAAAAATGTAATTGGAACCAAATGGATATTCAGAAACAAGTTGAATGAGAATGGTGAAGTCACTAGGAACAAAGCAAGACTTGTTTATAAAGGATATACACAAGAAGAAGGAATTGATTATGGTGAGACTTTTGCACCAGTTGCTAGACTTGAAGGAGTTGGAATATTACTTGCATATTCTACACACAAGATTTAAAGTATATCAAATGGATGTTAAATCTGCATTTTTGAATGGGATAATTGAGGAAGAGGTTTACATTAAACAACCTGAAGGTTTTGTTGATCCAAATAAGAAGAACATGGTATGCAAATTGCACAAAGCACTGTATGGACTGAAACAAGCACCGAGAGCATTGTATGAAATACTACATGCATATCTTATTAGTATTGGATTTGTGAGGACAAGTGACAATAGCAATTTGTATTTGAAAGGAGAAACTAATGATAATATTCTTATTGCTGAAATTTTTGTTGGTGATATTATATTTGGAGGACATGATAATATTTGCAAATCTTTTGCTGATGAAATGAGAAAGGAATTTGAAATTTCAATGTTTGGAGAGATTAAATTCTTTCTAGGTTTGCAAATTCTACAAAAAAATGAAGGGATATTCATAACACAATCAAAGTACATCAAAGAAGTGTTGAAGACCTTTGGAATGGAAGATTCAAAACTAGTAGGTACATCGATGGTCACAGGATGCAAATTGACAAAGGATGATCAATCAATCGAGGTAAATCGGACATTATATAGATCAATCATTGGTAAACTGATAACCACTTCTTCAAACTTGTTAATTAACCTGGCAGGTAATTGAACTTGCTTCAACAACAAATTAACTGATAATGACACATCTACTATATCATTGCCAAATTTATTTTATCTATTGACACATCTAAATCATCTAACTGACACGTATTAAGCCTCTGGAGCCATAGTATTCTAACAGGGGTAATCTCTAAGGAAGAACCTAGACTTAATAAGAATAAGGAAATCTAGAATGTTTCATGCTAAAATCTGATAATAATTTCTTTTAATTCAAATGGGCATATCAAAATAGAAGGGAAATTATGTTCCCACCTATCAAATCAAAGAAAAGATAAAGGATTAAAAACATCTTTATTGCATTAGTTATATAAAAGTCAGATTGAATTACTCAATTCAGTAAGTTTAGCTCATCTAGCTGTAGAAGGGACATAGAAAGGCAATGTCTACTTTAATAAGAAGACTTGATGCAAGGACATTTTGTTCATCTCTTTTGAAAATGCCACACTACCAAGCACCCAAGCACTGTAGCTCAATCTCCATCTATAATATAGAAATTTCATAAATCTAAATCTATCAATCTTGTTTATCCAAATAGATAACAACAAAATAGAACCATTTTACCAACTTGTGAACTTGTGAAAAAAAAACATAACTTTAAAGCATGCTTAATCAATTAAGTAATTTTGATTTGTGCCAATTTTAGTCCTTTGGTAGTTTCACTTTTTTACTTCAATTTGCTCCAGATTTGATTGAAGTTCTACTCTATGTTCCCAATTTGTTTCTATTTTGAGCTCTAGTTTTGCTCCTTTATCTTTGCACGTTTAAAATAGAAATAAATAAATTAGTTCTAATTAATAAACATGTGCTCAAACTTTAAATTAGAAATCCATAATTTGTCATAAAATAGATTTATTTATTGTGAATTTAAAATAACTTTATGATTTTATTAAATCTTAAAATTAATTAAAATTTAATTATCTCTCTTTTTAACTTGTTCGCATGTAAAAATAAGAGAAAATTAATTAATTTATAAAAAAAATTATAAATTCTTTCATATATTTAAATTAAATATTTTAAATGCTTTAGGGGATCACCTTGTGGTGTAGTGGTCAGTGGTTGCACTATTAATGGCACAACCAAGGTTCAAATCCCCGCTTGGCCCAAATAGTGTTAATGACAATTTGGGCCCATTCTGATCCCATTGGTTCAAAGCTCTAGTAAAAAGCAATTATCATCTACACTCTGGGATTCCAAAGTCCATGATTCTGAACTGCGACATTCCTAACATTATGGAGTCCAAGATTGTGGTCAGAGTCTGACATTATGGAGTCTAGGATTCCAATGTAAGTCCATTTTGCAAAGCAGTTTTAAATTTCAAGGTTTGGGGAGTTGGGGATTTAGGAAACTAGGATTCTAGGTCATAAGCTTTTGATCTCAGTCATCCATTTCATCCTTCCATCTCTATAAATTGGAACCTTCCCCCTTCACAAATCATTCACTTTCATGCTATCATTATTATGACAAAATCCATCTAGAAATTCATTTGGTCATACCGTTACCATGTTAAAATCACTTCCATCCTTTATCCTATTGTTGTGTTGATTGTGAGAGCATTCCACATTCATTCACTATCCAAAGAGAAAATCAATGGAGTTGCATGCTTCCATTCAGCTCATCTTGAGTGTTGAAGGTATATGCTTTGTATTTGAATTGATTTCTTGTCTTTTCATTTGTGTTGCATTCATATTTCCATCATCACATAGTTCATTCCTTGTAATCATTGTATCTTGATCTAAAGTTGGTGCCTTAGTTTGAAAATCTCTTTTTATCTTGATTTAAGGTTGATGCCTTAGCTAGGGTTGGTGCTCAAGTTTGCAAGATCTTTTCTCAAGGACAGTGTGCTCTTTAGCCTTAGCATGTGGCCTAAACTCTTGTAATTGGTTATTGAAATAGTGTGGGTTTGATTCTCACCGTAGTTTTTCTCTCATTAGGTTTTTCACATAAAAATTTGGTGTTCATGGTTTTTGTCATTGTAATATCTTTTATTTTCAATAAAAAGATATTACAAGCATTTGTTTAAGTAGATAGTTTAATTTTAGTGCATGCTAATTCACCCACCCATCAGAAAGTGTGTTCAACACGTCTCACATGTAGTAATATTATAATAATGGTTAAAAGGCAAATGAGCCTCTCTTCTTTTCTCTTTTTTTTTCTCTTCAGAGTATTAAAAATAATTAGGCTGAGAGCTTCCCAATAATATTTAATAAAAATAAGGAACTCCCAACCATCCATAAACATTCGATAGAATACAGAGTACACTACACGAGCACAAATTAGACCGAATTTGTGTCAAGACACTCGACCACAATACAGGAAGAACGGTTTAGTGATGCATTGTTCAGTCAGGCCTTTTTCTTCATCTTTATTCATCATTGAAATCCCTAACATCTCAATTGCTTTTCCAATTATTTATACCAGACAGTTTTATTTCAAAGAAAGTTAAAGTTGAAACCTTTCTTGCCAGCACCCATAAATAACTTTTTCATCATCTTTATCAATGCTATCACCTCAAACACCATTTTCTTCATCTTTTTCTATGCAAGCACACAAAATTGTAGCCCAATATAGTTGTGATGCTAAATACTACCAAAATTCTTACAATGCTCTCCAACTTCACAATATATCTCACCTGCCTTGTAGAAACAAATTTAATATTTACAGTTATACATCCTTTAAGAATTATTTATTTACAAACTTTTCATGTTGTCTAAGTGGCTGCCGTTACATCTGTGGACAAGCCCTGTTTGTGGCCCCCAATCATAGCAACATGATGCTGAGCAGTATATTTGTGTGCAGCTCCTTCCATTTCAATCATAAACAATTGAAGGATATATTACATTTTATAGTTGGAGCAACTCCCAAACATCTATATACATTATCTTCAACACCTACAGTAAAACCGCACTTAACAAAAAGTTGCAGTTCTTCCATCTTTGTCATAAAGGTAGACACTTGCAAGGAAGGCATAACTAGTGCACTACCCTAGCCTACTTGTAAACTCTTATGCACAAATTACACAAATTTATGTCTCAAGACACGCAACACTGAACTACAGTACAGGAAGAATGGTTTAGTGATACATTGCTCTGTTATGCCCTTTTTCTTCATCTTTATTCATGTCAGCATTCTGAAGAGATGGTCACTATTGGAATCCCTAACATCTCAATTGCTTTTGCACTGATTTATACCATACAGTTTTATTTCAAATAAAGCTGGAAGTTAAAACCCTTCCTGCCAGCACCCATAAACAACCTTTTCATCATCTTTATATATGCTGTCACCTCATATACCATTTTCTTCATCTTTATCCATGCAAGCACACATAATTGTAGCCCAATACAGTTCAAATACTAAATGTTACCAAAATTCTTACAATGCTCTCGCAACTTCACAATATCTATCTTGTGATATAGCTATCAGGTATCAGGATTCAACTGTGTAGTTTTTTTAGTCAAATTCATTGACCCCTACAGAGTTGAATTCTAAATACTAAATGAGTTCGGCCTAAAAAGACTACACAATTGAATCCTGATAAGAATATCACAATTTGACTATCAATATCTATCTTGTCTGTCATGTAGAAACCAATCTAATATTTAGACTTATACATCCTCTGTGAAGTTTGTATATACAAATTTCTCATCTTATCTATGTGGCTGCCATTACATCTGTGGACAAGCCCTGCTTTTGGCCCCCAATCACAGCAACATGATGCTGAGCAGTATATTTATGTACAGCTCCTTCCATTTCTGACAGTGGAGGCTCATTCAAAAATGCCCAGTTGCTTCTTGTCCACCTGAATAAATGAATCAGAGAAATCCAATTATAAATAGTTAGATGATATTACAGAACAAGACCTCAACAAAAGTATCTGGATTTGAAAACATAGAAGTCTAGAGAGAGACAGAAAACTACCAAGTCAGCTTCTTGTTCCTCAATGGCTCCTCATCTTTCAGAAACTGAGTATCTTCATTTTGTCTATCTGAGAAGCTTTTGCTTATTTCTAAACGAGCTGGACGTTTAGTAGAGAATGTTTGGTTGCCACTGCCCACAATTTTGCTTATCTGAAATCCCCCAAACAATCAGCAGTGAGACCACCCATACTACTCAAGAGAGAAAGATTGAAATACAAGTTTGGAAATTTTTGGAAAAAATGAAATATTTTGAAGTGTTGGATAAACATAGGTTAAGCTCCCCTGCTTTTAAAAAATAACTCATGCCACAGGTTAAAACAATCTGCATATTCAAATGGATTACATTTAATAGTTGGAGACAAGCTTAACAACTTCTTAAGCTCAACCACTTCTTACAAACCTGTTAATTACCTTGACAGGTAATTGAAATTGCTTCAACAGCAAATTAACTGATGATGACACATCTACTGTATCATTGCCAAATTTATTTTATCTATTGACACATCTAAATCATCTAACTGACACTTATTAAGCCTGTGGAGTCACAGTATGCTAACAGGAGTAATGTCTAAGGAAGAACCTAGACTTAATAAGAAAAAGGAAATCTAGAATGTTTCATGCTAAAATCTGATAATAATTTCTTTAAATTCAAATGGGCATATCAAAATAGAAGGGAAATTATGTTCCCACCTATCAAATCAAAGAAAAGATAGAGGATTAAAAACATCTATATTGCATTAGTTATATAAAAGTCAGATTGAATTATTCGATTCAGTAAGTTTAGCTTATCTAGCTGTAGAAGGGACATAGAAAGGCAATGTCTACTTTAATAGGAAGACTTGATGCAAGGACATATTGTTCATCTCTTTTGAACACCGCACTACCAAGCACTGTAGCTCAATCTCCATCTATAATACAGAAATTTCATAAATCTAGATCTATCAATCTTCTTTATCCAAATAGATATCAACAAAATAGAACCATTTTACCAACTTGTGAAAAAAAACACAACTTTAAAGCATGCTTAATCAATTAAGTAATTTTTGCCAATTCATGGAAGTTTTCCTTGGATCAATAAAAATTTTAAAGTATTTCAAAGAAAAAAGAGGATCAAATCTTTTTCCAAGCAAATAAGCAGATACCAGAGTATCATCCTCTGAAATTTTTGAGGCTTCCTTCAAATGCTCCACTTCAACCTCCCTCTTGATCTTCCAAAAGTTCTCTATCTCTTCCTCAGTAAAGGACTTCCTTTTTTCAATCCCACCTGTCTCCAAATAAGCCCAAACTCATCAAATCCACATTAAAAAAAACAAGGGATTTTTAAAAAGAATGCTAAAGCTAATGTACTAGATTCAACAATTCTGCTCTGATACTTTACCAGACCTAGGAGAATCCCACCCTGGCATCAAAGAACCCATGATCTCTGTCTTCTGGTACTCACAAATTAGTTCACAAAACTATGAGAAAAGCTCAGCAAGTAAATTTCAAATATATTTCTTAATAGTAAATACTGTTTGACATTAGAGTTGAATTCAATATATAAAGGATCCACCGACATATGTTTACTCCTTCTAAGACCATACTACCCTGATTTTCACTACAACAGCCCACGGAATTATGCTATGTTGGATGCCATTGTTGTTAATTAATCTTTATCTTTAAGAATTGTTGGTTTTGGATAGAGGACTGTGGACACATGGAACCTCGTGATGTGTTGGAGTCATTATCAAAATGTGATTATGATGAAAGATATCAGCCAAGGCACTTGCTTTAAAGATCATTTATTATAGCAAAATCCTTCAAAGTTTGGTAGAAAGTCTGAGATAATATTTGTCCTGTCAGGATAAGGAAGTGTGACAGCCTGACTGTATTTTACTCATTAGATTGTTGCTTCTCTTTCAAAACAAAAAATCAATTGAATGCTTGATTTTCTGCCGAATTAGTTAGGTACGAGGAAATGAAAGTTGGCGTGAATACTGGAACATAGGAGATAACGATCTTGTTGTTATCTGCCCTCTGATTCAATATTTCAACAGTTTGCAGCCCATCAATTTCCTGTTTTTAAGTTTTTTATCTTACAATTTTCCTTTATATTTTTTTATATCAGAATTTTTAACTATTCTATATTTAGAGAGTTTTTCTATATCAGAATTTTTAACTATTTTATATTTATAGAATTTTGCAGTTAAAATATTTTTTTTAAAAGTAAAGAACTAAGGGGTATTCAATTTGAATTAGGATATGATCCAGAAGGGCGAGGAAGACTCCTAGCCTACGTAATCCACACTGAACTGTAAGGTACAGCTATGCTATTTTGACACTTTGATTTTAATTCTCCTAGCAATGAAACAAATTCTGAGGGGTCTTATACAGGGAGTCTTTTTTTCTACTCGATGTATTCAGAACTATTCTACTTTACCAATAATTTATATTCAATAAATCTTCAAACTCTAATCAATCCATTCAAAACTATTCAACTTCACTAAAAAAATTTCCAAAAATTTGAAATCTCCCTTCCCAGACTGTTTTATATATATATTGAATTATACTTATTCTTTCCCGTGGACTTTTTAAGGATACAATTCTATCTTTACTGTACGGATTACTCTACATTATATAAACTATTAAAAAATGCAAATTGGAAAATTTAAATTACTCGTGTTGGCATCAATAGTTCTTCTCTTTCCCCATAAGTTGAGTGTACATTGGATCATCAGCATTGATATTTCTTGTTGGCATCATTGTTATTATCCTTTGTAAGCAGAGACAGAGACAGAGACGTTAATCTCTACCCAAGTTGACGCAAGGCAAGGAGGTCTCGTGCAATTGAAACAAGGTTTGATTGTAAAAGGGTTTCCATCTTTGGTTCTGGTTTTAACTAGACTGGTGTTCTTGACTTTCCTTGTTTTTAAGGTGCACATTATATGTGATTCATGGAGAGTTTATCTTTTAATGCTTTATATGTTTTTGTATTTTAGGAAAGGGTGCGGGTTAAGTTCTAGACATAATATATCAAAGATAATAAAAAAGTCAATTTTTTTTTTTCAGATTTGCAAAAATATAGTAATTTTTTTCCAAATTTTTTGTGGTTTTCGACTACAAAATGTGTAGATGATGAAGAATAGATACAGAAAATTTTGCAAAAATCTGTTGTGTTTTCCATTTTTTGAAATTTAGTCAACCGTGCATTCTATCTGGAACTTAGCCGCGTCCTTAGGAAAGATACTAATAGCTTTTATGTATGTAAGGGTTACAAAGTGGTCATTTTAAAGTATATTTCGGATAATCCTTCATTTTGACCATCACAAAATTTACAGAGTCTATCCAATATTTATGCACAAATGATCTAGTAATTGTGCATCCTTAATTGTTCATTTTGACCACCACAAAAGGATTATTAATCATTCATTGTTCACTTTGACCAACACAAAATTTACACAAATGATTGAATACTTATGTACAAATGGCCCATTAATACACTATAGGTACCAACAAAGTTGCACAATTCTTCAAATTAGTGATTTTTTCCCAACTATTAGTTATATAAGTGGGTGGTTATTGACCTAGTAGACATTTTTTTATTGTTCTTTTAATGAGCATGTTCCAATGAACAATTACTGGAAGATGAGTGAGCCCTTCCAAATTCAATTCACAATGAATTTGATGAATATTTTAGATTATTGTAAGATATAAAAGTAGAGAAGGGTTACTGAAATGTAATGGATAAAAATGGGTAATATGAATATGTATGTGTGATATAGGATTGGGGAAGATAAGATCCTCTTTAATACCCCAAATTCCCAAAGGAAAGATCCAAATTGATTAACCACAAGAAAATGGTCAATGCATAAATGAATCAATCAATGAAGAATATGAAGAAAGGAGAAAACCTTATATTTCGTTATAGAAAGGAAGTATTGAAATCTTAATTGAATTTGAAGACAAATACTAACTTCAAAATATGACAGATCTGGAAAATGCTATTTTCTGGTGTTTGTACTCAGTTTCAGAAATTTCTGCAACCGAATCTTGCTTGGAAACACAGAGACAAAAAAAACCCAAAAACCTTTTGTTTTTTTAAGAAAGGTCGACTTTGACCCAAATACAGTGGTACAATCTTACCCCGGGGCACAATCTTACCCTTTAAGATGACCTTGACCTACGCTACTCCGACGGGAATTCTATTCGTGGATCTCGAAAGTTTGTTGAAAAGGGTACTCAGATCCGCACTGCAATTTGTTGTTCCACACCTGTTCCTACAAGAAAAATGATTTTTGTTTGTTGGGGGGAGGGGTTTGCTTTGGTCAAACCCCAATTTATGAATTAACCTTGAAATTGAATTGAAATTGCAGTCATAAACAAAGTAAATGAAACAATTCACCTTGCCTATGTTGAAACCCTTGTGGAGGATTCGAATCCTTGAATCCACAAGTATGGATGCTCCAAATGAATGTAGAATTGTATGTAGGATGTCTCAAATCAATTGCATTAGATCTTCAACACCAATCTTGAATGGATCTTGGAATAGGAAGAAGCTTGAATGGAAATGGATGGAAAAATCTTCAACAAAAGGGCTCCATGGAGATTGAATCCTTCAATGGCTACCAATGGATCTCCTTGATGAATTGGATCTTAAATGCTTGAATACTTGAGATGAATGAATGCTTGAATGCTTTCATTCCCCTTCTTGCTTGCTTGATAATTGTTTGAGCATGTAGTTGCTTAATGAATAATGGATGTGGATGGATTGAAATGAGAGAGAAAGGCTTCCTTTTAGACAAGTCTAGGGCACAAACTTCTAGAGAGGCCTACATAGGAGAATTAAATTCTCATTTAAGCCTTTACTATTGGAAGTGAACCTAGTTTAAATATCATTTAAGAGTTTACCATTTCGAAGCCCGAAATAGCCAACCCGGAAGCAAGAAAATAAACTTTATGAAACTCGACATTCAAAAACTTTCAGAACTTAAAATCTAGACCTAGGGTCAGGGTCAAGGTCGACTTAAACCTAGGTTAGGGTCGAGGTCGACCTTGACCCTGACGCATGACAGGTAAGGAGGATCCAATTAAGGACAGTCCAAACAAGCAGCCAAACACCACAATGCGGAATAACACAAAAAGACAATGTTTTCAATTGAATTTTCATTAACATGCCCAGCTGTAAGGCCTTCCGGGTTAGGGCCAAATACAATCAAAAGTATTTCTTCAATCTTCTAGCTAGTCCAGCTCTGAAACAATCAGCAATTGGTGGGAAACACTAAGGCAGATCTAAACTTGAGCTTGCAAGCCTCCAAGCAATCTCCTTGTCTACAAGCATGCAAACCATTAGCTCTACTATTACAACTTATTAGATAACAATCTGATCTTCAAGATCTTGCAGGATGTTGATCTAATCTTCTCACTAACTTTCTTGACTCACTGACTCTCCAAACAACTACCCAAGCACTCCTTAAATACTAATCTTCAGCCACAAGTTGGTTGGAAGAAACAATTAACTCCTAAGCCAAGTCAACTTCTATTACAAACAAATATTAAATGCAACAATAGTCAGCTCACAAATAGTCTTACAAATATTTAATTCTCCATGTCGACCTCTAGATCTACATAGGAGAATACAACAAAAACTACCAACAATAAATGCACCAAGTCAGCCAACCAAATCTCCAAGAACTCTAGTCGGTAAACTAGAACTACCAACTGCCAGAGAAACAACCAAGCACCAATGAAACAACTAACTACACCAAGAAACACTGAGCAACATAGGCATCACCGAGCAAGCACGTCGACCGAGCACCATAGGCATCGTCGAGTACAAGTTTCACCGAGCACAAGAGGTTTCACTGAGTTCCTTCAGTGACTGAGCTTCCTTCAATAACTGAGACCATCAGTTAAAGCTACAACCAAGTAACACAGAACCAAAACAAGACACCACCATGCAGATTCATCGAGTACCCTAGAATGCCCCTGCATCAGACCCAGAAAATTGACCTTGACCTTGAGATCAAGATCCTCAAATTGTTAAGATCAGGTGCCAAAAATAGGCTGGAAAAAGGTGGAAAGAGAAGCAGAACAGGGGGAAAAAGCCAGATCCAAGTCAAAGATCCATTCAAGGCATTTGACATGACCCCATACCACTTACTCAGAGGGTTAAACCGGTCCTAAATGGAAGTGCTTCCATTTTCCAACGATACATTTAGCCCTCACTTTGGCAAGAGTATGGACTCGATGCAAACTCTTGGTAAAGGAGATCATAAAGAAAAGGACAATCTTATTAAAATCAAAGGGAAAAAGGAATCCTCAAGCCCCCAGGGAATCAAGTCTTCATCAATTCCAAGATTACAATAATAGAGACATCTCTAAAAGAGAGAAGAGAGTGTGATTATCTCTCCCAATAAGAACTTATGTCCCATTGTGAACCACACAAGGAAACAACACAACTGGAAAGATGGAATTAAACCACCTAGTGAATGTGGCTACTCACTAGTCAACCCATCAAGGATTCACCCTTAAGAATATTCTATTCTCAAAGAGCAAAGCCAAAAATAAAAGAGATCCAGTCTTAAGGACACCTCCGACCTTAAGGGATCAAAATTTTGAAATTTGAAACTGGAGGGATCAAGAGATCCTATAAGATAAAAATTCATGCTTTAAGAATTAGTCACTAATCCATAAAGGGAGAAAAGAGCTTTGAAAAATATATGTATATTGAAAGTGCATGTGTGTAAAAAGTGAGCAAAGCGTATGCCCCCACGTTAAAGTCATTGCTAACACTTTAACAAAAGCAACGGCTTGAACAGAAACATAAACAACTCCACAGATTATGTTTCCACTACGAGATGCCCCCAATCGAAGACAAATCAAGGGAAATACCACATAAACATACAGAGAACATATAAGGGATCTACCTATTGTGGGGTTAGTATGATCATAAGATAATATTTATATATATGATATTATTGCAAATGAATTGACATCATTCCCCAAAGAAAGTAGAACTACAATCACAATGGAGGAAAGAAAACATAAGAGTTTCGAAGAAGAGTCTTTTCAGACCACAACATGGAGACCAAAAAGATTCAGTGCTACCAAGTCATAAATCCAAGCAGACTACACAAGGAAAATATTTATGAACAATAGCACAGGCACAACATAACATGAAAACAACATATAGAAGAATAGAGATACATATAGAGGAATAGTACAATAGGTTTGATTCCTTTATCACCTTGCACCAACAAAGTAACAAGGGTCTTATAAAAGAATCTAACAAACATTTAGCAAACACATTATGGGAGAAGCACAGTACAATAGGAAAACATACAAAAAGCTACCATGAAGGACAAGCCAATCAAGCGCATCGCCTACTCTCCCCATCTCGTTCTATATCATTTCAGGAAAGTGGGAAACTTGCAAGAGGGACTATATCCAACACAGTATGAATGATAGCCAGTTCCAAACAAAGATCCTCTTGAGAATCGTGATGTTTGATACTAGGTGTAATTATCAATTGTGTTGAAAGCATATTAGGTAAATCAGTATCAATGTCAATAGTCTCATATTCATCATTAACATCATTAGTATCATCAAGAGTATCTTCTTCATCTAGATTAATCAAAATAGAATCAAAGATATGAATAGAATCATCATATTCATTTATCTTAACATCATTATTAGTATTAACTTCTTCTAACACATCAGGCATAGGCTGGTCAAAAGAAGATAAAGAACTTTGAATAACAGAGGCATGGGCCTTAGCTTGAGCTTGACACTTCTTACGATGTTCATTAGCAAATCGATTATGTTTTGTCTTGTTTGAAATATGTTGAGAACTAGGAGGGACAACCACAGGTTCCTTCATAGGTTCTATAGGAGGATCAGTAGGATTCTCAGTAGGCTCAAAAGCAACACTAGGAGCTTGATTAACAGAACTAGAAGCCATGGATAAAGGAGGTATGGAAGACATAGGAAAAAGACCACATTTAAGATCCATCTAAGGTATTCTTAACTCAAGAATATTACGATGTTTATAGGCTTGATATGAGAGAAAAAGGTTTATCAGGTCGAGAAGGACATGAATTCGGTAATGAAGGCCAAAAGAAGTCAAGTGTAGCACAATCCCTGGGCCTAGAAGGTTTATATAAACTATGATTAATCATCTTCACTTCTTCATTATGAATGAATTTAAGACACTTATGGATATGAGAAGAAACAACATGCATGGCATTCAACCAAGGCAAACCTAACTTAACTTGAAACTGATCAGAAGTAGGAACAACAACAAATGTAGTATCCACAACTTTAGCAAAAAGTTCAATAGGCAAGTTAATATAACCAAATGATGGATAAAGAAAACCATTACAAGTTTGAATCCACACATCTGAGGTATCATAAGAATCACGTTGTAAGTTCTTCATAAAAAAAATTTCTTCAGTAATAACATTAACTAAGGATGTCGGATCAACTAGACAACTATGCCTAGGTATCTTAGAAAGTCTAGCATAAGTGTAGAGGGGACCGTCGGGAGCTTTAATAGTCTCAGAATCGTCAAATGTAATTAAGAGTTCCCTAGGTCTTTTATTCTTAGGTTGTTTTCAAGGTTTAGGTTGAGGTTTCAATTTAGGCTTAGGTTGAGGTGGAACTTGAAGTTGAGTTTGAGATTGAGGCTAGGGTGGAGATACAAATTGAGACAAAACAGCATGCTCCATATGGTTAACAATGTGATTAAGATCATCCATCTTTGAATCATAAACAATATCCACAGAAGATGGTTGAACAATGGTATTAGTATCATGTGTAGGCAAAGGATTCATATAGATTTGGAGGTTTTGATTAGGAGGAGAGACAGATTTGTTCCAACTACCTTCAAAATTATCAACAAATAAGGCATTAGAATCAATTAAATCTTGAATCTTATGTTTTAAAGAATAACACTTCTCAGTATCGTGACCATTCTTATGATGGTATTGATAAAAGGCTTTGAAATCAAAGGATTTGGATTCCACCGTAGCAGGTAAAAGAGGTCAAATAGGAGGTAAAATAATCATATTAGTAGTCAACAATTTACTCATAATAGAATGCAAAGATTCAGAAATAGGAGTAAACGTATGATTCAGCTGAAAAGCAGTGGATGCAAAAGTGGCATTGTTGGATGCAACAACAACTTGATTAGCAATTGCATTTACTTGTTTATTTATCTTGACATAGTTGTTAGGTTTTTTTAACTTATTTGGATTAGGAGTAGCATCACTCTTATCAACTGGGACATGAGCCATTGGAGTGTTTCTCTCAAATTGACTCACTTGTAATTGATAATGATGAAGCGTTGCACAAACTTGTTGAAAAGATGTAAATTCAGTAAGCAGAATCTTATCTCTAATATCCTTTTGTAAATTTGAAATAAACATACGTTGAATATTAATATCAAGAATAGGATAAGAAATTTGATCACACAAATGCTTAAATCTACCAATAAATTTAGTCAATTTTTCTTTAGTATTTTGCTTACAATGCATAAAATTAGAGAAGGACACCTACGGACCAATGTTATTTTGAAATTTTTGAATAAAGGCATTAGCAATTTTTGGAAAGGAATCAATAGAAAAAGGAGGCAAGGAACAATACCATTGCAAGGTCTTATCATGAAAAGTTCTAGCAAACAACTTGGCTAAAATCCTATGGTCATGAGCATAATCAATACAAAGGATTTGGAATGTTTTAACATGAGTAACAAGGTCTCCCTTACCATTGTAATTCTCAAGATGAGTCACATCGGCTTGTTAAGGAACAGAAGCACAAATTCTATCTAGGGATAAAGGACTGCCCATGTCACCTGTAAAAATGGTAAACTTGGATTGATTTAAAGATGCAAGTTGTTGTTGTAAAGAGGACACAGGTTGAGCCAAATTGATAATTATGGAATCATTAGATGAAATAGGAGGCATAGACACACTACAAACACTAGGTAAAGTGTATGAAGTGACAGGAATGGAAGACACAACTGGGGGAACACTTGGAACCACAGTTGGAAGAGGATTGGAATAAGTAAAAGGAACATTATGATAAGAAGGTTTTGAAGTTGGTAGGGACACGGGAGGAACACTCATAGGAAGAGAGGGAACTGGCATAGTCACTAAAGGAAGAGTATAAGTAGGAATGTTAGGTAAAGGAATGGAGGAAGGTTCCACACTAGTGATAGGAGGAGTAAATCCTAAATCTTGAGCTTCTTGAGCTAAAGGTTTAACATTTGAATGCACAAGATGAGTAATAGCACACAAAAGATTAACACCTTGATCACTATCATGAAGGATTTTCTTAAGAGAATCTATAGCTTGAATAAAATCTTGATTTTGTTTTTCTTGAATAAGCCAATTTCCCATTTTATCAAATTCAGTTGAAAGTTTTTGGACTTGTTCAGGGGGAACTCTTAAAGCATCATCCTCATCATGAGATGAGTGAGAAGAGTTAAATGATCCATAGTAGGAGGAGTAAATCCTAAATCTTGAGCTTCTTGAGCTAAAGGTTTAACATTTGAATACACAAGATGAGTAATAGCATGCAAGAGATTAACACCTTGATCACTATCACAGAGGATTTTCTTAAGAGCATCTATAGCTTGACTAAAATCTTGATTTTGTTTTTCTTGAGTAAGCCAATTTCCCATTTTATCAAGTTCAATTGAAAGTTTTTGGACTTGTTCAGGGGGAACTCTTAAAGCATCATCCTCATCATGAGATGAGTGAGAAGAGTTAAATGCTCCATAGTAGGATTAGAATCATTAATAATCAAATTGTCATCCGGGATCCTAAGGAGAGGAGAGGAAGACTCAGGATCAAAGAAACTCATAAGTCTACGACTTCTTCTAACTGGAATATTATAAGTAGGACTAGAGGTAGTAAAGCTCATATACCAATGCAATGCAAATGAACTAAACTGGGAAAACACAAAGTATGAACAAATAAATATCTTTGTATTTTTTCTTTATATAAAATGTAAATGCAAACACATAAAAGAAGGCTAATACATGCAAGATCTAACACCATAAAAGAAAGAGTTGTCTATCGTGGGTTCACCAAAATGTAAGATATAAAAGAAGAGGAGGGTTATTGAAATGTAATGGATAAAAATGGGTAATATGAATATGTACGTGTGATATATGATTGGGGAAGATAAGATCCTCTTCAATACCACAAATTCTCAAAGGAAAGATCCAAATTGATTAACCACAAGAAAATGGTCAATGCATAAATGAATCAATCGATGAAGAATATGAAGAAAGGAGAAAACCTTATATTCTATTATGGAAAGGAAGTATTAAAATCTTAATTGAATTTGAAGACAAATACTAACCTTAAAATATGAAAGATCTGGAAAATGTTGTTTTCTAGTGTCTATACTCAGTTTCAGGAATTTCTGCAACCGGATCTAGCTTGGAAACACAAAGATAGAGAAAACCCAAAAACCTTCTACTTTTCTGAGAAAGGTCAACCTTGACCCAAATACAGGGGTACAATCTTACCCCTTTAAGTCAACCTTGACCTGTGCTACTCCAATGGAAATTCAGTTCACGGATCCCGAAAGTCTGCCAAAAAGGGTACTCATATCTGCACTGTAATTCATTGTTTCACACCTCTTCCTGCAAGAAAAATGGTTTTTATTTGTTGAGGGAGAGGGGTTTGCCTTGGTCAAACCCCAATTTAAGAATTAACCTTGAAATTGAATTGAAATTGCAATCATAAACAAAGTAAATGAAACAATTTACCTTTCCTATGTTGAAACCCTTGTGGCGGATTCGAATCCTTGAATCCACAAGTATGGATAATCCAAATGAATGTATAATTGTATTTAGGATGTCTCAAATCAATTTCATTATATCTTCAACACCAATATTGAATGGATCTTGGAATAGGAAGAAGCTTGAATGGAAATGGATGGAGGAATCTTCAACAAAGGGGCTCCATAGAGATTGAATCCTTCAATGGCTACCAATAGATCTCCTTGATGAATTGGATCTTGAATGCTTGAATGATTGAAGATGAATGAATTCTTGAATTCTTTCCTTCTCCTTCTTTCTTTCTTGATAATTGCTTGATCATATTGTTGCTTGATGAATAATGAATGTGGATGGATTGAAATGAGAGAGGAAGGCTTCCTTTTATACAAGTCTAGGGCACAAAATTCTAGAGAGGCCTACATAGGAGAATTAAATTTCCATTTAAACCTTTACTCTTGGAAATGGACCTAATTTAAATATCATTTAAGAGTTTACCATTTCGAAGTCTGAAATAGTCAACTTGGAAGCGATAAAATAAACTTTCCAAAACCCGACATCTGAAAACTTTCGGAACTTGAAATCTGGACCCAGGGTTAGGGTCAAGGTTGACTTTGACCTAGGTCAAGGTCAAGGTTGACCTTGACCCAGAAGGTCAACCTTGACCCTAAGGTCAAGATCCTTAAATTCTCAGGATCAGGTGCCAAAAATAGGCTGGAAAAAGATGGAAAGAGAAGCAGAACAGGGGAAAAAGAGAGATCCAAGTCAAAGACTCATTCAAGGTGTTTGACATGACCCTAGACCACTTACTTGGAGGGATAAACCAGTCCTAAAAGGAAGTGCTTCCATTTTCTGATGATACAATTATTATGTCAAAAAATTGTTCTACTTTAATAACAACAAAAGTAGTAGTGAGGACGTGGTACATAAAAATTTGACATTAAAAACTTCCAATTATAATTTTTAGATTAAATATAATTAATGTCCCAATAGTAGTAATTACCTAAAGCTATATTTTACTAGTTGTTGCACGGTCTCCAAATCATTTCTTTTAATAATTTATAGATTTTTTATCCATATATGTTTTAATCACATAAAGAACGTGCATGTTAATTGTCTCATAAACAATATTAGTAAAATAATGGTCAAACATGACAACAATTTACATGGGACCGATGAACTCAATTTTCAATTTTTGACATTTTAAAGAATAAAAAAGGATCTCTCAATCCATGGGCCCTGGGTCTACTAGTGAAGTTGAAAGGTTCTTAATGAGCCCAACAAGGATCATGTCTTGGTGAATGCAAGGTTTCGACATTATAAGGGATGGAACTAGGATCGTGCCTCTTGCAAATTTGGCGGAATGGACACCCTTAGTCCTTGTCTCTTAGCTATAGAAATTTAACCTAAGGTTCATGCTCTCATATCAATAGCTAATACAATTTTGTCGATAAAAATCCTCCATCGAAAAAGACATATCTTAGACTGGGAGCTTCCTAAAAAAAATGAGTTGGTGCTATTGAGATTTTTATAAGAATATTTTAAATTCGTTAGTTCCATGAATAAGTACTACAATTTAGTTTAAAAATTTAAGCTCTGTAGCTGGTTGAAATAAATATAGAGATAAAAAAATAAATAAAGAATTGTTTTTCTTAACATGCAAGTAATATATTTTTTTGATCATCATAAGAAAAATAATAATAGTATTATGTTCAAACATGACAACAATGTACATAGACCAAACTATGTGTAACAAAGACATTTCTAAGTCATTTTCTTATTTCTATTTTTTCAAAATGAAAAAATCTCTTTGCATTAAACTATTCTTGAAGGATGGCATGAACATTTAGGAGAAGGTCCCAACTAGAAATAGGAATCCAAACTCTCCAAATCTTGAGTTAGTTGGTGGGGTGTTAGGCTTGTAAAATAGTTACTCTTTTCTTATGATGTAGGAGCATCTCGGGTCCTTGGCAATTCTGTGTCACCAAAAAGAATTTGGAGTTTTATTTGTGTTGCTCGGTTTCTGGTTTGACCGAGTTGGTCGGTAGTTGGTCAGTTCCCTTTGGTTACCAAGTGTGATCAGTTCTCTCCTAGGCGGTCGATTATTTCATTGGCGCTCGGCATTGTTTGTCTGTTGCTCGGTTATCTTGCTTACCGACGGGTTCAGTTTTGTTTCTTGTTGTGGCTGACTTGTGCATTTATATTAGATCATGGAATTAATGTTGGAATCCATCATTGGGAAGCGTGGGTCTTAGATTTGACTATTACTTCCATTAATTGTGGATCTGAAGGCTGACTCAGCTCAATAGCTTCTTGTATAAATGTAGACATTTGGTGGTAGTTTTAGGAGTCAGTTTTGGATAGAAGATAGTAGAGATAAGATTGGAGATTGGTAATAGATCCTCACATGTTTGAGGACTTCTGTAATTCATAGTAATATCTGGCCCTAACTAGGAAGGCCTTACAGCTTGGCATGTATGGTTCCTATTGATGATAATATATGAAAGATCTAGCATTCTCTCTCTCACTCTTGTTGTTTGTTGCTTCCGCATGTGTGTTGCAGGCTTGGATCATTAGGTGTGCCATTGTTTGGTCCCTCTTACTCCCTGCCTTGCACCAAGTGATATCAGAGCCAAGTTGATATCTTGATCTAGGTTTGCAGATCTAGGTTTGCAGGTTCCTCTTGAAGCCCTAGTTGAATTGTTGTGGGGTAGCAGATTGTGATCTGACCTCTAATTATAGAGGTTTGTCAAGATGGTTCGTGGGAGGTGAGATGCAGATCCAAGATTGGCAGATATGCTAAGGCATATTGCTGCTAGGTTAGAAGCAGTGGAGACAGCCCAGAGAAGAGGCAAACATCTTGAAGATGTTAGTGGTGATGAAATTGAAGAAGAACAGGTGAATGCAGAACCTGCACCTGTTATGGATCAAGGTGAAGAAATATTTTTGAAGGCTTTGACAAGTCTGAAGTTGACACCACATTTCAATCCCCCTGAGTATGGTGGAAAGTTGGAGTTTGATGAATTGGTGGACTAGATCACTGAGATGGAAAAGTATTTTGAATATGAAAATATCCCTAAGGATAAGAAGGTGAATATTGCAAGCAAAAAGTTGAAAAGTCATGCATCCTTATGGTGGGAACACCTGCAATTGGATCAAAAGAGGAAAGGAAAAGAAAAAATCAAGGTATGGAGTAAAATGCTCAATAAATTGAAACGGAAGTTCTTACCCTGTGATTATCAGATTAACCTAGTTCGGCGAATGCAAAGTTTGAGACAGGAGGATAGCTCGGTAAAAGAATATAGTGAGGAATTCTATAGATTAGATATCAGATCTAGACATGATGAAGATGATGTGGAAAGAATTGGCAGATACCTAAATGGTTTGAGGGTTTCCATCCAAGAGGAAATTAGTATGATCAAATTGGAGAACATTGAAGAGGCTTATCAATTTTCTTTGAAGGCCGAGGAGAAATTGAACAAAAGACATGAACAGAGACAGAGAGGTCAAGGTGGTAGATTCCCTAGAGGAAGAGGTAGATCTAATGGTGAAAATGGTAGATCTGAACCAGAAAAGACAAATCTGGACAAAGGCAGGACCGAGTGGAAAGGTGAAAGTTCTAGAGGTAGAGGCAGTAACTACTGAGGTGGTTATGGAAGAGGAAGTTTCCAAGGAACTTGTTATAATTATGGAGAAGAAGGACATAGATCTTTTGAATGTACACAAGCTAGTAAGAAGGTTGGTAGTAGTAGAAATGCTTTGGTGCAAGAAGAGTCACTGAATGAACCTGAGAAAGAAAATAACTTGATGGTAAGGAGAGAACTGTGGAATGAAAGCAAGAAGCAAGATCCGGTAAGGAAAAGTTTGTTCAAGACTAGATGTAGAGTTTCTGACAAAGTTTGGAAGGTAATCATTGACAATGGTAGCTCAGAGAACCTAGCATCTAAAGAGATGATCACAAAGTTGCAGTTGGAAAGGTTGGTACATCCGAAGCCCTATCAAATTTCATGGATCAAAGCTGAGCATACACTCTTGGTAAGTGAACAATGTTATGTGAATTTGAAGAATGGAAAATACTATGATAAAGTGTTATGTGATATCATGCCTATGGATTGTTGTCATATTTTGTTGGGTAGACCTTGGCAATATGATAGACATGCTATATATGATGGGAGATTACATAAGTATACTATTGTGGTTGATGAAAAGAAACAAATCTTGTTACCATTGATGGAAGAACCTGTTAGTAATGTTTGCACATCTGTGAAAGTTTGTTTGATGGAAGGAAGAAAGTTTGTTAATTCTTTGAAGAAGAACAATGTATGTTTTTTTGTGATTCCTAATAAGCCGAGTAAGAAAATAGAGGATAATGTCCCTGAGGAGATTGATAAGTTACTCACCGAGTATAGTGATATCATTTCTAATAATGTACCTAATGGTTTGCCATCGAAAAGAAGCATTGATCATTGTATGGATCTAATCCCTGGAGCTAGTTTACTGAATAAGGCACCTCATCGGTTGAGAGCTACCGAGAATTAGGAATTGAACCGACAGATTCAAGAGTTCCTAGAGAAAGGTTTGATCAGAGAAAGTTTGATTCCCTGTGCAGTACCTACTGTATTGGCACCGAAGAAGAATGGAGAATGGAGAATGTGTACTGATTCCAGAGCAATAAATAAGATAACAGTGAAGTATAGGTTTCCTATACCGAGAATGGATGACATAATGGACAGTTTGACTAGAGAAAAGTATTTCACAAAGATTGATTTGAAAAGTGGGTATCATCAGATCAAAATCAGAGAAGGTGATGAATGGAAGACCGCTTTCAAGACAAAAGAAGGTTTGTATGAGTGGTTAGTTATGCCCTTTGGTTTAACTAATGCACCAAATACTTTTATGAGGTTGATGAATGAAGTTTTGAAGAAATTATTGGGTAAGTTTGTGATTGTATATCTTGATGATATTCTGATATTCAATAAGACCAAAGAAGAACATTTGTTGCATGTTAGACAAGTTTTGCAGAGATTGAAAGAGGAGAAGTTGTTGATAAATCTGAAAAAGTGTTCATTCATGAAAGAAGGGATTGTGTATTTGGGATTTGTTATTTCAGCTGATGGTTTGAAGATGGATCCTGAAAAGGTTGAAGCTATTTTGAATTGGCCTACACCTATGAATGCTAGTGAGGTAAGATCATTTCATGGTTTGGCAAGTTTTTACCGAAAGTTCATAAGGAATTTTAGTTCAATTTGTAATGCTATGACTGAGACTATGAGAGGAGACAAAAGAGAATTCAAGTGGACACATGGACCTGACATAAGTTTTGAGACCTTGAAGCAGAAGATTGTTGAATTACCTATTTTGGCATTACCTAATTTTAGCAAGGTATTTCAAGTAGAATGTGATGCAAGTGGAAGTGCAATTGGAGCTGTGTTGAGTCAAGAAGGTAAACCTGTTGCTTTATTTAGTGAAAAGTTGAATGATGCTAGAAGGAAATATTTTGTGTATGATCAAAAATTCTATGCTATTGTTCAAGCATTGAAGAAATGGAGACATTATTTGATACTGAGTGAATTTGTGTTGTATACTGATCATAAGGCTTTACAATATTTGGGTAGTTAGAATAAGTTGAATCAGAGACATATGAAATGGGTTGAGTATTTGCAGAGTTATACATTTGTGATAAAGCATAAAAGTGGAGTCACTAACCAAGTTGTTGATGCATTGAGTAGAAGAAGATCTTTGATGACCGAGATGAAAATTGAAGTTCTTGGTTTTGATGAGATGAGAGGTTTGTATGAAAATGACCTTGATTTTTCTGAGCCATGGAGAAAGTGCAGAGCACCTATTCAGGATCAGCAAGATACTAAATGGGATGAATATTTTATTCAGGAAGGTATGTTGTTTAAAGGTATTCAGTTGTGTATACCAAGAGGAGTAATGAGATCTAATTTGATAAAAGAGAAACATAGTAGTGGTTTGGCTGGACATTTTGGCTTTGATAAAACATGGAATTTGCTTAAGGATAAGTACTATTGGCTGCAGTTGTATAGAGATGTTCAAAAATTTGTGAAAAGTTGTGGAATTTGTCAAGTTGCAAAAGGAGTAAGTTAGAATACTGGATTGTATACACCGATTGATGTTCCTAAGAAACCTTGCATTGACATTAGTATGGATTTTGTTCTTGGCTTACTGAAGACAGTAAGAGGTAATGATTCTATATTTGTTGTTGTGCATAGATTTTCTAAGATGGCACATTTTATACCTTGTAGAAAGACATCAGATGCAGTACAT
Source organism: Chamaecyparis obtusa (assembly GCA_027943335.1). Lineage (NCBI taxonomy): Eukaryota > Viridiplantae > Streptophyta > Pinopsida > Cupressales > Cupressaceae > Chamaecyparis > Chamaecyparis obtusa. The sequence goes on from BSBK01004801.1 coordinate 1,985,809, forward strand.
GTAGCAGATATTTTCTTTAAGGAAATTGTTAGATTGCATGGATTACCAAGGAGTATTATCTCTGACCGAGACAATAAATTTGTTGGATATTTTTGGAAAACACTTTGGAAGAAATTTGGCACTGAATTGAAATATAGTTCTACATTTCACCCACAAACTAATGGACAGACTAAAGTTGTGACCAGAAGTTTGGAGAATCTTTTGATATGTTTAGTTGGAGACACACCAAGTAATTGGGATTTTGTGTTGGCACAAGCAGAGTTTGCATATAATAATTAAATGAATAGGAGTACTGGAAAAACACCATTTGAGATTATGAATGGCATACAACCGAGAGGAATATCTGATTTGAGAGACATTGCTGATGAGAATAAGAAAAGTGCTAAAGGAGTAAAGTTTGCTGAGTACATGAAAACATTGCATGAAGATGTGAAGCTGAAGCTGGAAGACAGTAATCAGAAATACAAAGAAAGAGCTGATAGATCAAGAAGACATAAAAATTTTGATGTTGGTGATGAAATGATGGTTCATTTGAAGAAAGGTTGATTTCCTATTGGAACATATGGAAAGTTGAAGATGAAGAAGTTTGGACCTTGCAAGATTCTGAAGAAATTTGATAGTGGAAATGCATATGAGATTGAGTTACCTGGTGACATGGATATATCACCGATTTTCAATATTGCTGATTTGTATGAGTATCATGAACCTGATGAACAAGTAACAGTACTAACAGAATATCCTAAGAAGCAGAATGATGAAGTTGAACAAATTTTGAAGGAAAGAGTTGGCAGAAGTACAAGAGAAAAATAATACATGGAATATCTGGTTAAGTGGAAGAATAGACCGATGGAAGATAGTTCTTGGATTTCATAGTCTGAGTTGGATGCAGCTCAAACCAAACCTACCAAATTATTCAGAGAATCATTTCAAAATATCCCTAGGTGTCTGATGCAGGAGCATCTCGGGTCCTTGGCAGTCTTGTGTCAAAAAGAATTTGGAGTTTTGCCTGTGTTGCTCGGTTTCTGCTTTGACCAAGTTGGTCGGTAGTTGGTCAATTTCCTTTGGTTACCAAGTGTGGTTGGTTCTCTCCTAGGTGGTTAGTTATTTCACTGGTGCTCGGTATTGTCTGTCTGCTACTCGATTATCTTGCTTACCAACGGGTTTAGTTTTGTTTCTTGTTGTGGCCGACTTGTGCATTTATATTGGATCATAGAATTAATGTTGGAATCCATCATTGGGAATTGTGTGGTCCTAGATTTGACCGTTACTTTTGTTAATTGTGGATCTGAAGGCTGACTCAACTCGGTAGCTTCTTGTATAAATGTAGATGTTTGGTGGTAGTTTTAGGAGTCAATTTTGGATAGAAGATAGTAGAGATAAGATTGGAGATTGGTAACAAATCCTTGCATGTTTGAGGACTTCTATAATTCATTGTAATATTTGGCCCTAACCGGGAAGGCCTTACAGCCTGACATGTATGGCTCCTATTGATGATAATATATGAAAGATCTGGCATTCTCTCTCTCACTCTTATTGTTTGTTACTTCCACATGTGTGTTGTAGGCTTGGATCATTAGGGTGCGCCATTGTTTGGCCCCTCTTGCTCCCTGCCTTGCACCATCTTATGTCATCATGCATAGTTCATTAGTAAGTATTTCAAGTGTGTCATCATGTTGTAGTTGTACATCTCATGCACTAGGAGTGATATGTGGCATGCTTAGTATCACTTTTCTATCATAAGAAAATAATTACTCTTACTTTTGTTTGTTAACGTCTTAGGAAAAAGATTGGATCATTACAACTTCTATTTAATTCACAAATTCCTACTCATTACATGGAAATTTGGTCATTTTAAAAGAAATTTGTAAGGTCTCCCTAATGCAACTTAAACATGTAATTTATCCCTTCAAAGTTGATCTATTTCTTTTCAATCTATTTATTCATATTCTTATAGATGGCCAAGCTAGGCTCCTACCATCAAATTTCTAAATAAACTAGAACATTTTAGGCTCTTGTTTGGCTTATCAAAATTATTAACCTAACAAGGTATTCTTATCATGCTCTAGGTGCTCACCATCTAAATTTGTATCCTTATAATCATACACTTGGAAGGAATACATGGGTCAAATGAGGAATGATGGGTTTCTTAGATGTAATATGTCCTTGAGTCATATAGATTTTAACATATTATAGTAAATGAGATGATCAAAGATATGAAGAAGTGAGTTTAAATGGAGTGACAAAGGTGTGAAAATGCATTTAATAAGAATTTATTCTTTGTGTTAAACTCACCAAAGTACGTGTTTCTTTGGATCTATTCACCATGAATATGAATGAGTTAAACTTGGGACAACACATGAATTTCACTCACGTGGCCTATGTATAGATATATCACTATTTCTCACATGTTAGAAGCTAGTGGAATGAGGGAGTGTTTAGATGGCTATACTCTTCACAAGTAAGAAAATTCCATGAGTCTAATTATTGTTGTGCATAAGATAAGTGTTGTTCCATCTTGATTAAAATCACTTAACGATGAAGGAATGGTTGATGACAAATGATTGTGTTGATGCTTAATGTTGTGGTTGTCCAATATGAGGGTGCTCTTTGGAAAACCTCTAAAGAGGTGTTATTATGAAAAGTCTTGTGATGATTAGGTTTACTGTTGAAATAGATTAAGTTTGGATCTTGCTAGGTATTAGTGAAAAGGTTTATTAGCTCACCATTTTTTTTCTTTGATCAAGTCTTGGAGATGATCTCTCTCTCTCTCTCTCTCTCTCTCTCTCTATATATATATATATATATATATATATATATATATATATATATAATTTTGTATAATAAGAGTTTTCATCTAAAAGATTTCAATGGATAGTTTTCAAAATTCAAAAGAGCATTTCTTTGCTACAAATGGATTCAATGTAATCCTATATATCCCCAAGTTGTATGAGCCTAATGGTGGGAGAGAGAATAAATGAATATTTCCAATCTTAGTGTGTCTAATCGTGTTCTGTTTGCTATTTTTGGTGCTTGTTCACTTGATTATTGGTTTGATCACCTTTTCCTATAAGGGTTTTGATTGTTTTATTCTTTCACAGGGTTAATTACCTTGGAATTACTACCAAGGAATTTGATTTCTTAATGTTTCTAAATGAAAAAACTAATAAATTCTTAATCTAAATGTGATAAATAAGCAACTACTCTTTGATTTTATATTTTCCAAATTCAAAATGTGAAATAATTAACTCATGTAACTAAAGGATTCTTAATGCAATGAAATGTGAGAAAGTATATTTTCTTTTCTTTTAATTGTGTTGTTGTATTTGATTGATTGGTTATTTTGTTTTTCTAGAATGGACTTTACAAAATGGACTGTAAAAATTATGTTAACACAAAACTAAAATCTAAATGTTAATTTAATATTTGGAAACTAAAAACCAAGCTGCTTGGTGAAGATGCATGTGCCACGTACATCCTCAATGAATTAGCTTTTCTATTATCTTCTCTCATCTTCATCTCAAGTTACTCCACTTGATGGAAGAAGGATAGGAGGACATGAAACTATGAAAAGAAAAAATAGTAGACCATTTTTCTTATAATATGGAATGCTTGAGGATTCAAACCAAGGAAAATCCTAGAGGCTTGTCCAAAGTGTGGATGTTGTAAAGAAAACTTGGAATTTATCTTTGATACCTTATTGGTGTGAATGCAATTGATATTACCTAACTAGTTTCTTATTAGGTCCTATTCACACTTTCATTTTTAGCCTTGTTTCTTTTACTTTTGTCTCATATCATAAAATGAGACTTTTGTCATGATCTAAATATGCCCTATGTTTACATCTAGGGTTTCATCATTGTCTTCATAATAAGGATTTCTTCATTTTATTTTATACCGATTTCATTTTTATATCTAATGAATTCTCTAATGTTATAAAATTTTCATTACTTCTCTCTTATGTGGTCCTTTTTCATTATAGGTGATCATTATCTCTTATGGGTTGATAAATTACTCTTACATGGTATTGGAGCTCTAGATATATAATTTTCTTCCCTCTTTTTAGATATTTTTCGTAATATCTTTTAAATAATGCATCCAAGTACCAAAGAGACCTCCTGGTTTAACTCATAAGGCCCAAAAATATATGAATTAATATAAAAATCAATAAAATCTATTCATAAAAACTGAGCCTTCATTTTTGGGTTTATAAAAATTATCATAAAAATTCAAATAGTTAGAGATCTATTTAGTCATATAAACAACATACTTATTTGTAAAATTCTAGCTTCCATTACTACATAACTTATCATATTCCAAATTTTATAACTTGGCCTACATAACCCCTACAACAATTCATATAGGCATCAAAAAAATTGAAAGGTATAGTTTGTTGGTTAATCATATGGTGACATCATCATTTATATTATTATACTCAATTTTCTTAAGGTTTTAGACTCTTGGCCATATTAGTGAAAAGGGGATGTAGGTTTAGAGATTATAAGGTCTAAATCCCTTGGACCTATTGGAGCCTATTCGTCGGTTCCTCCTAGTCCAAGGGATTAGTCCTTGTGAGAAACAACTCTTCAATCTTTGTCACCACCTACCAAATATTTATTAACCTATAACCAACTACACTAAAAAAGAATTTCCACCCATATGAACATCATCCCTCATCCAAAGCAATTTCCAATACCCTATGGCCACCCCAATAGTACTATTTATATTTTTTATTCATGAAGGGGAAACATTTTTAGAGTCATAAATTTTGAATATAGTATCAGTGAATAAATAAGAAATTGGAGAGCTAGTTCTATGTACTTCACAACTATTGTATGGGTAATGTATAATATACATTAGTGATAAAAGTAGGCTTTAGGTGATTCATCTTGAGCCATCATTCTTTCTTTCCTTTGCAAAGGTTTTTTCATCTTGTCTCTCCCATGGAGAGGGGTCATTTCCTACATTTTTTCTCCTTAAAACTTAGTTTGTGATAAATTTGTGTGCACTTAGGTACCTAGCATGGTCTTATACCAAAACCCATACTTGCGTTTTGCATATTTTTATTTTACTCCTTATGTTTCACTTAAGGGTTTAAGTATTAACTATTGGAATAATATGCATATATGTGTTTCCATTGATGTTTTGTCATTGATGTAAATATAATTCTACTATTTGAGATAGTGTCCCTGTCATGTTCAGTGAGTTGTTTGGTTTAGTGTTGTATGTGTGTTGAATATCATAATATGTGGATGGTATCAGTCTATTTTGGGGTGTCTTTAATTGATTCAATTCAAATTTCAGATGATTTCAGTAAGTTATGGCTCTTTATATTGAATCTGGTAACTTGGATGTCTAATGGTGACAATGTGATAGTATTTAGTTCAGTATGGTTTAACATTGTAATATCTTCATATGTGGATATGTGCAGCATGTTTGAGACATTGATGTGTGTCCTCAACTCAATCGGTTCATGATTTGGAGGTTCACAAGCCATTTTATTGGATGCAATCATTATTTCTGTGTTCTTGAGGTTTTGTTTAGAGAGGCCAATGATTTAAGAGATTTGAGTTGATGTGGATTTTCCTAAGGTTATTTATGACACTTGTGGATGTTTCTAGATTGTGCTCTTGTTGTGTTACTAGTTTTCATTGATCGTGATAATTGTATTTGGTGATTTTTGATTGATGAATTCATGTTATTCATGTTCTTGGTCGACTTGGTGATGTAGCATGTTGCAGATGTTTGAGGCATGATTTTTGGATTCTTAGCATGTTTGAGGATGTTTTTAATGGTTCAAGTTATGTATTAGCTGACATTCTTTGGTTTACATTAAATATTTGTAATTGAGTGGTTATATTTCTAATATTTAGATGGAGAGAGTTTAGGCGACCTTGTTTATTTCTTCAAGGTTGATGAGTTGTATAAATGTAATGATCTTGTAATATGTGTATGTACATGAGTATGTGAGAGAGTATGTGTGGATGTGTGAAACTGATTATATCATTTGAAGGTATCGATCTAGTGTGGAAAGGAAATTTGTATTTGTACTTCAATGGAACTGACCCAGGCATATTGAAGATGTTTTTATCCATTTCATGATATGTGGATGGCTATAATCCAAATTGTTGTAATGTAGTGAGCATTCCCTTTTATGTTTGAGTAATGAGATCTGGGCAATGTGCATTCCCATTGTAATACTCCTAATAGTGTATAGTGATTTTAACAGAGTACATCATCTTGTTGGTTCATCCCCATAGTGGCTTTTCCCTTGACCAGGTTTCCATGCAAAAGAATCTTGGTGTTATGTGTTGTGGATTTATGCTTCGTTGTTCATTTATCATATTTAAGATTTAAGGTTAAATTTGTGTTAAGTTTTTAATTTTGTGGAGTTTTTAACACAATTGATCCACCCCCCCTCTTAGTTGTGTGCTTCCATACTTCCATCAATTTGTATCGTATCTAGTTCCTCTTTGGGAAGCTTAATCACTTGAGGTGAACTAGGATGGAAACCTTTAAGAAGGATAGTTCGATATTTGATGGCACTAACTACTCTCTTTGTAAAGGTTTCCTGGAAACACATTTGAGATGCATTGGTGAAGATTATTGGGAGATTACTGAGACAATGTATGTTCATCTTGCAAGTCTTTCTATTGCTACTCCTCATGAAAAGAAGAAGGTTGAATACAAAATTAGAGATAAGGAAGCATTTTTGAGTGCCTTATCTAATGTAGAGTGCACAAATGTTATGGAATTGAAGACTGCACATGAGATCTAGAAGAAGTTGGAGATATTGTATTAAGGAGATACATATGTAAAGCTAGCTAAGTTGCAGAGTCTGAAAGGAAAATATTAAAAATTAAGTATTTAAAGACTGTCAATGGTGGTGAGTTAAGCTCAATAGAATTCAATAAGTTTTGTAAGGACCATGGGATTGAGAGACACAAGAAAACTCCATAGACCCCACAAAAAATGGATTTGCAAAGAGGATGAACAAAACATTGATTGAGAGGGCTAGAAGTATGTTGAGTGGTGTTGGGCTTGAACAAAAGTTGAGGGTTTAAGTTGTAGCCATTGCATGTTATTTAATTAATAAATTTCCTACGTCAATGCTTGTTGAGAAGACACCCATGGAGGCATGGTCTATTAAGAATCCCTCATTGAGACATCTTAAAGTATTTGGTTGTGAGGCATATGCTCATGTGTCGAGTGAGAAAAGATCAAAATTGGAGAACAAGGCAGTTAAGTGTATCTTCATTGGATATGGTGTTAGTGTGAAAGGTTACATGCTTTTGTAGCTAGTTGTAGAGAATGTTCTCTATAGTAGATGTGTGATATTTTATGATTTGAAACCTTCCTTTGTTGATTTTCAACCAAAGAAAGAAGAGAAATAGAAAAAGAAGGTAGTTTAGGTACTATATAACTTGATAAGAAATGAACTAAATACTCTTATTGGACCTAATGTTGAGGAGAGCTCAAGTAGATCTAAAAGTTGTAAAGAAGAGTAAGAACCTCAACCTTGGCAATTAGGAAGGTCTACCTATGAGAGGAAGTGACCTAATAGATATGGTTATTCACCAAAAAGGTTTGGATATTCTTTGTTGGATTCTAGTTGAATTTTTGTTTTGATTGCTTACATTGATGATCCTAGGACTATTAGAGAGGCTATGATTCTGCATGATTCAGATTCTTGGATGGAATCCATGAAGGAAGAGATGGTTGCATTGAAGAAGAATGCTACGTGAGATATGGTAGTTCTTCCTAAAGGACATAAAATTTTTGGATATGTGATATGGGAAATGGTTATCAAGGGTAGATCTCCACTTCCCATATACATTGGAATACAAAATCCACCCTTAGGAAAAATATGATTAACATAATCCAAAAGGATGAAAGGGGTGATAATGCATGATCTAGATAAAGGGGGATTTTATGGATTCCAGGTATATGGATATAAATGAATGTATATCATATGTAAAGTATGACAAACACTAATGCAATGATAAAGGAGATGATTACCAGCAAGATATGATTTTAGATCTAATGTATTAAAGTAAATAGTAAAGGAAAATAAGAAGAATGAACTTACCTTGAGGGATAGGAGAGGACAAGAAAATTTTAGATCTAGAATTGACTATCAAAAACTTGTCGAAATCGAGAATAGTTCTAGATCTAGAACCTTGAGACCTACAACTCCTGAATGTGAAATTAAAAAACCCTCAAGAAAATTTTTACCCAAATTAGCCTAGTCCCAAAATGTCATCCTAGTCCTGAACGAGTAAAAATTGATAAATTATATAAAGGATCAAACCTTGATTCCAAAACTCTAAAAATTTGGATCTACAACTTCGCCACCCATTCCTGCACACAAGAAAGAAGGGGAAATTGTTTTGGAAAGGGGATTGCCTTTTTCAAGCTCTTGTATAAGAATTAACCTTGAAATAAGATAAGAGTTTTATGTAAAACAAGACAAATCTAAGTATTCAGCTTGCTTGTAAAACCCTCATGGATGGATGTTAGGATCCGATAAACCCATGAAGATGTTTGTATGCTTGAGATGTGGTGTAGAATCAAGGATGTCCTCACAAATGCAATGGATATACACTTGTCAAATCCTAGATCTTCAATGAATGTATGCTTGATCACTTCAATGGAGAAGAAGAGGAAAGAAGAATGGATGTGGATCTTCTTTATTTCTTGTGAACTCCTCTACTTGGTCATCATGAAGAAATAAACTTTCATCAAATCAAAGAAGATTTCCTTTGAATGAATCTTGAAATAGAAGAAGACTTGGAGATCTTAAATTGGGTGTTTTCCTTCAAATCTTGAATCCAAAAGAGCTTGATTGTACTACAAGTGTGATTGTCATCGCACCAAAAGATCAACATGTTAATGCCTGATACAACCACTAGACTTATAGATTCCATAGGAGGCAGTTAGACCCCTTTCATGAATACTGAGGGGAGTGATGACCATTTTACCAACAATCTCCCCCTCAATGTTACTCGAGGGGATTCAAACATGTGTCCAAGCTCTGATACCACTTGTTACAAGTGTGATTGTTGTTACACCAAAAGATCAACTTGTCAATGCCTGATACAAACACTAGACTTATAGAATCTACAGGAGGCAGTTAGACCCTTTTCATGAATCCCGAGGGGAGCCCTAATCATTTTGTCAATAGATTGCACTTGGAATCACCAAAATTCTCTTGTACAATAGATGGATGTAATTACATAAGAGTGGATGTCTCTTGAAATTGTGTATTATCAAAATGTGAAGCTTTTATGCCCTTTTATACTCATTTCGAGGTTCAGAATTAATAGACCGACCATAATTAAGATCATAAAATGAAACACCCCCTAATTGGGCCTAGATCCCACTAAAAATTAATCCCCAAGGACAAGGATGACTAGGCTGAATTTGGCCTTGTCCCAAAGAGGCTAATTTCAAAAGCGATCTTGGGGAGAGAAGATAAAAGAAGTGGGAAATCAAGAACAAACACATTTAGATTTAGAAATCACTAAAATGAGTCCTAATAGGTCCTAGAGCTTCCAATTAAATGGGTACTAACTTTTTAGGATAGTATAGGATGTAAATGGGTGTTCAAGAAGAAACTAGATCTAGATGGCAGTGTTGTGAAGTATAAGGTACAACTAGTTGCGAAGGGGTGTCCTTAAGTGGAGGGAACTGATTATGGTGAAATATTCTCTCATGTAGCTAAGATGGCGTTGATTCAACTCCTATTATCACTTGCAACAACTTATGAATTGGAACTCGAGAGAATGGGTGTAAAGACCATATTCCTTCATGGTGATTTGTAGGAGGAAATTTACATGTCATGGTTAGAGCATTTTATTGAAAATGGTAAAGAGAACCATTTTTGTAAGTTGAATAAATATTTTTATGGTTTGAAATAGTCTCCTAGAAGGTGGTATCATAATGTTAACACCTATGTATTGTCTTTGTGATTATAAATCTAAAAATGGTCACATTCTTATAATAGTCTTGTATGTTGATGATATGTTGTTTATTTGGATTGGTAAACAAACGATTTCAGATTTGAAGTCTTTGTTAGCAACACAGTTTGAAATGAAAAATATAGGTGCAACTAGATATATTATTGGGATTGATATCACTAGAGATAGAGATAGAATATTTTGGATGAGCCAGAGAAAGCATGTTAACTTTATGTTGGAGAGATTCAACATGACAACTTGTAGGTCATTATTTGTTCTAGTTTTATAGGGGACAAATCTTTCTATAGAGGATTGTCTAAAAATATCCTACATAGATGGATAACATGTCTAAATTACCTTATATGAGTATTGTTTGCATTCGAATGTATGTTATGATATGAGGCTGGACTTTTCCCTAGCAGTAGGAGTCCTTAGTCAGTATATGGAGAATCCTGACATGGTGGATTTGGATTTTGTTAAGAGAGTGTTCAAGTATTTGACAGGTACATCTAAGTATTCCTTTTTCTTTCATGGTTATCCTACTGGATCTCGACATTCAATTTACATTCATGGATATGTGGATTTGGATTGTGCAGGGGACATTGACAGTAGAGAATCCACCAATGGATATGTTTTCACAATGTTTGGTGGTGTAGTCAATTGGATGAGTAAGCGACAGGTTGTAGTTACTTTTTTCCTCTATAGAAGTAGTGTACATTGTAGCTACTCATGCTCATAAAGAGGTCATTTGGATTATGATATTGGTTTTCATGCAACTTAAATTATTATTTGTTGTGACAACCAAAGTGTTAGTTTTTTAGCACATAATCCTATTTCCATGTCTAAACAAAGTGTAATGATCTATAATTTTATTTTGTTTGTGATATGTTGGAAGATGAAAAGGTGAAGTTGGAAAAATTTGATACTTTAGCAAATGTCATATATGCACTAAAAAATCTAGTGAGCACTTGTAATTTCAAATGGTGTGTTGGTTTTATGGGCCTTGGTGCCTTAAGCAGATAACAGATTTTTGACTCTTGATAGGTCTTCAACAAGTGGGAAAATGTTGGGATTAATATGTCTCAACCTTGAGTCCAAACATGCTAGTTTAATATTTTATTTTATTTTATAAATTCCTAATATTATGGGGGTAGTGTCATAAGTTGCTATGTTGGAACTACAACGAATTTCTATTATGACTATGACAGTTTCTAGTTTGGTAGAAGAGTGATGGAGAGTTATTATTTGGCAGCTAATATTTATGGTGGAGTTCACTTTTGACAAGTGGTGTAAAGTAGGTGTTGCATATGGTAAATGGACCATTATGGATGAGTTATGTTTTTTGGCATTGAAAGTTGCAATGTGCAATGTGTCATTGGGTTTAACAAGTTATTTTTTATGACATCGCATACCTCTTTGGCATTGGAGATGGTTTTGGAAACATGGGCACTTTCTTCTTGTGTTGAGGTCTATAAATTTACATGGCTTCTTAGTGTAATTTTTATGATAGGTTGGATATCTTATAAGAAGCTTTTATGTATTATATTTTCTCTAGAATTCTTTGATGCTATATTTACTCGTGACAAGCATTGGCTCTAGGCATTATATTGTAAATGTTGGTTGTTGTTGATAATACAATTGATTCTGGATTTTAGAGTGAGGGTTTCTTCCCAAAATGGTTTTCCCATATACATTTGGTGTTGTGAGTTTATTTGTTTAAATCTGATTTTATGTGTTTATCAAATCTACAATAGTTTAAGGGTTTGTAAGAAATCCATGCATCATCTCTCTTGTTAAATTTAGCATTTGGAAGTGTTATTTTGTACTTTGGCTTCCTTTCAGTAATTTGATTTTCATGATTGTAAACCTTTGTAGCTAGTTATAGATATTTCAATTATTTGATTTTTCGTGATTCTTAACCTTTGTAGCTAGTTATAGATATTGAACATCTACTTCGCATATGAAAAGTTTCATTCTTGAAACCTAAATAATTTCTATAACATGAACAATCCAATTTTAAGCCTACTTTTGATTTATTGAATTCACCTCTCTCAAAAGAAGACTTGGTTCCAGATCAAATGCTTCATAGTCCAAGGCTAAACATGTCAAATATTAGGCTTTACATGTTCTATATCTCTCAATTATGCCCTTGCAAATCTAGTATTAAATGCACAAATCACAAATTGATCCATCACTCTCTCTCTCTCTCTCTCTCTAAATTACTACAACTCTTTCATTAATAAATGGAATAAATTTATTACCAACTAATCAATAAAAATTATTTTAAATTTTCTTAAGATGAAATAAAATGTCCCAAGAAAATGTATACCAATCTCTTACATCATCCATAGATTATCATCCATTTCATTAATGTTTGAACAAACAATTTCAACACATTTTCATTTTCCACATTAGAAATGAAAACTTAAGAAAACTAAGATCCTAATCTAATATTGTATCATCTAAATAAAAATAAAATATTTACTTTCAAATTATCTATGAATAAGATATTTTAAATTAAAAAATTAACTACATTTTTAATTATTAAAAAAGATTTGTATAATTTTACAATTATTGTATTATTTAAACTATTCAAATATGTCAATTTGTTTTTTAATTTAAAAAACTATAACAAAATATATGGTGAAAAACATCACATCTAAAGACAAAATCTAACATAAAATATATGGTGGAAATCATTAGATCTAAAGATAAAATCTAACATTTTAGATAGATATTAGACTATATTTATTAATTAATTAAAAATTATGTTGTATTCTAAATTTTTATTAATAAAATATAATTAAATGTGTTTCAAAAATGTTGGATAGAGAAAAATCTTTTCTTGACAAGCCATTTTTGTGATGCCAATTTTTTAACAAGAAATATATTCATCATTTATCTTATCTCTAATTACATCAAAATAAAATTAAAATTTTAGTAATTCTTTTATATTGATAATAAAGAAATAGGTGATATAATATTATATATTAAAAAATATTAAATAAATTTTTAAATTAAGAATAAACAAAAATTATAATATTAATTAAATTATAATTAAATGGTATCAATTTAGTCTAGTAGTAAAAGTGAGTAATTCTTAATAGACCCACCAAGAATCTAAATTTCATCAATAGTTAAAATAATTTTATTAAAACAATTTTAGAACAATTAAAGAATCTTCACAGATTAAAAAAAATCTTCTACCATTTTCTTGTTAAATAATTAAAATAATAAAACCACTATCTAATTTTGAACACCCAAAATGATTAGAATGTCTTATCCCAATTAATTACAACACATTTTCTTCAACATGCTTATACATTTTATACATTTCAACTACAAGATAGAATGAAAATTTAACCAAAACTCATATTTCTTGTATATTTACTTGATGGTGGCCAGTACTTCAATTACACGAAAGAAGAGTAGCCCACTATCTAACATAATTTTAAACTCTCACAAAATTTATGGATGAAGAGACACCACAATACAGCTAGATTGGCTTACTAATGTATTGTTCAGTCACCACCACTGTAAATGGATAGTCAGTACTGGAATCCCTGACATCCAACTTATAATTTTCCACAGACTTTATATGTCATATACATATACTTAGAAGGAAGTTGAAACTTTTTCTGCCACACCAACAAACAGCTTTTTCATCATCTTCGTTCATAATACCTTTATTTTCATCTTTTATCCATGCCAGCACACAATATCCTAGCCCAATACAGTTCTAATACTGAATGCTACTAAAATTCTTACAATGCTGTCCAACTTCACTATATATAGGCTGCCTTGGAGAAACCAATTTAATATTTACAGCTACTTTCATAGTAAATTATGTAGATACAAACTATTCTTGTTTGTCTAAGAAGTAGATGCCATTAAATCTGGAGACAAGCCCTGTTTTTGGTCCCCAATCATAGCAACTTGGTCCTGTGAGGTATATTTATAGGCATGCCCATCCATTTCTGACTCTGGAGGTTCATTCAAAAATGCCCAATTGCTTCTTGTCCACCTGAATAAATGAGAATTGGAGCAATTCAATCATCATAAACAATTGGAGGGAAACAAGAACATAGAAAAAATATCTGAGTTTTAGAGAATAGAAGTCTAAATAGAGAGGAATAACAAAACATACCAGGCCAGCTTCTTGTCCCTCAATAATGACTCCCCATCATGAGCTTCTTCAGTGACTCTATCTAAGAAGCTGTTGCTTATTTCTAGCCGAGCTGAGTGATTAGCAGGGAATGATTGGCTGCCTCTGCCCCCTATTTTACTTATCTGTGATCTCTCCAACTACAAGCAGTAAGACCACCAATGCCATTTAGGAATAAGTCAATAAGGAAACCTAAAATGTGTAATGCCAAAATTTGGAAAAAACAATTGTTCACATGAGCAAATTATGTTTCAACTGTCAAAAGAACTAATACCTCTATATTATATTCATTAGTAAGGTAACAGATTAGTTCAACTCATCTGTGAAACTTGTGCTAACTCTTATCAACTCATCTAATTTAGAAAAGAGAAAAAAATGTATCATTTATCCATTGCTCAACATAGATATTTGATTGTATTTTTATTGATTAATTAGAATTAATTGAATATAGTATACTTTTATGCTGAAAGAAAGTATAATTATGTATGTTTTAGAAAAGTCAGTTGTATTATATAAGTATATATAAAATAAAATTTTAACTTTTCAAAACTATTTATCAATAGAATTTTTTCTGCCCTTTTCTAGATAAATGAGGGAAGAGCTGAGGGAAGAGGGAAGAAAAGAAGAATGTTCATAAAAACTGTGTTAAAATAACTTTTAGAGCTCTTATAGAAAGAGGTTAGACTTGAAAAAAAAGGAAAGAAGTGAAACAGACTGTCTACAAGGACTATGATACTAGCTTATGGGACAGAAATCCATCATTCATTCTAACTTGCAAACTTACTATTTGTTACGTAGAAAAAGGACTAATGCTAGCTTATAAGACGGCAATCCATTATTCGTTCTAACTTGAAAACTTACTACTTGTTAGGCAGAAAAATGACTATACTAGCTTATAGGATGGCAATCCATGATTCATTCTAACTTGCAAACTTACTACTTGTTAAGTAGAAAAAGGACTAATACTAACTTATAGGACGACAACCCACGATTCATTCTAACTTGCAAACTTACTACTTGTTAAGTAGAAAAAAGACTAATACTAGCTTATAGGAGGGCAACCCATGATTCATTCTAACTTGCAAACTTACTTGTTAAGTAGAAAAAAGACTAATACTAGCTTATAGGAGGGCAACCCATGATTCATTCTAACTTGCAAACTTAGAACTTGTTACTAGAAGAAGCTTGATGTTAAAAAGTTTGCTTTCAAAACATGCCAACTACGTGGAAAAAATTGATCATAAGCTCTAAAAATAAAAAAAATGTTAGGAACATTTTTAATCCAAATACACCAATTAGTTTCAATTGTCAGATGTCAGACTAATTTTTTCTTTTAAAAACACTTCTACTTCCAACCATTCTAGTTCAATCTTTAGAAATTCCATCAACCTAGATCTGTCAGCCTTCTTCATCCAACTAGATACAACAAAATAGGACCACATTAACACTTTTTAAGAAAAACATGAAATTCAAAGCATCCTTACTCAATCTTCAAAGTAAATTTTGTCAATTCATCCAAATTTCTCATAGATTTCAAGATCTTGAGCATGCAATGTCAAAACTAAGGAAAGGATCATATCATTTTCCAAGCAAACAAACACATACCAGATTATGCTGCTCTGAAACTGCTGAATCAGTCTCTACAACAGCCCTCAGATGCTCCTCTTCAGCCTCATGCTTAACCTTCCAAAAATTCTCTATCTCTTCATTAGTAAAAGACTTCCTTTTCTCATACCTCCCTGTCTCCAAAGAAAATTCCCAAACTCATCAAAACCCAAATAATCAAACAGGGGATTTTAATAAGAACTTCAAAGCTAATCATTGCATTGATACTTTACCAGACCTAGGAGAATCCCACCCTGACATTAAAGAACCCATGATCTCTATCTCTCTCTTCTTCTGCTCACAACTTGGTTCACAAAACTATGAAAGAAGTACAGTACTTCAAATATCTTCTTAATACTGTCTGACAACAGTTTTAAATATATAGAAGCTTGACCGACTTAAGTTTACTCCTTCTAAGACCATACTACCCCGGTTTTCACCATAGAAGCCCACAGTAATCTGCTAAGCTGGATACCATGGGTTTTTTATTAGATATTTATCTTTAAGATTTGATCCTCTTGGATAGAGGACACATGGAGACTTATGATGCGGTGAGCTGTCGTCAAAATGGGACTACGTAGAAAAATTTGCAGCAATTTCTATCCAAGTCGCTTTAAAGTTTAAAATCATTAGTGACAGCTTAAATTGTTCAGAGATATAAAGTCTAAAAGATAGTAGTTATCACTTCAAGATAAGGAAGAGTGACAACTTGACTAAGTTTTACTCATTAGGTCGTTGCTTCTGCTTGAAACAAAGAATTTATGGTAATTTTTTCATTTTTCTACTGAATTAGCTGGGTTAGAATCTTCCAGGACAAGAATTTTGGCTGGAATATTAGAACAGGGAGGATGAGGATTTTATGATTACCTGCCATGGGGTTCAATATTTTACCTAATTTGCTCTGTTTTAGGCAATCAATTCTTTTTCTTTTCGTAGTTTTATATTTTTATAAGAGATTTTATATGGTTAATTAATTAGTTTTATTATTATTTGATATGGGAGCATAAGTTCGTGGTGGATCAATTGAAAATCAAGAGTTAAGGATATCTATTCTACTAAAATTGTCAATCCTAGTCCTATTTTTGTATAGTTTGATTCTAAATGGAAGATATAAAAAGAAATATATCATCACCTTTTTCATGAGGACCAAAGACTAGAAGGTATGTATTCTACTAAAATTGTCCATATATATTTCAATTTTGTCTTTATAGTACATACCATCACCTTTTCAGATTAGTTGAGGGTAGAGGATTGAGGGATATCTATTGTATGAAAATAATTTGAGCAATGAACACAACCTCATCTCTTATAGCTTAAACCTCAATGCATGATCAAGAAACATACCATCAATACTTCGAATCAAATGAGAGTCTAGCACTGAGGGGGGTGCCTATTCTACAAAAATCGTTTGAGCCATGAACCCAACCTCATCTCTTATAGCTCAAACATCAATGGGTGGCATAATCAAGAAGCAACCATCGCCTCTCGTAAGAGTCAAAGGCCGAGGCTACCTATTCTACCAAAATTTTCTTGTGTACAATCACAGCGTAATCTCGTATAGTTTAAACCTCAATGGATAGCATAATCAAGTAACAATCATCACTTATGTGGATCAACTTAGAGTCAAAAGAGTGAGGGGTACCTATTCTACCAAAATCTCAAACTTGTTTCTAATAATTTCTCATCTATTATAGTTTAAACTTTGGTGACATAAATCTTTTGAATGAATTCAAAGTTAAGAATTAAGCAATAATTGCCTTTGCCACCTATGATCACAACTTTATACTTTATAATTTGAACTCATTCTTCATAATTTAAATCCTTTTAAATGACATAATCAAGACATACCATAATCCTCACCGATTATTCTTAGCTATCTAAACATTGTTAAAAAAAATTACAATATTAATTGTTTAATGTTTTTTTAACTCCATGGTTGTACATTAGATCATCTGCATTGATAATTCTCCTCCCTTTTGCCACCCTGTCGCTTTCAAATCATCGCTATTATCCATTATAAAAAGAGACAAGACATCTGCCCAATTATAGAGGCAAGGCATGTAGATCTAGTTGCAAGTTGGTTTGTTAGATGAATTTTCTATTTAGTTTTGGTTTAATGAAAATGATGGCTTTGTCTTTTAAAGACATTAGATATTATTATTATGGGATTTATCTGTTAGCTGGTCTACGTTAGCTATTAGATTAATAATATTCTTGTTCACGTATTTATTTGGTCACATTTTCATAGGCCCACACATTCTCCCAAAGCAAAGCATATGGAGACAGGCGCCTTGGTCCATGGACCCTTTCTTTAATTTTAAATTTAATTTTACAATTTTAAAATTTATTAGGATGTATGGTTTCATTTACAATATTCATATGAAATTCTAATGAATAAAATATTAAAATTATTATTAAAAAATATAATATAGTACTTTAATTCATAATATATTAATGTATAGTATTTTTTATAAATTATATATTAATTTAGAATTATATAAATAATTATATTTAATTTTTCAAATATAAAATTATTTGTGAAGACTTTATGTTTTGTTTATAAGTTGGAAGAATAGTTATAGTTCACTATTTTACAATAAATTTAATATTATTATTAATTTGTGTGTGTGAGATTATAAGAACTACATCTAATACATATACATGTTTCATGTAGAAGTATATATGTATGTATTTACACATAAATATATGTGTAGATATGGGCCATGTGTTATATGTATATGATGCATATACATGTGTGTATAAGTATGAAACATGTTTTATATACATGTCTTATTTTACTTCAAGATTCAACCTAGCTTTGATACCATCTAATACAATCCCAATGGATTATCAAATTATTCATAACCTTGCCTTCCAAGTAAAAGAAACCTAAAAACAATGATGAGATGCATAGTAAAGATTCTTTATGATAATTATTCTAAATGTAATGCATTCCCTATTGTCAACAAAATCAAACTTTGGTTTAAACATTTTTTCAAATAATTATCTTTGACTTTAAAGTAATAAAAATTTCTTGAATGGCTCGTTGTGTTATTGAAACTTTATTGATTCTCCTATGAAGTGATTATGGTGTCATAAATTGTAAACCCTTATAATGTCACAATCCTTTTTGGGCCCTTGCTTTAGTGTACCTCCTTTTGGGTTAATTTTAGCCTATTTTGACATTTCATATCCAAATTGTCATCATATGCTCACATGAATTGACCTAATCCAATGTCCTAGACATGTGCACTATTGAACCACCCTTACTATAGCCTTTTTGTGTGGACTGTGGCACTAGGCACCACAATACTCTAATGGGCTAGGGATCTACGTGCTATAGTGCCCCAAAAATAGGCACAAATTTGAATATGTCAATATGTCAATTCCCATCATTCATGATTAGGTCCCAATATTTTAATATGGAAATTAGAAGTCGGCCTAAATGTGAAAAGTCCTTGAGAACCCTATATAAGGGCATCATTTCCAATTCATTTTACACATCTAGCATTTCTATCATTCCAATTCGAGACAAAGTATTGTTTCCTTTAAGAGCATATTTAAGTACAAGAAGCATCGAGCTATAGAAAGTTGTCTTCATGTTCATGATCAATTTTGTTATAATTTATCATGTTATTACACATCAAAACTTGGAGGACTTATCTAAAGAGCATTGCATCACCACCATTATCAATCTTGAGGTATAATCTTTTCAATTCAGGATTTTACTTCAGATTTAGCCTCTTCCCTACCAAGAGTAAGCTCTCTTTTCTAATTATCTTTGTTATAGTGGAGGTTAATTCCTACCTGAGGTTTTACATAGGTAAGTCCCTATACAAACCAACATGTTTTCCCTCTTTTTTGAAAGGAAATACAAGAGCAAGAATATGAAAAAGAAATTCAAGTAAGTATGTTGATTAAAGTAATGTTACCAAAATAAAGAACAACTTGAGATAAATCATCCAAAGCATAAAGAGGAGACACAAGAGCTTTTGAAAGGGGAAAACAAAAGAAAAACCCCTTGTGTATTCATGAATGAAGGCAAAGCCAGAGAGACAGAGACAGAGAGAAGTGGGGGGGGTGTTTCATTACAATAACATCATTAAGAAGAAATGAGAGGAGAAGCATCTCTTAAATAGAGATGAGGAGAGGAATTACCAAGTAACTCACAAATCTATGAATGACACCATTCATAATGTGTGTGCAATGTGTCAACATCCTCTTAAGGAGGATAAACTAAAATTCCTTAATAAAGGAATAAAAAGAAGTGACATGTCCTCACACATGTACAAGAGGAAAAATTACATGTAGGGATTCCAAAGGAATACCCCAAACTTGTTAGGAATAAGGTGTCTCAACCTTGTATATTTTCTTACATTTGTTATTTTCCAAATATCGGCACTTTGGACAATGTGTAAGGTGATCATGACTAAAACGGTTATGACAGATTCCTATGACAGTCATTAATATTTGTAAGAGCTAATTGTGAAAGATTCGTTGATAGGTGAAGACATGTGGCAACTGATAAAGTTGAGTACTGTACACTCTTCTACAACCGTGGGGTTGCAGAAGTGAAGCACGTGATATAAGCATTTTTTAGGGTTGCAAATTCTGATGAGAAGCAAGTGTATTTGTGGAACATTTTATGCTGTCGAGTTTGTCTTCAAGTGTGGAAAATATTTTGAAAGAACTTGCATTGCAAGTGTACTGTAAACTATAACAATTTTGATTAATACATTGTGCAGGTTTTGGAGTGCTAGGGTTTTTACCGAAAGGTTTCCCTAGGGTATATCTTTGTGTCATTCTTTTTTCTATGTATACATGTTATTGCAGAAACATCTAAGATAATTGCATTATCATTATGTAATTGATAAGGGTTAAATCTATATTTTCACGATCCTCTCCTTAGGAGTTTAGCGTAGGGAACTATTTTCCACACACTTAGTTTCCTTTCAGTTGGTATCAAAGCCTGGCCAATTTTGGTTCTATTTGTTAGGGTACGGGTTTTTTGAGCTAATCTTCAGTCCAGTGGGAGTATTGTTACAGAGTATTCATAACCTTATTGCAGGAAGAGATGGCAAGTTCTTCATACAATAGAATGGAGGTGGAAAAGTTTAGCGGCACAAACTTTGAGTTGTGGAAACTCAAGATGGAAGACATGCTCGTAGACCGTGATGAATGGGAGGCAGTTGAAAATGATATCAAACCAGTAAACATATCTCAAGCAGATTGGGATCTCAAGGATCAGAAAGCTAAGGGTCTCATTAGACTCTGTCTAGCAGATTCGGTTCTCCTGAATGTTCTCGATGAGACGACCGCAAATAAATTGTGGACATGGCTTGGGTCTGTGTATCAGGCCAAGTCCTTAGTGAACAGATTGTTCTTGAGAAAGAAGTTGTATTCTCTAAGAATGGAGGAAGGAGGATCTATTGCAGATCACCTAAACGCATTTAACATGTTGATTGCACAGTTAACATCAACCGGTGTCAAGTTGGAGGAGGAGGATCGATGTATGACCCTATTATGTTCCTTGTCGGATACATGGGACCATCTTGTGATGGCCCTTGGTAGTACTATTGTCACTTTCAAAATGGATGATGTGGTGTCTTCGTTGTTATTTGAGGAGATGTGAAGAAATACCTCTGATTCCACCAAGGAAGCCCTTGCTGTTCGCGGTAGATCCAAAGACAAAGGAAAGAAAAATGACAAGAAGTCTGAAAAGGGTAGATCCAAATCCTATGGGAAATCCAAGACTCTTGGAAAGTCTAAGGCAACATGTTGGAACTGTGGAAATCCTAGGCACTTCTGTAAGGACTGCAAAGAGCCAAAGAAGAAGAAGAAAAGCCCAGATTTAGATTCTGAAAAATCTCAAGAAGATGGCGATGCTTTTGTCATAGCCTTAGCCACCCATGCATCTGATGATGTGTGGCTAATTGACTCAGGTGCTTCTTTTCACATGACCTCTCATCAAAGTCGGTTCTCAAAGTATGAGGAGTTCGATGGTGGAAAGGTGTACCTGGGTGATGATTCTCACCTACAGATAGTTGGACGAGGAAGAGTCACTATTAGATTCCCTAATGGATGAGTAAAGGGGATCAATGGGGTAATGCACATCCCGGGTTTGGCACGAAACCTATTATATGTAAGTATGTTGAATGATGCAGGTGTGCAAGTTGTTTTTCTGAAAGATGGATGCAAGATGATTATAGGAGCTATGGTTCTTGTGAAAGGTACTAGGAGAGGTACCCTATTTTAGATTGATGCTTGCACTTCACAGTGCAATAGTTCTTCTATCTCAAGGAAGAGAGTAGCAGTCACTTCATCTCCACCATCTGAACCAACAATGAAGAAGTCTGTGGTAATGGGTTCCGATCGTAGTGCAGCAAGTGTACCTAAGGGTGCTAACACTTTGGAAGGCAAACTTCCTGTAGAAAAGATAATGTTGTGGCATATGAGATTTGGCCACATTGGTGAGAAGGGTCTCAGAACCCTGAAAAATAAAAACCTCATTGAGGGGTTAAATGATTGTCATCTCGAGTTTGACTTCTGCGAACACTGTGTTTATGGTATGCAAAATCGTGTTCAGTTTTACTCTAGTTCTCACAAGTCTTCTAGTATTTTGGATCTTATCCATTTGGATGTGTTTGGTCCTGTTAAAGTTCCTTCACTCTCCAAACTATATATTTTGTATCTTTTATAGATGATTATAGTAGAAGGGCATGGATTTATTTCCTTAAAAGCAAGACGCAAGTTTTCAGTTGGTTCAAGGAATTTAAAGCTCTCGTAGAGAATCAGACTGGTAAAAGAATTAAGTGTGTGAGAAGTGACAATGGTGGTGAGTTTTGTTCAGTAGAGTTTGAACAGTTCTGTAAAGAACAAGGGATCGAGAGGCATAAGACAACTGCCTATACTCCATAGCAAAATGGAGTTACAAAAAGAATGAACAAGACACTGATGGAGAAGGCTAGGAGTATGCTTAGTGGAGCTGGTCTCAAAAAAAGGTTTTGGGCTGAAGCTGTGGCCACTGCTTGCTATATGGTTAACAGATCTCCTACATCAGCTCTTGTTGGTAAGACACCCTTAGAGGTGTGGTCTAGTAATAAGCCTTCAGTTAGACATCTTCATGTTTTTGGTTGTGAAGCTTATGCACATGTGCCTAAGGAGAGAAGATCTAAGTTGGAAAATAAGGCTGTAAAATGTATATTCATCGACTACAGTGTTGGTGTTAAAGGATACAAGCTTTGGGATCCTGTGATTTGTAAGGTGTTGTATAGAAGAAATGTTATTTTTAGAGAGCTAACACCTTCTACTATTGTGCTATAGCCAGATGAAAAAGAAATTAAAGAAGATGTTGTTTAGCTGCCTCCTACCCCTGAGAAGACTGAACAGAGAGACTGTGATGGATCTGATGATGAGGAGAGCTCTAGCAACTCTAAAAATTTAGATGAAGAGGTAGAAAAACCTCAACCTCCACCCTTGAGGAGATCCACAAGAGAAAGAAAGTAGCCAGAGAGGTTTGGATTTTCTATGTTAGATTCCAGTTGTTCTTATGCCTTGATTACAAACATTGATGAGCCTAGATTTGTGAAAGAGGTTGTGGGTATGGAAGATGCAGTCTCCTTGATTGAGGCCATGGATGATGAGATGGCTTCATTGGAGAAGAATAAAATGTGGGATTTAGTACCCTTGCCTAAAGGATGGAAACCTGTTGGAAGCAAATGGGTGTTTAAGAAGAAATTCTATGCGAATGTCAGTGTTGAGAGGTACAAGGCTAGATTGGTTGCAAAGGGGTGTTCATAAGTGGAGGGAATTGATTATGGTGAAATATTCTCTCATGTTACAAAGCTTACATCCATTAGATTTCTGTTATCTCTAGCAGCATCGTATGATTTAGAGGTAGAACAGATGGATGTGAAAAACCTTTCCTTCATGGTGATTTGGAGGAAGAGATCTATATGTCACAGCCTAAGCACTATATTCAGAAAGGTAAAGAGTCTTTGGTTTGCAGATTAAAGAAGTTTTTGTATGGTTTGAAACAATCTCCTAGGATGTGGTACCTTAAATTTGATGCCTTTGTGTTGTCGATTGGTTTTTTGAGATCGAAATCAGATCATTGTGTTTATTTAAAAGTTGACAATGATTGCCTTCTTATTATTGCATTATATGTTGATGATATGTTGTTGATTGGGAAGGGTATGGGTATGATTTTTTATTTGAAGTCTCAGTTGTTAGCACAGTTTGAGATGAAAGATCTAGGGGTAGCCAGGTATATTTTGGGTATGGAAATCACCAGAGATAGATCTAACAAAAAACTTTGGTTGAGTCAGAGTAAGTATGTGAAGTCTATGTTGGACAGGTTCAGCATGGTAGATTGCAGACCATTGTGTGTCCCTATTTCTATGGGAACAAAGTTATCTATGGGTGATTGTCCAAAATCTCCTAGTGAGGTGGAGGACATGAGAAAAGTACCTTATGCGAGTGCAGTTGGCAGCCTTATGTATGCTATGGTTTGTACTAGACCAGACATTGCCCATGAAGTGGGAGTCCTGAGTCATTTTATGGCTAAACCTGGACAGGTACATTGGGATGCAGTTAAGAGAGTGTTCAAATATTTGAAAGGTACATCAGAGTATTCCATATGCTATCATGGAAACTCTTCTGGAGCTCTGAATTCAGTTTGTATTCGTGGGTTTATGGATTCAGATTAGGCAGGTGACATTAACAGCAGGAGATCCACCAGTGCCTATGTGCTCACTATGTTTGGTGGTGCCATCAGTTGGATGAGTAAGAGACAACCTATGGTCACTTTGTCCATGATAGAAGTAGTGTACATGGAAGCTACTCATGCTTGTAAGGAAGCCATTTGGCTTAGGAGACTATGTTTAGATGTTGGTGTTGATGCAGGATAGATTACAATGTGTTGCAATAGTCAGAGTGCTATTTGCCTTGCAAAGAATCCAACTTTCCATGCGAGAACGAAGCACATTGATGTGCAGTTTCACTTTGTGAGAGATATGGTAGAGGATGGAAAGGTAAGTTTGGATAAGGTAGATACAGTAAAGAATGTTGCGGATGCATTGACAAAACCTATGGGCATAGAGAAGTTCAGATGGTGTTCGGAGTCTATGGGCCTCTCAGCCTATAGCAATTAAATCTTTTTATTTCCTTTGGCTCTTACAAGGTGTTTGACAAGTGGGAGAATGTTAGGAATAAGGTGTCTCAACCTTGTATATTTTCTTACATTTGTTATTTTCCAAATATTGGCACTTTGGACAATGTGTAAGATGATCATGACTGAAACGATTATGACAGATTCTTATGATGGTCATTAATATTTGTAAGAGATAATTGTGAAAGATTCATTGATGGGTGAAGACATGCAAGACATGTGGCAACGTTTTATGCTGTTGGATTTGTCTTCAAGTGTGGAAAATCTTCTGAAAGAACTTGCATTGCAAGTGTATTGTAAACTGTAACAGTTTTGATTAATACATTGTGCAGGTTTTGGAGTGCTGGGGTTTTTACCAAAAGGTTTCCCCAGGGTATATCTTTGTGTCATTCTTTTTTCTATGTATACATGTTATTGCAGAAACATCTAAGATAATTGCATTATCATTATGTAATTAATAAGGGTTAAATTTGTATTTGCACAATCCTCTCCTTAGGAGTTTAGCATAGGGAACTATTTTCTGCACACTTAGTTTCCTTTCAAAACTAAATACAACCAAGGAAAGATTAATAATCTAGCACCCCCCCCCCCTAATCTTTACTTGGGGAGTTTACATCAATGGGTTGCAAACCCAAATTTTTTAAACTTGTCTTTAGAAAGATGCTTTGTCAAAATATTAGCAACTTGATCTTCCTCCTTGCAATATAGAAGTGACACTTGCTTGTCTTCAATTTTTTATCTAATAAAGTGATGTTGGAGAGAAATATGTGTTTTCCTTGCATGAAAGATGGGATTTTTAGCCAAAGCAATGGCACTTTAGTTGTCACAATATAATGGTGTAGAATTTTGTTGAGGTAGCCCCAAATCTTTAAGCAATATTCTAATCCATAAAGCTTCTTTTAAGGCATTAGTACATCCTTTATATTCAACTTATCTAGAACAAAGAGATGTAGAATTTTATTTTTTACTATTCCAAGAAATAGCACCTGAACCAAAAAAGAAACAATATCCACAAGTAGATTTCCCATCTTTGGGATCTCTCCATAAATCTGAATCAGTAAATCCTTTTATAGAATAATCAGAATTTGCATCATAAAATAAACCAACATTAATAGTGTCTTTATTATATTGGGTAAGTGCACCAAGATGGTGGACATTTTAGTGGCCACATCCAAAAAAAATGAAATTTTTCTTAACCCGTGTGGGTTATACAAAATTCAAAATCGTGCTAGGCTTGGTTTTTTCCAAGCCTAGCCAAAAATAATTAAAAAAGCCAATAGGACCTCAAAACCCGTATGGGTTTTGAGGAACAAAAATGAACCTCAAAACTTGTGTGGGTTTTGAGGAAGAAAAATGTTCCTCAAAATGTGTGCGGATTTTGAATAACATTATACTCCCCCAAACCCGGGGCTTTGGACCATTTCCAACACCATAAACGAAGGAACAGTCAATCAAGGAAGCCATTTTTCATCATAACGCGAGCGTTTTTTGGTTCCATTTGCTTCCATTTGTATTTTTCATCAATTCGCAACAATGACACCACCTCAGAAAGGTAATATTTTACTGTTTCGATTATTTTTGTTGTACTTTATTTGAAGTATGGTTTTTTAATTGATTTATGTTTTTTTTATAATTTTGATGTCAAATTCTACAAAGAATTCCCCAAAATGAAAAATGAAAACAAAGACCTCATGCACAAGCAACAAAAGAAAATATTGAACATGAGTAACAACCACAACCATAAAATCCTCCTCAACCTCAAAATAATTCTCCTCAACAGCCACCGCCACCTATAAACTCTCCACGTCCTCCATTAGATCATGTAGATGTCACACAAGATGATCTCATAAAACACCTTACACATAATAGTGCCCAAATTTCTATATTGGTTAATAGGTTGAGGTCCTCTAGTCTTGACCACCACTCAACCCTCGCCTTGATACTAGAAAGAATGGCCAATAGTGAAAATGAGGTTTCTAGAGAGGTTACCAAATGGGGTTCATGGACCAGGGACAGGTGTCAAGCATTTTATGTGGATGTGTTGTCATATGATGAAGTGAAAATGAAGAGCATACTTAAAAGTGGCATATGTTCTCTTTTCACCGATCCTAGTACTAATAACACCCTAGAACTAAATATGAATTGGTTTCCTATACATTGGTGTGTTCACAATAGGATAAAATCATCTTTTTTGGATAGGTGGTATATGGTCTTTGACCAAGCACCCTATAATAATTGGGAGGTGCCTCTATATTTTTTGAGAAAGCTATATTGTGAGTTTATCCTGGGCGAGAAGTCGAATTACTTTGACATTTGGCAGTTCCAGGGTAGAGGGAGAGGCTTTGCATAGGATAAACCTGGGGCCCATAGGGTGGTACAACCATGACATAGGAGGCCTCTAACTAAAAAACCCATGGTTCATGTTGTGGTCCCAATAGTTGTGAAGGAGTCCATAGATTTATAGACTCTTCATGCAGCCACATCATTGATTGATGCTATTATTGAGCATGGCACATAGTTTGTCAGAGTAGAGGGTGGATCAACACATATGCCACCTACATCATCATCATATGCACCATTTGGATCAACACCTGCACCACCTCCATCATCATCAAATGTGACATTTGGATCAGCCGAACCCATTGAGCATATGTGCCCCGATTTTTAGGGTATATGTGTTGGGGTGGATATTGATGTGAATGAGGATGATTTGCCATCTCATTTATATACATATTGTCGGGGTAGATGCCATGCATTCACTGTTGAGGATACAACCCTCACAGACGACTTGATGACGATGGTATTTTCTAGAGAGCAGAGATAATTTTGTTTATTTGTATTTTGACATGTTATTAATTAATAAACTAAATATTATAAAAGTAAATAAATTTTTATTTAGAGAATAATTTAAATTGACACATGAATAATATGCATTGTAGGGTGCAACAGGTGATACGAGCACACCATGGAGTGTTTGTTCGAGTAGACGTACACGTACACATGTAGCTTCGACACCTGAGGTAATTTTTTTAAAATATTCCTTAAAATAGAATAATTTATATGTTTTAAAATATATTTTGTTACTATATGCATATTTATTTGGTGTTTTATAGGGCTTGTTGGTTGCTCATATTTATAAACTTGATGATATCACCCTTTCTGCCATTGACTTTGTGTTCGAAAGCTTTGAGGTATAATATTTTGCACATCTCTTGTTTACAATTTTAATTGAACCCATGCGGTATCATATTTGTTTCTCTTATGTTAATTTTTTTTGCTAGGGTACCCCACCTGACTTGAGGACACCAGGAAAGAGAAAGAAATCCTCGAGGACACCCAAACGACAAAATTAATTCAATAGAATTTAAGTTTATTTGTTGAAATGTATTATTCATGATTAAACATGTACTTGTAGTCTACATTGATGAATGCATCTGACTTATTTGTTCTATATATAGAAACAATTGGATTTTATAAAATTAATGAATGCACCTGATGTCATTGATGTTTAGGAGAGAGAAGAGTTAACATTTTTATATTTACTTTCAATTGCATTCTTGATCATTCTAAATCTCTTAGAAATCCTTCCTCTATGACTATGACATATGTTATAATTGTTCATACAGGAATTGGTCATAGCTGCCTCATTATTGGTGATGCCTCCTAAGAGTACAGGAGAGCCATTTGATGTTCCGATATGCATTTTTTCTATATACATGTTAAACATATGCATTTAGATATGAGTACATGCATTTTTTATTTTTTTACTATTTCCTGACATATATGTTATTAACTTGTATTGATTTTATTTTACCTGTTACAACCCTCTTCAAAACCTCCCATGGATCGTATGCATTTACATTTTTTTAGGATTCCAACTCATGTAAGATGGGGACCATCAACTTTAGAAAACGGCCCAATTATAGAAGAAAGACATGAGGTAACCAACAATTCAACTACCAACAAATTACAATCCAATATTTAGTTATTTTGAGAAAAGATATCTGATTTAGCATTTGAATTGTTCTTGTGCAGACACCTAGTGAGCCACCTACTTCTTTGAAGAGGCTCAATTTCGATGATCCAATGGAGTCATAGATATTGATAGAGATATACAGATCTAGTTGTGGTTATTGAATGACCAAATTTTGTATATATTTGATATTTTTATTATACATATCGAACTTGACATAGTCAATGCCATATTTTTGTAACTTTATTATTGATTTGGCATGTATGAAATTTTTTTATATGTACAAAATTATTGTTCATTTTGATATATATGAAACTTGATATTTGATCCAATTTGTTAATTGTGTGTTCATTTGTTCATGTTGTTAGTATGTAAATATGTTTGTGTGTATGTACTCATGTGTAGGATTTATGACTTAAGTATATTCATGTGTATTCAAGTACATTCTTCATAACCTAAATTCATGTGTACGGGCTACCTGCATGAATTTTAAGTGAATTCATGTGTATGCTTCATAATATATGTGCTACATGTATGCTTCGTGACTTAAGAAAATTTATGTGTATGCTTTATGTGCTACCTATATTCACATGTGTAATTCATTATTTAAGTGAGTATTCATTTGTATTTGATGCAGAGTGGTGAACAATGTGGTGGGTAAGTATATCTTCAAATGGTTAAGGTTTGAGAGGTTTAGGCACTCACTAGCCCTTGAGCCTCCAAGACTCTCAAATATCAAATACTTCACAAACTCCTCAAGCACCTTCCCCGATACAGAGAGCACAACAAGAAGACAATGACACTACAACATTTGGGGTCAAATTTCGATGCCAATTTGCAATGCCACTACAATTTGTGTTTGTTTTTTGTGTTTTTTTTTGCAAGTGCCCCTGACGGTGTCGTAATAGCGATGATGATGTTGTAATTGTGACACCCCTTTGGTTATAAACCAAAAAAAAAAGAAAAATAAAGTGTCATTTGTAATTTTTGTGAATTAAAAGAGTTGCCGCGAAGAAGGCACTGCACTTTTGTGTGGCGCGAAGAGGGCATTCAAGTTTGGTGTGCGCGAAGAGGTCGGAACCATGTGGGAAGAGGGCACTGGCACTTGAGGTAGGCATTTGAGCTTTGTCTTCTCATTAACTCAATTTCATTTTGATGGCATTTGTTGATTTAATGGCACAATATGAATGTTCATAGTGGCATTGTTTACATCTTAGCATTTGGAATGCTCAATGACCTACGAGCTTTGAGAGCTAGGGCATCATTACTATTACCTTCAAGGTATTATGTGAAGTGTTTGATCTCTCTTTATTTGTTTTATTGTTGATATTCACTATGTGGTACTCCCTATTTATGATAATTTCATGAGGAAATGTCTTGGTGGCTCGCAGGTTGCAAGCTAGAGCATCATACATTGTTTATGAGCTCACTATTGAATACTGGCATTGTTTACATCTTTTCATTTGGAATGCTTGATGACCTACGAGGTTTGAGAGCTAGGGCATCATTGCTATTACCTTCAAGGCATTGTTTGAAGTTTTGGATCTCTCTTTATTTTTTTTGTTGTTGATATTAACTATGTGGTACTCCCCGTTTATGATCATTTCACGAGGAAATGTCTTGATGGCTTGCGGGCTGCAAGCTAGGGCATCATACATTTTTCATGAAGTCGCTATTTAATACTGGCATTGTTTACATCTTTTCATTTGGAATGCTTGATGACCTGCGAGCTTTGAGAGCTAGGGCATCGTTTCTATTACCTTCAAGGCATTGTGTGAAATGTTTGATCTCTCTTTATTTGTTTTGATGTTGATATTCACTATGTGGTACTCCCCATTTATGATCATTTCATGAGGAAATGTCTTGATGGCTCGCGGGCTGCAAGCTAAGGCATCATACATTATTCATGAGCTCACTGTTTAATACTAGCATTGTTCATGAGCTCACTGTTTAATATCTAGCTAGGCCATGTAAATGGTACTAGGCCAACCCAATCAGCCCAACAAAATGTGTCATGTTTATCTTTGTCAAATACACTCGTTCACCATTTTGTTCTTGTTCTTCACACAAATATTGCATCAAAAGTAATTGTAAACAATGATTCAAAGAAAAAAGAAACAACTACAATAGATCAGACCCCAAAAGAATACAGTCAAGGAGAAATAGTGCCCTAATATAGAGACAAAATGAACTCTTAATGTAAACAAGCATGGAACCAAAGAGGGGAAAGTAAGGCACCAACCAAACTCGGGAAAACATAGCCTCCAAAATCATAGAGGATGCTGACAGAACAAGGAGGTTAGCAAGTTAAAAACTCAACACCAAATAAAGCATGGAAAGACACCAAGAGTATGAAAACTAGCATCCAAATTAATACCAATAGAAGCATCAATAATCTAGATACTAGAAAGGACGGGTTTAGTTTAAGGATGAAAATGTTTACAAACACTATACATGAAAACCATAGCCCAAACAAAATGATGACCGCATGATTCCTTTACTCGCACATGCCAAATTTCATTATCATTTTCATCAAACATGATCTGCTAAAGTTGCCTATGGTGTTTGGAAGTCAACCTAATTTACATTTCTTAGTTGTAACTCTTAGTCATAAATTTGAATTAAAAATACTTGTCACAGTGATCTGTAAATTATAGATCTCTTTCTATGATCAAGAGCTAAAATCAACTCCAAACAGTTTTAGATTGTGACAAGAATAAATTTCTTACCTTGCCCACACAAGATCAGTTGTAAAGATTTTAGCCTTCTTCTCCCCTGAATTCATAATAAGAACAGTTAAAATTGAATGCTCTTAGTTTTTTTGCAAATCTATTCAAAACTCCTATGAATTCATTGTGCATTAGGTATGACATATGAAGGAATGAATTGGAAATAAGAAAGATAAAAATTTATGTCTAATTACTAGCATAATTAAGCCTCAAACAAAAAAAGTGCAAATGTATAAACTTGCAAGCTATATACACCACCCTAATCCGCTGAAAAGGTCTTAGCCTTCTTCTCCCCTGAAATCACAATAGGAACAAATAAAATTCAATACTCTTAGTTTTTATTCAAATCTATTTGAAACTCTTATCAGCTCATTGTCCAATAGTTAAACTAACCTATGACTTCAAAGGAGGAATTATGAAATATAGTTGTAGGTAATTATCTCTTCTATAATGATGGAGGAGTGAAAGGTAATGATCACTGAGGTTGCTGCTATTAGATCATACATTAATACACTTACTATTTTGAATTTGAGCTCAGGCATCATGCAATGTTATTGTTTTCATTGCATGCTTGTTGTTGTTGTGCACCATATATTTTTTTATACACTATTTATTTCATTGAGGTCGTGAGCTTGGCATTTGTAATGTATTTTTTGTTATTGGATCAATGCTACCATGTTGTTGAGTCTGTGTATGGATTGACTATGCACATGCATAATTGTAGATGAGGATTAGTAATAGGGTTCCAGGAATTGCTTAGATCCTTTGGATCTAACCCCATCTTTTCCTTCCTTGTAGGTTTTGGATCATACAAGAGCATACTGGATTGAACCTCGGGTCAACACTTCATTACTTCAAGAAATGTTTGGTACCTTCATTATTTATGTTCATCCACTTATGTATGTTTGCATTCATTCATATTCTTTTGAAAGTTGGCTATTAGCAACCATATATGATGATTCTTGATGTTTTTGGGTCATTTGATGAAAATATGTAAAAGTTTCTTAAAAGTTTATATTTTTTATTTCAATTTTTTAAATCATAAAATGAATAAAATTTAAAGATAACAAATTAAGATAATCTTTGTCTTCACTTTTAAAAAAACATAAAGCTCATAAAGCATGGTAAAAGAGGGCCCTAACTATGGTAAAATGGGAAAGTTTCCACCTTGCACTACTCTTCATATGGCAGCTACTAAGGAACTATGTTATAAAATTTCAAGGCATGAAATTTTATACTTTTTGACATCATACTTTTTTCTCCTTAGCATTGAGTTTACAATGTGGGGGAGTCGAAGAAAATATATGTACAGTTATAAAATTTCATGCCTTGAAATTTGGAATGAAATTTTATAACATAGTTCCTTAGCATTTGATCTTTATATGGTAGTCATGACTTGAGGTAGGCATTCGAGCTTGTCTTCTCATTAACTCAATTTTATTTTGATGACATTTTTTGATTTAGTGGCATTGTTAATACTAGCATTGTTTACATCTTTGCATTTGGAATGCTTGATGACCCGCGAGCTTTGAGAGCTAGGGCATTGTTTCTATTACCTTCAAGGCATTGTGTGAAGTGTTTGATCTCTCTTTATTTGTTTTGTTGTTGATATTTACTATGTGGTACTCCCCGTTTATGATCATTTCATGAGGAAATGTCTTGATGGCTCATGGGTTGCAAGCGAGGGCATCATGCATTGTTTATGAGCTCACTATTTGAGCACCTCATGTCCCTATTTGATTGGTCGGTGCTCTATTTTTTATATTGATGCTATTAGATAAAATAGAGACATCAGTAATAAAATAATACACTTATTGTTTTGAATTTGAGCTCTGGCATCATGCAATGTTATTTTTGTCAAAATAGTAAGTGTATTAATGTATGATCTAATTGTAGCAAGCTCATTGATCATTACCTTTGACTCCTGCATCATTATAGAAGAGATAACTACCTACAACTATATTTCATAATTCCTCCTTTGAAGTCATAGGTTAGTTTAAAATGGAGAGGGGTCTCGAAATATCATAAGTAAAAACATTACACAATGGCATTCAGATTAAGTACAATATGATTTCACATGCCTTTAATTATGATACACTTTTGAAAATCTTGTCATAAAAAACTATATATATATTTAGTCAAGTAATAAAATCTTATCAAACAACATACATTGTGTGAAGTGTTTGATCTCTCTTTATTTGTTTTGTTGTTGATATTTACTATGTGGTACTCCCGTTTATGATCATTTATGATGAACTACAACTGATTGAGAACCTGATTGAAGAACTTCAAGTGATTAGAGATCATCAAGCACTGAACTATTATGTAAGATAATTGAATCAGTTTTATGTTGTCATTGATGTCAACTAGTTTTGACAGCACTCATCATGGAGTTGCAAACATCTAACACATCTATGGAAGAGAAGAGAAAGATGAAGAACCGAGATATCTACATAGAAGAAGATGGATATGACAGATGAGGATAAGGAATACCTTTGGTAACTTATTGATGAGTCTATGACTTCATATTGTTGACTTGATTACATTGCATTAATCTGTTATGAAGTTGGGAGAAAAATGTTACAAAGCAGTGTGGTTGGTTAATGAAGCATTCTAGTATACACTGAGCAGTGTAGTGTATACCGAGCATAGTATAAACTGAGCTTGTGTTCATCGACACATTTCTTTGTTAACGGAGTATGGACAAAAGAACTAAATGATTTGTTTAGCTGACAAAAGTTCATGAGTTGTAAAGTGTATGATCACGAGGTGGTAAGATAAAGTTTGTTATAAGATCAAGGGCTAGCAAAATTCAAGGAAGATCTAAATGATAGATTTGAAACATGTTACTGACACATCAGCTGAAGAAGGTTTAAGTGGAAAAACCAATGAAGGAGATTAAGCGGCAAAATCTAATGGATGAAAAGAAAATGGTTTACTTGTCTATTTAAGAGACTAGGGTTTCATTATGAAACTCATGCTAGAGGAAAGAATACTACAGAGATATCATGTGAACAAGCTTCATGCATGCCTGATCAAACTGGTTAAGGGGAACCAAACTATAGAGATTACCGAGCGTCAAAAAGCTATAATCAAGAGACAGTAAGTTATTGAATATTGCTTAAATAGAATTGATATATTGATTAGAGATTTGAATGAGCATAATATAGATTTGTACATCTGCAAATCAAGTTGCATTGTAATCAGATCACCTGTTGTTACAGTTTAACCATTTTAATCAAATAAATCTCTTAACCGAGTAGACTTGAAAGTCTTGTAATGTCATTTATAGAATGCACATTTGTTATCCTATCAACCCCATAGTGAATGCTGGTTGGACAATAACGGTTAGTGTTAAATCTTCTAACAAGCTCACACCTTACAGTGTGTTTTGTAACCTTTAACAGGGTTGGGTCTTCACCGACCTCACTTCAGAAGAGTGAACAATTTTTGGGTTGTCGATCCCAGGTGGTTTTTCCCTTTACAGGGTTTCCACGTTAAATCTCTTGTGTTATGTGTTGATTGTGATGATTGTTGGATATCATACTTTTCATGGTTCATATTAGATTTGATCGATAGTTACTATAAGTTATTAACTGGTAATCGGTAAAAGCACAAATAGTTTACTATTATATGTTACCGAGCTACAAAAATTTGTTTAAATTATTTTTGGATATACATTTTGTATTTGGGATAGTGGATAACTGATTCAACCCCCTCTCAGTTATTCTAACAATTGGTATCTGAACATATTGGTTGCTTAGAATAGAGTTTTAAGGACTTCAGCATAAAGATCACAAAATGTATAAGAGGGATGTGCCAAAGCTGAACAAGGACAACTTTACAATATGGCAAAGCCGAATGAAACTGCA
The DNA here is from genome assembly GCA_027943335.1 of Chamaecyparis obtusa. Taxonomy (NCBI): domain Eukaryota; kingdom Viridiplantae; phylum Streptophyta; class Pinopsida; order Cupressales; family Cupressaceae; genus Chamaecyparis; species Chamaecyparis obtusa. The sequence continues at coordinate 2,021,278 of BSBK01004801.1, forward strand.
TATATTTGGAATTGGCAATTCTGCTCTCACACTATAAGAAGTAAGTCATACAAACAAGAAAGCTGGCATACAAACAAGAAGTAAGTCAAGACAAGGTACATGCTTAGTTTGTGAATATGAACCAAAAAATGTTAAAGTTACATTGGAGAATGAAGAGTCGATAAATGAAATGAATGAAGAGATTGAAAAGATAGAGAAAACCAAGACATGGACCTTAGTACCTAGACCTAAGGATAAGAATGTTATCGGTACTAAGTGGATCTTCAGAAACAAGTTGAATGAAAATGGAGAGGTTACAAGGAATAAAGTCAAACTAGTTTGCAAGGGGTATGCACAGGAGGAAGGAATTGACTATGGTGAGACCTTTGCACCTGTTTCTAGACTAGAAGGAGTTAGAATGTTACTGGCTTATGCAACACATAAGAAATTTAAAGTTTATCAAATGGACATTAAGTTTGCATTTCTGAATGGGATACTTGAAGAAGAAGTCTACACAAAACAACCAGAAGGGTTCGTTGATCCAAACAAGAAAGACATGGTATGTAGATCAGATTAATCTTTAAGAAAGCCCCCTCTTAAAAAAGGTATAAAATCTTGGTGAATCTTTAATTTTCTTGAAAAAATTAATTAATTTCTATTGGCGAATCTCAATTTTTTTGAAAAAAAAAAGTATTCTTATTAGCGATTATTTTTTAATGATAATTTTTTTTTAGAAATTATTGGTGAATCTCAAACAATAAAAATAAATAAATTAATCACCATGGTGAATACTTCTATTTAAAAAAATAGAATTCTTATATAAAAATATTAGGCTTAATGTGGAAATCTTTGATGGGTTTAGGGAATAGACTCTGTAATAATTACTTGCTACCATTTATTTAAAATATAATCTATAACCTCATTGTATTGTGTGAGACAAATGTATTGATATTTTTAAATACTAATGGGGCCCAAAATTTCTTCAAGACCATTGATTTATATTGAGATCAACGATCCGAAAGAAATTTTAGCTCCCATAAGCATTACAAACCACACAGGTAACATTTTTACCTCATGGAAAATAATGAGGGTCACTAGGTTATACTTTAAGTTAGCAATGGAAGCTAAAAGTTGGTGATAGATCCCTACAGTAACTAATAATCATGATATATTATTGGAGAATTCATTTAAATTTCTACAATAACTTATAAAATTCTGGCGAATCAAATTTAATCATGTATCAAATATTGTGGCAAATTTTCAAGTTCACATTTTTTATAAAATAAATTATTTTGCGATTAAAATATTTCTAAATGAAAATTTTGTAAAAATTTGGCAATTTAGGTTGCCTTAAATCTTGAATTATTAGCCAAATTTCGATTCTCAAATTTCCAAAATTAGCCAATTGGAAAATATTAGCCACTAAAAATTACTATGATGTAGATTACATAAAGCTTTGTGTGGTTTGAAGCAAGCACCGAGAGCCTGGTATGAAAGGCTGCATACTTATCTGTTAAGTATTGGATTTGTTAGAACTAGTGAGAATAGCAATTTGTATATGAAAGGAGATACTGATGATACTATTCTAATTGTTGAAATATTTGTGGATGATATTATCCTTGGAGGTCAAGATCACATATGTAAATCCTTTGCTGATGAGATGAGAAAAGAGTTCAAAATATCTATGTTTGGAGAGATTAAGTTCTTTCTAGGACTACAGGTTATTCAACAGAGTGATGGGATATTCATCTCACAATCCAAGTATATAAAGGAAGTACTAAAAACATTTGGCATGGAAGATGCTAAACTAGTTGGAACACCAATGATCACAGACTGCAAATTGACTAAAGAGAATGAAACTACAGAGGTGAACCGGACACTGTATCGATCAATGATTGGTAAGTTAATGTATGTAGTACATAGTAGACCATATATAGCACATGTTGTGGGAATTGTTGCACAATTTTTTGCAAATCCTAGGGAGTCACACATGATTGCTACAAAGAGAATCTTAAGATACTTGAAGAAGATAAAGGATTATGGATTATGGTATCCTAAGGGTAGCAAGTTTGAACTTAAAGTATACACCGACACTGATTGGGCTAGAAATGTGGATGATAGAAAAAGCACAACCGGAGGACCATTTTTCTTCGGTGAAAGACTTGTTACCTGGACATGTAAGAAGTAGTCTTGTATTTCCCAGTCTATAGCTGAAGTAGAGTATGTTGTTACTACTACAAACTGTTCAAATATTTCATATATTAAGCAAGTGTTAGAAGGAATGAATGAAATAATCATTGAGCCAATGATTATATATTGTGATAACACCAATGCTATAAACATTTCAAAGAATCCAATGATGCACTCTAAAACAAAGCACATATCTATCAAGTATCACTACTTAAGAGAACAAGTGCGGGAGAAGTAAGTGATGCTAGAATTTGTTACATCTAAAGAGAAACTTGTTGACATATTTAGAAAGCCTCTATTGAAACATACATTTGAATATTTGAGGACTAGACTTGGGGTTCGTCCCCTGTCTACCGATCACTAATGTGATCTGGAGGTTGCATCAGCCTAATCTTATCAAAAGATCATTCATGTTGATGTAGAATAGTTCATACTTTGGATTTTTATCTAAGGTTGTGAAAGATTTGAGAAACCAGTGGCATAATCAGTATACAGAGATACAGTAAATGTACAGGACACCAGTGAGGTAATTGGCTACTACAAGAGCTGTATGGTTTATGTTTTTCTTTGGAATTATTGTCAAAGGGAGAGATAAACAATATGATAACTGAGGAGAATACTGGAACATCTATCTAAGGGAGAGACAATCTGAAAAAGATAAAAGGAGAGAAACAAAAGGAACCTAAGAGCTGCTAAAGGTCATATTTGCATAAGATAGTCTGCACATTGCAATGCTATTATGTAATGTAGTGATTAAACATATTAAGCTAAGGGAGAGCTTACCGAGCTACAACATTTATTTACAGAGTTGTAGAATACATGTTTGGTATGTGTATAGTATACTTCATATTGCTTGAGTTTCCATCAATGCCAAAGGGAGAGATTGATGAACTACATCTGATTGAGAACCTAATTGAAGAACTTCAAGTGATTAGAGATCACCGAGCACTAAACTGTTATGTAAGATAATTGAATTAGTTTTATGTTGTCGTTGATGTCAACTAGTTTTGACAGCCCTCATCATGGAGTTGCAAACATCTAACACATTTGTAGAAGAGAAGAGAAAGATGAAGAACTGAGATATCTACATAGAGGAAGATGGATATGACAGATGAGGATAAGGAATACCTTTGGTAACTTATTGATGAGTCTATGACTTCATATTTTTGACTTGATTACGTTGCATTAATCTATTATGAAGTTGGGAGCAAAATGTTACAAAGCAGTGTGGTCAGTTAATGAAGCATTCTAGTATACACCAAGCAGTTTAGTGTATACCGAGCACAATATAAACTAAGCTTGTGTTCACCGACACATTTCTTTGTTAACCGAGTATGGGCAAAAGAACTAAATGATTTGTTTAGCTGATAGAAGTTGATGAGCTGTAAAGTGTATGATCATGAGGTGGTAAGATAAAGTTTGTTATAAGATCAATGGCTAGAAAAATTTAAGGAAGATCTAAAGGATAGATTTGAAACATGTTACTAACACATCAACCAAGGAAGGTTTAAGCGACAAAACCAATGAAGGAGATTAAGGGGCAAAATCTGATGGATGAAAAGAAAATGGTTTACTTGTCTATTTAAGAGACTAGGGTTTCATTATGAAACTCATGCCAGAGGAAAGAATACTACAAAGATATCGTGTGAACAAGCTTCATGCATGCCTAATCAAACTGGTTAAGGAGAACCGAACTGCAGAGATTACCGAGCATCAGAAAGCTATAACTGAGAGATAGTATGTTACTGAATATTGTTGAAACAGAATTGATATATTCATCACAGATTTGAATGAGCATAATATAGATATGTACATCTTCAAATCAAGTTATATTGTAATCAAATCACCTGTTGTTAGAGTTTAACCATTGTAATTAGATAAATCTCTTAACCGAGTAGACTTGAAAGTCTTGTAATGTCATTCATAGAATGCACATTTGTTATCTTGTCAACCCCATAGTGAATGTTGGTTGGACGATAATGGTTAGTGTTAAATCCTCTAACAAGGTCACACCTTAAAATGTGTTTTGTAACCTTTAATAGGGTTGGGTCTTCACCGACCTCACTTCAGAAGAGTGAACAATTTTTGGGTTGTCGGTCCCAGGTGGTTTTTCCCTTTACATGGTTTCCACGTTAAATCTCTTGTGTTATGTGTTGATTGTGATGATTGTTGGATATCATACTTTACATGGTGCATATTAGATTTGATCAGTAGTTACTATAAGCTATTAACTAGAAATTGGTAAAAGCACAGATAGTTTACTATTATATGTTACCGAGCTACAGAAATTTATTTAAATTATTTTTGGATATACATTTTGTATTTGGGACTATGGATAACTGATTCACCCCCCTCTCAGTTATTCTAACACATTTCATGAGGAAATATCTTGATGGCTCACGGGCTGCAAGCTAGGGCATCATGCATTGTTTATGATCTCACTGTTTGAGCACCTAATGTCCCTATTTGATTGGTTGGTGCTATGTTTTTATATTGATGCTATTAGATCAAATAGGGACATCATCAATAAAATAGGGACATCAGTAATAATATAATACACTTACTATTTTGAATTTGAGCTCAAGCATCATGCAATGTTATTGTTGTCATTGCATGCTTGTTGTTGTTGTGCACCATAACAACAACAAGAATGCAATGTTATGAAATTTTGGGATTAAATTGGTGAGTTTGTATACTTTCTCCATTTTACACTAACCTATGACTTCAAAGGAGGAACTATGAAATATAGTTGTAGGTGGTTATCTCTTCTATAATGATGGAGGAGTCAAAGGTAATGATAAATGAGGTTGCTTCTATTAGATCATACATATATTAATACACTTATTGTTTTGAATTTGAGCTCGAGCATCATATATTGTTTTATACACTATTTATTTCATTGAGACCTCGAGCTTGGCATTTGTAATGTATTTCCTGTTATTGGATTAATATTGCCATGTTGTTGAGGTTGTAGATGTCCTTTTACTGATCTTGTATAAACAACATATATACCATGTTGACCCACAGCCCATGAGGTGTTGCTTGATAACACATTTGATATCATACTTTTTGCTCCATTTTGGTCTTGATTTACTCACTGCATGCATATGTTTCCTGAGTGCACATGTTTTGTAGCATAGTTCATTTTAGAAGTGTATGTCTTAACTATGAACATGCATAATTATAGATGAGGATCAGTAATAGGGTGCCAGGAATTGCTCAGATCCTTTGGATCTAACCCCATCTTTTCCTTCATTGCAAATTTTGGATCATACAAGAGCATACTAGATTGAACCCTGGGTCAACACTTCATTACTTCAGGCAATGTTTGGTACCTTCATTATTTATGTTCATCCACTTATGTATGTTTGCATTCATTCATATTCTTCTGAAAGTTGGCTATCAGTGACCATAGAGGACCATTCTTGATGTTTTTGGGTCATTTGATGAAAAGATGTAAATAGGGACATTAGTAATAAAATAGGGATATCTTAATCTTTATGAGCTCAAATTCAAAATAGTAAGTGTATTATTTTATTACTAATGTCCCTATTTCATGTCCCTATTTTATTACTGATGTCCTTATTTGATCTAATAGCATCAATATAACAAACAGAGCACCGACCAATCAAATAGGGACATGAGGTGCTCAAACAGTGAACTCATAAAACAATATATTTAGTCTTAATAAAATCTTATAAAATAACATATATTGTGTGAAGTGTTTGATCTCTCTTTATTTGTTTTGGTGTTGATATTCACTATGTGGTACTCCCCGTTTATGATCATTTCATGAGGAAATGTCTTGATGGCTCGCGGGCTGCAAGCTAGGGCATCATACATTGTTCATGAGCTCATTGTTTAATACTGGCATTGTTTACATCTTTTCATTTGGAATGCTTGATGACCCATGAGCTTTGAGAGCTAGGGCATCATTTCTATTACCTTCAAGGCATTGTGTGAAGTGTTTGATCTCTCTTTATTTTATTTTTTGTTGATATTCACTATGTGGTACTCCCCATTTATGATCATTTCATGAGAAAATGTCTTGATGGCTTGCGGGCTGCAAGCTAGGGCATCATGCATTGTTTATGAGCTCACTATTTGAGCACATCATGTACCTATTTGATTGGCTGGTAATCAAATATTGAAAGGAGGAATTATGAAATATAGTTGTAGGTAGTCATCTCTTCTATAATGATGGAGGAGTGAAAGGTAATGATCAATGAGATTGCTACTATTAGATCATACATTAATACACTTACTGTTTTGAATTTGAACTCGCACATCATGCAATGTTATTGTTGTCATTGCATTCTTTCTGCTATTGTGAACCATATATTGTTTTATACATTGTTTATTTCATTGAGACTGTGAGCTTGGCATTTGTAATGTTTATTCTGTTATTGGATCGATGTCGCCATGTTGTTGAGGTTGTAGATGCATTGAATCACCACTACCATTCTATTTTGATAGAAGCAATATAACAAATAGAGCACTGTCAAATCAAATAGGGACATCGGTGAGACATTTAATGCATTATTACTTCACCATGATGATAAAAATTTCATTGGCTCAAAGCACATAGAATGTGGGTAGCTTCATTACTTCATTAGATCTATACCTTTGCTAATTTCACTAGCATCATGCAGCTTTCTTACTTATCCTTTAAAATGCAGATTCAAATATACTCCATGCCATAGCATTAATGTATAGATGATGTAGATTTGTGTACCTCTTTGTTTTGATGTAGCTTACTCACTGCATGCAATGGGGCCTCCTTGGGGTTGCCAACCATGTTGTGGTGTTATGATCTTTACTTTAAATCCATGATGTACTCCTCCCTTAATATATAGATTTGATGCTTTTCTCCTCTAATTTGATGATGATGTATGCCCCTTCCATTACTTACTCATGCTTTCTCATGAATGTCTTGTGTTGATAGGCATGGTGTGTGATTGTTGTGGGTGTATCATTTGGAAATGATGTCACAACAGCACCAAATGAAACAACATCTGGTGTTGCTATTGCACTGTTTGAATGATGTAGTCACAATAGTGACTCACCAGGTGTTCATGCAGACATAAATGCAGCCATTTACTCTCTGCAACATTCTTCTGAGTGGACATGCCCTGTAGCATGGTTTTTCTTTCAAAAGTGTATGGCTTGACTATGCACATGCATAATTGTAGATGAGGATGAGTAATAGGATGCCATTCATTTTTTAGATATTTTTTTATCTAACCCCCATCTCTCTTTTCTTTGCAGGTTCTGGATCACACAGGGGCACACTAGATTCATACCCGGGTCAAAAATTCATCACTTCTGGCAATGTTTGGCACCCTTATTATTTATGTTCATCCTCTTATGTATGTTTGTACTCTTACATTTTCTTCTGAAATTTATTTTCATTGTATAGTATATGTAAGTTATTTTTCATATATATACATGTAACTTTTAGATGCAAAAATTTCTTTTCCTTTACATGTATCTTTGCATGAAATGAACACATATTAAACAAGATCATCTAATAATGCAAACTAGGGTACTGTAGTCACTCATCTAGTAATTAGTTCCCCAAACCATTAGTAAGGATTGAACATAAGTCTAAGTCCCCAAACCTATTGTTCTATGTGTCCTTATTGTCTTCATAATTTTGGTCCAACCCCTATATGATGCCCAAGCCTACAGGCCAAGGAAAGTACCTAAGAGCACTTGAAAGAAAGATGAATGAAACCATTTTCCTTATGTGGGTAAACCCATATAAGTGTTCTTCCTTTGCATCACATCTCCTACGTGAGGATCCACAATCATGCATTTATGTTCAAGACTTATTATTACCTTGGTCCTTTTGAATCTTAGGATGACATCTCAATTGGGAAAGGAAAACCAAAAACTTTCATAGACCAATAACAACCAAGGCATGTGGGTGCTCTTCTGTTGTATAGTTATACTCATAAAATATATGTACAGTTATAAAATTTCATGCCTTGAAATTTTATAACATAGTTCCTCTTCGTCAAAATAGAATGGAAGTGGTGATTCAATGCATCTACCCACATTCTATGTACTTTGAGCCAATGAATTTTTTATCATCATGATGAAGTAATTGTATCATCTTAAAATGGAAGCACTTCCATGATAAGTGTGTTTAGCCCTCCGAGTAAGTGGTTTGGGGTCATGTTAAGCACCTTGATCAGGTCTTTGCATGTATTTGGCTTTCTCCCCACTTTCCACTCCTTCCTTGCACTTGATTTCTTCATTCTAGGTGAAATTAGGGTTAGGATCTCGAGGATTCTCCTTAATTTCCCTCTTCCATGGCTCTATTTTCTAGGTAGGATTCAAAAATAGGTCCTCTTAGCTTTCATCATAGTCATCATAGGATTTTATCTCTATCCCTGAAATTTTGTCCCTATCTGATATCATTTCTAGGTTTCTGGGCATCCCTGGGACCTTCTGACTTGGCTTTGATTGAATCTGGGCCCAGGGTCAAATTTGAGGTTGATCCTGACTAGGTCAGGAACAAGCTCAAACCTAACTAGGTTAGGTCCAACCTTAATTTTTCCCCCCCATTCAAATTTCCAGAATCTAGAATTTTTGGAATTTGGGCTTTCAAGATATTTATTTTCCCACCTCTGGGTTAATCATTTCGGGTTTCGGGATGGTAAATCCTTTAATTTCATTTAATCTAGGTATATTTTATAAAGGTTAGGACCTAATTGGGATTTAATTCTCTAAGGTGGCCCCTCTAGAGGATTGTGCCATAGTTCACTATAAAAGGAGGCCTTCCTCTCTCATTTTCACATCAAGTTTTCAAGATCAAGCACTCTCAAGAAAGGTGATCAAGAAAGTCTTCAAGCATTAAAGTGTTCAAGCATTCATCCATCAAGGAGATCCATTGTTAGCTATTGAAGGATTCAATCTCTTTGGAGCCCCCTTTGATGATCCATCCTTCCACATTCATTCAAGCCCTCTCATATGCAAAGATCAAGTCAAGATTGGTGTTGAAGATCAAATGTCATTGATTGGAGACATCCTACATTCATCCTACATCTATTGAAGCATTCCTACTTGTGGATTTGAGGATTCAAATCCTCTACAAGGACTTTAACATAAGCGAGGTGATTTATTTCAATTGCTTTGTTTATGCACACTATATTTCAATTCAATTTCAAGGTTAATTCCTAAATTGGGGTTTGACCAAGGCAAACCCCCCATACAAAAAAAACCCCATTTTATTGCAGGTATAGGTGTGGAATTTTAGATCTAAGAGTGAATTTGGATACTCTTTTCGACAAACTTTCGAGATCTACAAATAGAATTCAAATCGAACTTCAAATAAAGAATGTAGTATTTGACCTTTTATGAGGGTCAAACCTGACCTGAGCTCATCTTGGAGAAAGATTTATGGGTTTTCTCTATCTCGGCATTTCCAGTCCAGAACAGGTTTCAAAATTGCCCAAAAGTATACACAGACATCAGAATTTAACATTTTCTAGATCTGCCCTAATTTGAGGTTAGTATTTGTATTTCAATTATTTCATACTCCAAGCATAAATTCCATTCATAGGGAAATATTGGATTTACTCTCTCTCTCTCTCTTCCATATTCTCTATAAATTGATTCGATTATGTATTAACCTTTTGGTTTATCAAATTGGATCTCTTCTTTGGGAATTTGGGTTAGGAGATAGATCTCATATTTCCCCCATTTTCCCTTTACATCTGAATAGTGTTGAATCCATTTTAACCCTATTCATTTTGGTGAACCTAACATACTTACCCTCTTTTCTTTTGTGGAATTGGATGCCTTATTGTGCTTTCCTTTTATCTTGTTAGTATTAGATTTTTCCTTTGAGTTAGATCTTGCATGCTAATTAGATTTGATATTCATGCTTTATGTGTCTTTAGTTTAGTTCATTTGCATTACATTGGTTTATGAGCTTTACTACCACTAGTCCTACTTATAATATTCTGGTTAGAAGAAGTCATAGACTCATGGGTGCCTTTAATCTTGAATCTTCCTCTCCTTTCCTGAGGATCCTGGATGATAACCTAATTCTTCATGATTCCAATCCTACTATGGAGCAGAACTCTTCTCACTCATCTCATGATGAGGATGATGCTTTAAGAGTTCCTCCTGAACAAGTCCAAAAACTTTCCACTGAACTTGATAAAATGGGTAATTGGCTTCTTCAAGAAAACCATAATCAAGATTCCATTCAAGCTATAGAGGCTCTTAAGAAAGTTCTCTATGATAGTGATCAAGGTGTTAACCTCTTGCGTGGTATTACTCACCTTGTGCATTCAAATGTTAAACCTTTAGTTCAAGAAGCTCAAGATTTAGGGTTGATTCCTCCTATCACTAGTGTTGAACCTCCTTCTAATCCTTTACCTATTATTCCTATCTATACTCCTCCTTTGATGACTGTGATGGTTCCCTCTATTCCTATGAGTGTTCCTCTTGTGTCCCTTCCAACATCACAACCTTCATATCATAATGTTCCTTTTACTTATTCCAATCCACTTCCAACTATAGTTCCTAGTGTTCCTCCAGTTGTGTCTTCTATTCCTATAGCTTCTTACACTTTACCTAGTGTGTCTAATGTTGCTACTCATCCTATTTCCTCTAATGATTCAACAATCATCAGTTTGGCTCAGACTGTGTCATCCTTACAACAACAACTTGCTTCTTTAACTCAAAATAAGTTTAGTATTCCTACATGTGACATGGGAAGTCCCTTATCTTGAGACATCATTCGTACTCTTGTTCCTCAGCCAGGTGAGATGCCTCATCTTGAGAATTATAATGGAAAAGGAGATCATGTTCATCATGTTAAAACATTCCAAATCCTTTGTAGTGATTATGCTCATGACCATAGGATTTTAGCTAAACTATTTGCTAGAACTTTCTGTGACAAAGCTTTACAATGGTATTGTTCTTTGCCTCCTTATTCTATTGATTCCTTTCCTCAGCTTGCTAATGCCTTTATTCAAAAATTTCAAAATAATATTGCCTCGCAAGTGTCTTTGACTGATTTGATGCATTGTAAACAAAATGCTAAGGAAAAATTGACTGAATTTATTGGTAGATTTAAGCATTTACATGCTCAGATTTCCTATCTTGTTCCTAATATTGATATTCAATGTATGTTTATTTGAAATTTGCAAAAGGATATTAGAGATAAGATTCTTCTTACTGAATTTACCTCTTTTCAACAACTTTGTGCAGCACTTCATCATTATCAATTACAAGTGAGTCAATTTGAGAGCAACACTCCAATGGCTCATGTTCCAGTTGATAAGAGTGATTCTGCTCCTAATCCAAACAAGTTTCAAAAATTCAACAACTATGTCAAGATAAACAAATAAATGAATGCAGTTGCTAATCAAGTTGTTGTTACATCTCACAATGCCACTTCTGCATCCACTGCTTTTCGATTAAATCATGTGTTTACTCCTCTTTCTAAATCTTTACATGCTATTATGAATAGGTTGTTAGCTTCTAATATGATTACTTTACCTCCTATTCGACCTCTTTTACCTACTACGATTGCATCTAAATCTTTTGATCAAAATGCTTTTTGTCAATATCATCGTCAGAATGGTCATGATACTAAGAAATGTTATTCTTTAAAACATAAAGTTCAAGATCTAATTGATTCTACGGCTTTATCTATTGATAATTTGGATATTAGTGGGAATAAATTTGTCTCTCCTCCTAATCAGAACCTTCAAATTTATACGAACCCTTTACCTACACATGATACTAATACTATTACTCAACCATCTGCTATGGAAATTATGTATGATTCAAAGATGGATGATCTCAATCATGTTGTTAATCAAGTGGAGCATGTTTTTCAATCTGTATCTCCACCTAAACCTCAACTTCAACCTCAACCTCAAATTCAACCTCAAGTTCAATCTCAACCTTGACCAAAACCTAAACCTAAAATGAAAACTCAACCTAAACCTCGACAACAATTTAAGAATAAAAGACCTCAGGAACTTTTGATTACCTTTGATGACTCTGAGACTATTAAGGCTCCTGATGGTCCCCTCTACATTGCTGCTAGGATTTCTTAGATACCTACTCATGGTTGTCTTGTTGATCCTACATCCTTAGTCAATGTTATCACTGAAGAAAATCTTTTTATGAAAATCTTACAATGTGACTTCTATGATACATCGGATGTGTGGATTCAAAATTGCAATGGTTTTCTTTATCCATCCTTTGGTTCTATTACTTTACTAGTTGAACTTTGTGGAAAAATTGTGAACACTACCTTTGTTGTTGTTCCTACTTCTGATCAATTTCAAGTTAAGCTAGGCTTGCCTTGGTTATCTGTTATGCATTTTTTTGCTTCACCTATCCATAAGTGTCTTAATTTCATTCATGATGAAGAAGTGAAGATGATTAATCATAGTCTATATCAACCTTCCAGGCCTAGAGATTGTGCTGCTCTAGATTTCTTTTGGCCTTCATTACCTAATGCATGTCCTCCTCGACCTGATAATCTTTTTCGATCATATCAAGCTTATAAACATCATAAAATTCTTGAATTAAGTTCACCTCCTAGGGATCTTAATCATGGTCTTTTACCTACACCTTCTATACCTCCTTTAACTATGACTTCTAGCTCTGTTAATCAAGTTCCTTCTACTGAACCTATCAAAGATCATGTGATTGTTTCTCCTATGGTTAATAATCCTATTGATCTTCCCAAAGAACCTGTGAAGGAACCTATGACTATTCCTCCTAGTTCTCAACCTATTTCAAATAAATCAAAACAAAATTGATCTGCTAATGAACATCGTAAAAAGCATCATGCTCATGCTAAAGCTCAAAGATCTTTTACGGATAAACCTAGGCATAATGTGGTAGAATAGATTGTTACTAATAATGATGTTCACATGCATGATTATGATGATTCTATTTTTATCTTAGATCCTATTTTGATTAATTTGGATGAAGAAGATACTCTTGATGATATTGATGATGTTAATGATGAATATGAAACTATTGACATTGACATTGATTTACCTAATATGCTTTCATCACAATTGACTCTTACACCTAGTGTCAAACATAATGATTCTCAAGAGGATTCTTGTTTGGAACTGGCTATCATTCCTATTGTGTTGGATATAGTCCCTCTTGTGAGTTACCCACCTTCCCTAAATGGTATACAATGAGATGGGGAAAGTAGGTGGCACGCTTGATCGACTTGTCCTTCGTGGTAGCTTTGTTGTGTGTTTGCCTACTGTACTGTGCTTCTCCCATAATGTGATTGCTAAATGTTTTTAGATTCTTTTATACGATCCTTGTTACTCAGTTGGTGAAAGGTGATAAAGAAGTCAAAACTATTGTTCAAATTCTTCTATATGTATCTCTATTCTTCTATGTGTTGTTCAATGTTATGTTGTAACTGTGCTATTGTTCGTAAATGTTTCCTTGTGTAATCTTCTTGGATTTGAGATATGGTAGCACTAATTCTTTTTGGTCTCCATGTCATGGTCTGAAAAGATTCTCCTTCGTATATCTTATGTGATCTTTCCTCCTTTGTGATTGTAGCTCTACTTTCTTTGGGGAATGATGTCAATTCATTTGCAATAATATCATATATATATATATATATATATATATATATAATCTTATGATCATATTGACCCCACGGTAGGTAGATCCCTTATGTGTTCTTTGTATGTTTCTGTGATATTTCCCTTGATTTGTCTTCATCTGGGGGCATCTCGACGTGGAAATATAATCAGTGGAGTTGTTTATGTTTCCGTTAAAGCCATTTCTCTTGTTAAAGTGTCAGCAATGACTTTAACATGGGGGCATACGCTCTACTCATTTGTTGCACACGTGCACTTTTCAATACATACATATTTTTCAAGATACTTTTTCCCTTTTTAGGATTAGTAATTAATCCTTAAATCATGGGTTTATATTTTAGGATCTCTTGATCCCTCCAGTTTCAAATATACATATATTTTGATCCCTTAAGGTCGGAGGTGTCCTTAAGATTGGATCTCTTTTTTTTTTGGTTTTATTCTTATGGAATAGAATATTCCTAAGGATGAATCCTTGATGGTTTGACTAGTGAGTAGCCACATTCACTAGGCGGTTCAATTCCATCTTTCCAGTTGTGCCATTTTCCTATGTGATTCACAAGGGGACATAAGTTCTCATTGGGCTAGGTAATCACACCTTCTTTCTCTCTCTAGAGATGTCTCTCTTATTATGATCTAGGAGTCGATGAAGACTTGAGTCCTTAGGGGCTTAAGGTTTCTCTTTGTCCCTTGGATTACAATAAGATTATCTTTTCATTCTGATCTCCTTTACCAAGAGTTTGCATCAAGTCCATACTCTTGCTAAAGTGGGGGCTTAATGTATCATCTTAAAATGGAAGAACTTCCATGATAAGAGTGTTTAGCCCTCTAATTAAGTGGTTTGGGATCATGTTAAGCACCTTGATCAGGTCTTTACATGTATTTGGCTTTCTCCCCACTTTCCACTCCTTCCTTGCACTTGATTTCTTCTTTCTAGGTGAAATTAGGGTTAGGATCTTGAGGATTCTCCTTATTTTCCCTCTTCCATGGCTCTATTTTCTAGGTAGGATTCAGAAATAGGTCCTCCTGGCTTTCATCATAGTCATCATAGGATTTTATGTCTATCCTTGACATTCTATCCTTGTCTGATATCATTTCTAGGTTTCTGAGCATCCTCGGGACCTCTTGACTTGGCTCTGACTGAATCTAGGCCCAGGGTCAAATTCAAGGATGATCCTGACTAGGTCAGGATCGAGCTCAAACCTAACTAGGTCAGAATTGAGCTCGAACCTGACTAGGTCAGGTCCAACCTCAATTTTCCCCCCTCATTCAAATTTTTAGAATCCAGAATTTTCAGGATTCGAGCTTTCAGGATATTTATTTTCCCGCCTCCGGGTTAATCATTTTGGGTTTCAGGATGGTAAATCCTTTAATTGCATTTAATCTAGGTATATTTTCTAAAGGTTAGTACCTAATTGGGATTTAATTCTCCAAGGTGGCCCCTCTAGAGGATTGTGCCCTAGTTCACTATAAAAGGAGGCCTTCCTCTCTCATTTTCACATCAAGTTTTCAAGATCAAGCACTCTCAAGCAAGGTGATCAAGAAAGTGTTCAAGCATTCAAGTGTTCAAGCATTCATCCATCAAGGAGATCCATTGTTAGCTATTGAAGGATTCAATGTCTTTGGAGCCCCCTTTGATGATCCATCCTTCCACCTTCATTCAACCCCTCTCATATGTGTTGAAGATTAAATGACATTGATTGGAGACATCCTACATTCATCCTACATCCATTGAAGCATTCCTACTTGTGGATTTGAGGATTCGAATCCTCTACAAGGACTTCAACATAAGCGAGGTGATTTGTTTCAATTACTTTGTTTATGCACATTATATTTCAATTCAATTTCAAGGTTAATTCCTAAATTGGGGTTTGACCAAGGCAAACCCCTCATACAATAAAAAACCCCCACTTTCTTGCAGGTATAGGTGCAAAATTTTAGATCTGGGAGTGAATTCGGATACCCTTTTCAACAAACTTCTGAGATCTGCAAACAGAATTTGAATCAGACTTCAAATAAAGAATGTAGTATTTGACCTTTTATGAGGGTCAAACCTGACCTGAGCTCATCTTGGAGAAAGATTTCTGGGTTTTCTCTATCTTGGCATTTCTAGTCCAAAATAGATTTTAGAATTGCTTGAAAGTACACACAGACATCAA
Source organism: Chamaecyparis obtusa (assembly GCA_027943335.1). Taxonomy (NCBI): domain Eukaryota; kingdom Viridiplantae; phylum Streptophyta; class Pinopsida; order Cupressales; family Cupressaceae; genus Chamaecyparis; species Chamaecyparis obtusa. Next base: position 2,037,224 of record BSBK01004801.1, read on the forward strand.
AATTTAACATTTTCTAGATCTTCCCTAATTTGAGGTTAGTATTTGTATTTCAATTATTTCATACTCCAAGCATAAATTTCATTGATAGGGAAATATTGGATTTACTCTCTATCTCTCTTCCATATTCTCCATAAATTGATTCGATTGTGTATTAACCTCTTGGTTGATCAAATTGGATCTCTTCTTTGGGAATTTGGGTTAGGAGATAGATCTCATATTTCCCCCCTTTTCCCTTTACATCTGAATAGTGTTGAATCCATTTTAACCCTATTCAGTAATAATGCATTAAATGTCTTACTGATGTCCCTATTTGATTGGCCAATGCTCTGTTTATTATATTTTTGCTACAAAAATAGAATGGCAGTGGTGATTCAATGCATCTACAGCCTCAACAACATGGTAGTATTGGTCCAATAACAAAAAATACATTACAAATGCCAAGCTCACGGTCTCAATGAAATAAACAGTGTATAAAACAATATATGGTGCACAATAGTAGTAAGCATGGAATGACAGCAATAACATTGCATGATGCCCGAGCTCAAATTCAAAACAATAAGTGTATTAATGTATGATCTAATAGTAGCAACCTCATTGATCATTACCTTTCACTCCATAATTATAGAAGAGATAACTACCTACAACTATATTTCATAATTCCTCCTTTGAAGTCATAGGTTAGTTTAAAATGGAGAAAGTATACAAACTCACCAATTTAATCCAAAAACAGCATATAGCTGGAATTAATTATACTACATACCATTGTATTATATATCAAGTATAATTATGAGTTTACATCATATATTTAGTCTTAATAAAATCTTATAAAACAATATAAAACTAACCCAAAATACTTTATCTTAATAAAATCTTAATAAAACAATATATTTAGTCTTAATAAAATCTTATAAAACAACATATAGTATGTGAAGTGTTTGATCTCTCTTTATTTGTTTTTTTGTTGATATTCACTATGTGGTACTCCCCGTTTATGATCATTTCATGAGGAAATGTCTTGATGGCTTGCGGGCTGCAAGCTAGGGTATCATGCATTGTTTATGAGCTCACTATTTGATCACCTCATGTCCCTATTTGATTGGTCAGTACTCAAATAGTGATCTCATAAACAATGCATGATGCCCTAGCTTGCAACCCGCGAGCCATCAAGACATTTCCTCATGAAATGATCATAAACGGGGAGTACCACAGTGAATATCAATAAAAAAAACAAATAAAGAGAGATCAAACACTTCACACAATGCCTTGAAAGTAATAGCAATGATGCCCTAGCTCTCAAAGCTTGCGGGTCATTAAGAATTCCAAATGAAAAGATGTAAACAATGCCAATATTAAACAGTGAGCTCATGAACAATGTATGATGCCCTAGCTTGCAGCTCGCGAGCCATCAAGACATTTCCTCATGAAATGATCATAAACGGGGAGTACCACATAGCTAGTGAATATCAACAACAAAACAAATAAAGTGAGATCAAACACTTCACACAATATATGTTGTTTTATAAGATTTTATTAAGACTAAATATATTGTTTTATTAAGATTTTATTAAGACAAAGTATTTTGGGTTAGTTTTATGTTTTTTTATAAGATTTTTAAGACTAAAAATATGATGTAAACTCAATATAACAAACAGAGCACCGGCCAATCAAATAGGAACATGAGGTGCTCAAACAGTGAGCTCATAAATAATGCATGATGCCCTAGCTTGCAGTGCGTGAGCCATCAAGACATTTCCTCATGAAATGATCATAAACGAGGAGTACCACATAGTTAATATCAACAACAAAACAAATAAAGAGAGATAAAACACTTCACACAATGCCTTGAAGGTAATAGCAATGATGCCCTAGCTCTCAAAGCTCATGGGTCATCAAGCATTCCAAATGCTAAGATGTAAACAATGCCACTATTAACATTCATATTGTTTCATTAAATCAACAAATTCCATCAAAATAAAATTGAGTTAATGAGAAGACAAAGCTTGAATGCCTATCTCAAGTGCCAGTGCCCTCTTTGATGTAGAGGGTTTGGGTTCTAATGTTTCCTCCAAGGTTCCTAACCTTCTCTAACCATCCAATGGTTAATATTTTTGTTATCTTCACCACTTTGGATCTCCAAGATCCTCTTCACCAACTTCTCCTCCAAGGTATAGTTGGTATCTAGAAGATACACTACTTCCAAGACCAATTAGGCCTTCAATTTCCTAGGCTTCTACACTAGGACTTCCCCTCTAGAACCCCAAACCATTTTTTAGGATCTTCCCACACTTCATTATAACTTCCAAATAGTTAATTGACCCTTCATCATCATTAGGAACCCTTCCTTGCACTTCCAATGACTCTACCTAGTCAAAAAGTATCAAATCCATAGGAGGCCTAATTGGCTCAATTCCTATTAGGCTTATTTTCACTATTTTTTGCTTCAAGCTCCCAAAAAATCCAAAAAACTACATAGAAGACCTTTAAATTATTCAATTTATCTATCAACCCCTTCCAAATCCAAAGTTTAAGCTTTTGGATGCACCCACAACTCTACTTACTAGAAGACCCTAGTTTTAAGCCTATTAATTAGGCCTTTGGACCTATTTGCACAAAAGACCTTCAAATTGGTCACCAAACTTCTAAACACCTCCTCCAACCTCTTTAATCTTAAAGGGGACTCTTAGGTATTTCCACAAATGCCACTAAGTGTCTTCCACCAGATCATGGGTGCATGTCCCAACTCTTTCTATACCTTGTCCTGGCTCACCTGTCTTCAACAGTCAGCCTGAGGACTTCCATTCTGACCATGAAGTCTTGATGCCACTACAAAAATGAAATAAAAAACTATATTTATAGACTCTAACCTATTATTCCCTATGGTTTTAGCCATTTCCACTGGTGGATGTTTAGGTTAGAGTCATTTCAAGCATGGTGGCTCTATAAATGGCTTTTACAGACCAGTAGCTTGAAATGTTTGCCAAATCTCACTCTTCTATTCTAGAAAAAAAAGAATCATTGCAGAGTGAAGATAAAATGCCAAAATAAACTACCATGGATTTGGATCACTTTAATCAATCCGTACAGGTCGTACAATACACAGAGAAAACCTGCAAATAGTGAGGACTTAACACATGGCATTTGTATAGAAAGTTCTAAATCATAGAATCCAATTCAAAACTTCATTAACCTTTGAAATCCATCATTCTCATGCTCATATACTAAGAATGAGTTGTTACAACCAACTTAACCACCATATGAGCAACTTTTCAAAAAGTTGCAAAAGTTGCTAGATTAACTTTGCAAAGTTGCTAGATTAACTTTGCAAAGTTGCTTAGCAACTTTTTGCCAAAGTCCCATTTGGCCTATTAGACCTACTCAATGACTTAGCAAGGACTCCTAAGTCTTAAAAAAAAATATTTAAGGTAATAAGACCTTTTCTAGACCATTTCTAACCAAATTCATCACCTAGAGACTCTTGAGGCCATTTAGACCAAATGGACCACTAACTCTTCCTGAGCTCATTTGGCTCTTATAATCATATGAATGGATCCAATCAATGGATCTTATTTCAAACTCATAAAAAACTACAACAAAATCCTAAGACCCCTAAAACACTCATTAACCCATCAAGGTGGGATGTGCCCTGCACCATACTCCCCTGGGACAAAGAACTCATGTCCCTTGAGTTTGGAGATCTTCAATGGTGACTCCATGCTGCAAGATGTCCAGCTCTATCATCCAAATGGCTTCAGCATTAGGCAACCCCTACCATTTAACAAGATACCCGTTATAAGTGCCTTTCCTTGTCTTTTTTATTACTTTAGTATCCAAGATACTCTCCAACTTCAATGGGATGGGGCTTGGAAAATCCGTAACCCAATCATCATCTCCTAAATCTGAAGGTATAGTCAGACCTATTTCTATAGCTGATCCCTTATATGGATATAAATCACACACATTGAAGATGGGTGAAATTCCCAAATTAAGGGGCAACTCCACTTCATAAGTATTCTTTCCATACTTGTGCAAAAATATTCAAAGGTCATATCTTCTTCATGAGCAACTTGGTAGGTTGACCCTTGGGTAATCTCTCCTTCCTGAGATAGGCAAGGACTAGATCCCCTACCTTGAATTTCAAGTCTTTCCTAGACTGATCTACCTTAGCTTTGTACTTCTCACCCTATTTTTGTAAGGTCCTTTTGACCTGCTCATCCAACTCCTTCATTTGCTCTACAAATGTCTCTCCTTGGGAACTTCTCCTATTATGCAAATTCAGATCTCTCAACTCTAAGATTCCCCTAGGATGAGTCCTATAGACTATCTCAAAGGGGATTTTACCTATACTCCTATTAATTGATTCATTATAGGAAAATTATTCTTGCCTAATGATGTGATCCCATGACTGTCCATGCTGCTTAGTCAAGCATCTTAACAAATTTCCTAGTGACCTGTTCACTACCTATGTTTGACCATCTGATTGTGGATGGTAGGATAAATAAAATTAAAAATTTTTACCTAACATCTTCGATAGGGTCCTCCAAAAGTGGCCCATAAACTTAGTATCCCGATCACTTACTATGTTCAGTGGCAAGCCATGGATCCTAACAATATCTCTGAAAAACAAACTTGCAATTTTTGAAGCATCATTTGTTTTCTTGCATGGTATGAAGTGTACCATCTTGCTAAAATGGTCCACCACCACAAATACATTGGCATGTGTTCTAGATTTCTTTGGAAACCCCAAAACAAATTCCATACTCAAGCACTCCCAAGGCCTTTGAGGTATGGATAAAGGTTGATACAGTCCACTATTGTTGCTCTATCCTTTAGCCCTCTGATAGATCTAACATTGTTCCACAAATATCCTAACATCTGATTGCATTTTAGGCCAATAATAGTTCCTATTCACCTACTCTAATGTTTTATCCACTCCAAAGTGGCCTCCCAAACTTCCTTGGTGCTTCTCCTTCACTATGTTTTCCCTCATTGAGCATTGAGGTATAGACATGAGGTGTCCTTTGAATAACCATTCTTCCTGTAGTATGTACTCACTAAATTCCACCTTGAACCCCTACATAAACCTTTCACATGCCTCATAGGCATCCTTGAAATCTTTGTCCTCCTTATAGAGACCCTACAAGTCTTCCATTCTTACACTTTGTAACTGAATTTTCTGAATAGTTAACACTCTTTTACTAAGAGCATCACAACCTTATTACTCACCCCCTTCTTATTCTTGATCAAAAAGGTGAAAGCTTGCAAAGAATCAACCCATATAAGATGCCTTTGGTTCAACTTATCTTGCCCATTCAGGAAGCTAAGGGCATGATTGTTTGTATAGACCATAAATTCCTTTGGTAGGAGATAATGTCTCCACTTTTTGAGTGCTTGTACCATTGCATATAACTCCAAATTATAGGTGGAGTAATTTTTCTTGGCCTCATTCAACTTCTCAGAGAAGAATTCCATAGGATGTCCTTCTTGGCTTAGCACTGCTCCAATGGCTAGCTTGCTAGCATCACTTTCAACCACAAACAATTGATTGAAATCAAGGAACCTCAACGTAGGTAGCTCTACAATCCTCTTCTTCAACATCTCAAACCCCTTATTAGCTACCTCAATCCATTTGAATTGACATTTTATTCCACCCTTAATGGTGTTGAGAATAAGTGCACACACATGACTGAAATTCCTCACAAACTTCCTATAATATGATGCCAAACCATGAAAAATTCTAACATCTCCTATGGACTTAGGTGTAGGACAATCCAAGATTGCCTTGAATTTATCAGGATCCATCTTCATGCAGCCATTAGAAACCACAAAACCAAGGTAAACTAGTTCATTTTTCAAGAACTCACACTTATCATGATTGATCATCAACTTCTCCTTATGCAACCTTCTTAAGACCTTCTTCAAATGCTCCATGTGCTCCTCCTTAGACTTGCTAAAAATCAATATGTCATCAAGATAAACTATAACAAACTTACCTATGAAATCTACCAATACTTCTTTCATGAGCCTCATGAATGTGCTAGGGGCATTGGTGAGACCAAAGGGCATCACAAGCCACTCATAAAGCCCTTCATTTTTTTTTTGAAGGTTTTCTTCCATTCATCACCAGGCCTAACTCTGATTTGATGGTAGCCTAACTTCAAATCCACCTTAGAGAAGTAGCATGAACCCCCCAAATTGTCCAACAACTCTTCAATCCTTGGCATTGGAAATTTGTACCTAACAGTGATCTTGTTGATGGCCCTTGAATCAGTGCACATCCTCCATGTACCTCCCTTCTTTGGTGCAAGGATAGTAGGTACAGCACAAGGGCTTAAACTCTTCCTTATTAACCCCTTATCCAACAAATCTTGAATTTTCTTGGCTATCTCTACATTCTGGCTTGGTTTCATATTGTATGCTACTTTGTTTGGCAAGTTTGCTCCAAGAATGAGGTCTATTTGATGGCTTATCTCTCTCATGGGTGGTAATGCACTTGGCAACCCATTGTCAACTATCTCATGATACTTGTCCAACAAGGTTTTTACTTCTAAGGGTATACTAACCTTCTCCTTAGCCTCTTCTTTTGGCTTCACTACCACTACACAACAAACCTCTTTCTCCTTCTTCATAACCTTAAGAAACTCTTTCCCGCTCAAGAGCATAGCACTAGCCCCTACTTGCTTCTCTTCATTAGGTTCTTGCAATGGATCTATTTGAAACTTCTTGCCTAACTTGGTGATTAACTAATTATTCATCTCACCATCATGTATAGCCTTCACATCATATTGCCATGGGCATCCTAGAAGTAGGTGACATGCATCCATGGGAAATATGTCACATAGGACCTTGTCCTTGTAGTCTCCAATCTCAAACTCAACCATAGTTTGTTCATCAACAACTATTTGTTGTTCTTTATTAAGCCAAGATACCTTGTAGGGAGTGGTATGAGGTATCCTCCTAAGCTTTAGTTTATCAACCATCTCTATGGATACTATGTTCTCAGTAGATTCAAAGTCCACTATCACCTTGCATATCTTACCATGTGACCTGCAAGTAGTTTTAAATAAGCTCTTTCTTTGAGGTGGTTCCATGGTGTTAGGAACCTTCAACAATGTCCTCAACATGAGATTCTCTCCATCCAACACTGGCCCTATCTTGGAGATAGGTAAAGTGACACTTTGAGTGTCCTCCTCTTGTACCAACTGATTTCTCCTCTCTCCCATTGAGGATGTGGAACCTTTTGCAGGACATCTACCCATGGTGTGTCCCACTTGATTGTAATTGTAGCATCTACCGGTGAAGACTGAATTGGTCCTCTCTTGTGACTGAAATCTACCCCTTTGTGGCCCTCTTCCTCTATATCCCCCTCTCTAAAAAGATCCTCTAAACTGATTCCCACCACTGTTATCCATGGACTGATTATCTTCTTGTCTATTAGGGCTCTATCCTCTACCATAGTTGTTCTTGCCTCTGAAACCTCTATTATTGTTTCCACCTCTTCCTCTTTGTTGGAAGTCATTCCTCCTCCTAGCCTTATCCTCTGCTCTCAAGGCTAACTAAAAACACTTGTGCATACTTTCAGGAGCCATCGTGCTAATCTCATCTTGTATCCCTTGTCTTAACCCATTAAGGTACCTTGCCACCTTCTCCATTTCATCTTCTTGTCTTCTAGCCCTGAGGCTTAGTTTATGGAACTCCTCAGTATAATCATTCACTGTCATCTCCTTTTGTCTTAGGTTTTGCAACCTTTGGCACATATGGATTTCATAATCAGTAGTCAAGAATTGTGCCCTTAATCTGATTTTCATCCTCTCCCATGAAACTATCTTCTTATTTCCATTAGTTATCCTATCATCTTGCATCATGTTCCACCACACCAATGTAGATCCTTTGAGCCTAGCTTTGGCATAGCTGACTCTCTTTTCCTCTGCCACTTCCTTGTAATCAAATTGGTTATCAATGGCTTCTAGCCAATCCAACAACTCCTCGCCATTCAAACTACCACTATAGTAAGGTGTGTGTTCCATGATATCCTTGTTAATGGATTTGAATGCATCCGAGAACACCTTGTCCTTATCATCAACTATTTCTTTACCATTTTTAGATGTCTCCCTTGTTTGGCTTTCATTCTCATCTTCACTCTCATCGCCCCATTCAGTGATTCTCTTTCCCTTTGATTCTATCAAATTGGCCTTTGACAATAGCTCTTGGACCATGTCCACTATGGCCCCCCTACTCATTTCCTTTGAAGGCATCCTGTCAACCTCTTGGCTTTGCTCCCCGTTAAACATACACAAACTTCAAGAATTTCCCGCTCTAATACCACTCTGATGCAGAGGGTTTGGGTTCTAATGTTTCCTCCAAGGTTCCTAACCTTTTGTAACAATACAATGGTTAATCTTAGTGTTATCTTCACCACTTTGGATCTCCAATATCCTCTTCACCAACTTCTCCTCCAAGGTATATTTGGTATCTAGAAGATACACTACTTCCAAGACCAATTAGGCCTTCAATTTCCTAGGCTTCTACACTAGGACTTCCCCTCTAGAACCCCAAAACTTTGCTTAGGATCTTCCCACACTTCATTATAACTTACAACTAGTTCCTTGACCCTTCAACATCATTAGTAACCCTTCCTTGCACTTCCGGTCACTCTACCTAGTCAAAAAGTATCAAATTCATAGGAGGCCTAATTGGCTCAATTCCTATTAGGCCTATTTTCACCATTTTTGATTTCAAGCTCCCAAAAAATCAAAACGACCATATATAAGACCTTGAAATTATTCAAGGTATCTATCAACCTTTTCCAAATCCAAAGTTTAAGCTTTTGGATGCACCCACAACTCTACTTACTAGCAGGCCCTAGTTTTAAGCCTATTAATTAGGCCTCTGGACCTGTTTGCACAAAAGACCTTCAAATTGGTCACCAAACTTATAAACACTTCCTCCAACCTCTTGAATCTTCAAGCGGACTCTTAGGGATTTCCATAAATGCCACTAAGTGTCTTCCACCAAATCATGGGTTCACGTGCCAACTCTTTCTATACCCTATCTCGGCTCACCTGTCTTCAATAGTCCACCTTAGGGCTTCCATTCTGACCATGAAGTCTTGATGCCACTAGAAAAATGTAATAAAAAACTATATTTATAGAATATAACCTATCATCCCCTATGGTTTTAGCCATTTCCACCAGTTTATGTTTAGGTTAGATTCATTTCAAGCATGGTGGCTCTGTAAATGGCTTTTACAAACCAGTAGCTTGAAATGTTTGCCAAATCTCACTCTTCTATCCTAGAAACAAAAGAATCAATGTAGAGTTAAGATAGAACACCAAAATAAACTACCATAGATTTGGATCACTCCAATCAATCTGTACATGATGTACAATACATAGAGAAAACCTGCAAATAGTGATGACTTAACACATGGCGTCTGTACAAAAAGTTCTAAATCATAGAATCCAATTCAAAATTGTATTAACCTTCAAAATCCATCATTCTCATGCTCATATACCGAGCATGAGTTCTTACAACCAACTTAACCACCATATAAGAAACTTTTCAAAAAGTTGCAAAAGTTGCTCGAGCAACTTTGCAAAGTTGCTTAGCAACTTTTTGCCAAAGTCCCATTTGGCCTATTAGACCTACTCAATGACTTAGTAAGGACTCCTAAGTCTTAAAAAAATATATTTAAGGTGCTAAGACCTTATCTAGACCATTTCTAACCAAATCCATCACCTAGAGACTCTTGAGGCCATTTAGACCAAATGGACCACTAACTCTTCCTGAGCTCATTTGGCTCTTACAATCATATGAATGGATCCAATCAATGGATCTTATTCCAAACTCATAACAAGCTATAACAAACTCCTAAGACCCCTAAAACACTCATTAACCCATCAAGGTGGGAGGTTCCCTACACCACTCTTCCCATATGGTGTCGGCCACTTTGCGCACGCCAAACTCGAATGCCCTCTTCGCGCCACACAAAAGTGTAGTGCCATCTTCATGGTAGCTCTTTGAATTCACAAAAAATACAAATGACACTTTCTTTTTCTTTTTCCTTTTTGTTTATAACCAAGCAGGTGTCACAATTAAATCAACAAATGCCATCAAAATGAAATTTAGTTAATGAGAAGACAAAGCTCGAATGCCTACCTCAAGTCATGGCTACAATATGAAGATCAAATGCTAAGGAACTATGTTATAAAATTTCAAGGCATGAAATTTAATAACTGTACAAATATAAAATTTCAAGGAATGAAATTTGACCTCTGATTTGACCTTGATAAAGTCCCCTCCATTGCGTATGCTTGATCATGACTACCTTGTATTGATGGGCATGGTGGGTTATTGTTGTGGATGCATCATTTGGAAATGATGCCATAGCAACACCAGATGGAACAATAATGTCTAGTATTGTTGTTGCACTATTTGGATGATGCAGTCACAACAGTGATTCACTAGGTGTTCATAGAGACATAAATGTAGCCACAATAGTGATTCACCATGTGTTCATAGAGACATAAATGTAGGGCTTCATTTGGATTCCAGTGCCTCTACACTACACATGTTCCTGAGTGCATTTTCCTGAGTGCACATGTTTTGTAGCATAGTTCCTTTTAGAAGTGTATGGCTTAACTATGCACATGCATAATTGTAGATGAGGATCAATAATAGGGTGTCAGGCATTGCTTAGATCCTTTCGATCTAACCCCATCCTTTCCTTCCTTGCAGTTTCTGGATCATACATGAGCATACTGGATTGAACCCTTGGTCAACACTTCATTACTTCAGGCAATATCTGGTACGTTTATTATTTATGTTCATCCACTTATGTATTTTTGCATTCATTCATATTCTTTTGAAAATTGGCTATACTCACTTTCTTCTTATGTCTAAGTCTTCTAACTATGATCAATTTAATGTTGTAAATCTTGACATAGAATTTGATATCAACTTATTATATTTCCATTCCAAATGATATAACTCCATTTGAATAAACATACATGCCAACCATTTGACAAAATGTCCATATGAAATCTAGAGCAATACATTAATTTTATAGAGAATTCATGATTTATAATGCCTCTTGATTTATAGTGAATTCATGATTTATAATTCAGTTGTAGCAGCTCAATGTGTTTGAACTCAAGAATACCCCTTGGTTTCCTACAAAGCCTTTGGTAAAATCTGTCATAAAATTAAAAGTTTGGTTGAAGTAACTGTATAAATGAAGGATGAAACACATAGGAAGCTATGAGAAGCTATGGGAAAGTGACATGAAGCTAATGAAAGGAGGCATCTTAATGATGTTAAATCACAGGGGATTCTCTTTGTTCCCTGCAATGGAGTGAGCTAATTCTGAAAGTATAAATAGATAATTTTAACAATGTATAAAGTCCTTCACAAGATGTAATAAAAACACTGGCAAGGCACGAGAATTGTTTGACGAAATGCCACAATAGTGGTGTCTCATGCAATGCTGAGATGTTTAGTTATATGCAATGCTGAGATATTCAAAATATTGTTGGATAAATAGATAATTTTAACAATATATAATGTCCTTCACAAGATATAATGAAAACTATGGAGTGAACTATGTTTGTCTGATTATATAGCTATTATCTTATGTCAGGTATCCTACACAGTCTCATGGATTGTCAAGTGCAAGTCAATACACCCCATAGAGATTAATGTCTTTTACCATTTGTAAAATATGTCTCTCATTGCATGAAGTGCAGGTACCAACAAATAGGTATTTGTCAGAATTATCTTCCTCGAGTGAGGAAAATATAGGAATGGAAGGAGAAAGTGAGACATTTAGTATGTGTAATTCAATGAGATCGACTCGAGGTCAAAAGATCATAAAGAAATTCAATAAACGCATGAAATTTTTCCTTGCTCAAGGGGGGTCATGTTCTTATGATGATGAGAGCAAAGGCGACTTTGAGCTTCCCATTAGGTACAAACATCTACATAAATAATGGTCCCTAATGAACTTCCTTCAATAAACACTGATTTTTGTGTTAAAGAGAGGATATATCGCATAACACCATCTGCATTACATGGTTTGGGCCTATTTTCCATGGATGGCATAAAGGTCTCTTACAAAAAAGTTGCCAAATTGATGGAGTATGTTGGGCCTTGTTATGATTACAGTAGTTGGATGCAGATTGTTAAATATAAAAAAAAGTATGTGTAGGTATGCACTCGCGGAAAATTATAGACAACAAAAAGTCAGTGAACAAAGTAAAATAGTAGCTATATATGTTGATGGAAGACCAAAAGCATCAGGGAATATTGTAGGTTTTATAAACAGTACATGGCCTACGTCAACTAAGAAGCAACCCAATTGCATATTTGAGCAACGTGAGGGAAATCATGTATTTGTATGTGCGATCAAATCAATACGTGGAGGTGAGGAGCTACTTATAGATTACAATTTGAATCACATAGATACAAAAAACCCCATCACTATCATGGACAAGGTGGTACGCATTTTGATAATTATCTATTATTCAATGTAACTTAGAATAAGAACACGTGTGTTTTAACATGTCTGAATGATTTTTTTTGAAATATAGAGCTATAGTATGGATCAATAGCCACACGATACGCATGACGGTGATAGTTCTCATGGGAATTCTTCTTCTCGATAGGTAAAACTCATTGTTGTTGTACAAATGCACATACAATAAAAATCTTAATGCATATTTTTTGTTGTTCTACTATTCTGGATTTCTTTTAAATAAAGGGCTAATAATATTGTTCTCACTAACGAGTGCTAATCAGAAAAAGGGAAAGGAACAAGTAGTCCATGAGGAGCCGCAAGATGAGAAGGATCCATTCGATGTTGATTTTTTATCAGAGGTTAATCATGTGGTTGCACTGGAAAGGGTCCTTCATGCAATATCAAAAGAGTTAGCTCGAATGGCAGATATTCAACCTCACACTCCTAAAATATAGAGGAAAGAGGATATGTTGATTGGTCATGTTCAGAACTATAAAGTAAGTATTAATGTAGTTTTTAATTATAAAAAAAGTTCAATAATGATTTTTATAATATACTATTTTATTTATGTCATTAACTAAAATATATATGTGTTCTCTTTACAGGGGATGCTAAATAGATTAAAGGGCAACACCTTAGATGCAAATACTTTGGGTGGTACATCCCATGTTGTATCCTCCATCTTTTCCATGGTTATCCATATTTTTTTATGCTCTAACAATATTTTTGTTCAACACCTACTATTGAACCTATGTTGAGTACGATGCCTCGTACGAGGATCAAATCCATAGAGGTAGTTCCACCTGGAATGTCAGCAACACATAGCATGACCATAGATGCAATGGAAACACCTACTATTGGTAAGTAGACTCCTCTTTTCCTCTCTTATTTATCATTTGTTTATTTCACTTGAACTATATATTCTTTCTTAAGGGGCATTTTGTAATATTGGATTCATTTTATGTAGGAGGTGATGACGCAATTCTTGGATGTACTCATGTTAAATGTAGGGGAACAATAGAAAATTGTGATCAATTGCTCATGAGCAATGAAGATGGACTTCCCTTGAGAGTAGCCCAGCTTCCAGGTACTTTAAAGATTGATCCTTTCTTTTACTATACAATATAATACTCATAATGTAATGCACTAACCCCCTATGTGGTCCCTTGCAATAACTAATTATAGTAATCTCGTAATTATCTTGCAAGGAATAATCTATTTTATGAAAAACTTAATGATGAATGTTTGCACATTTTCGGGCCAACCATACGCACATGGTATCATATTTTGATTTCATTGCAAGATTAGATTTCGTTTCATCCCTTTCTTCAAGTATATTAAAAGGTAGCTTCACTTCATTTATGAATCTAACAGTTTTTTTTCTTAAAAGGTGGTCATTACAAGATAAAGGGTTAAAGAATAAACTCATTGACTCTATGACAACACTTTTTGGACCCGAAGTCTTTCATAGACTTAGACTCCTTGACAAAGTGGGCATTTTTTTGAAGTATATTAGGGACAACTATAGGATCCAAATAGAACACAACCCTTATTACAAGTGGCCTCCCTATATTCCTATTAATGAGTGGGAGGATCTTAAAAAGGATGCACTTGAGAGAAGTGCAAGACATAGTGGACGAGTACTATCACCCAAGGAAAGAAGGTACGTGATAATGTTAATAATGAAATTATGTACTATTTACTCTTTGTACTTATGTGATCTAACATATTTCAAACATCACATAGGTTGTCTGACACAACAAAGGAAACAACAACAAGAAAATAAAAGCACGGGCAACACAAGCTTGGCTCGGGTGGATATTCAAAACTTGCTGCACGAGTTGTAAGTATTAGTAAATGAAAAATTGTATGCAAATATTTATAATTAAATTGCAATCAATTTAGTTTTGATGAAATTTACTACAATAAAAATTCATAATACCAATAAAAAAATGCAGGCCTTGGAGTTCAAAAAACCAATTACAGAAGAGGACAAGAAAATAGGCTACAAACAAGGCTATAAAGTCATTGCTAAATGATACCAAGCAATGAGTGCACGAGGTTCTTCTGTCGGATCTGTTGATCAGGTAAATAAGCCAATTGATGTGGAGGCTAGGATAAACTAGCTAGTCTATGCTCTAATCCTTACCCAAGGACCCAAGTGTACTCCTGACACCTATGAATGGTCTATAGGGTACCTTAAACATCCAAGGACCCCCTGACTTGCCTAGCCTGACCACCAAGTTTAGCTACTTGTCCTTGCAACATTCCAACCTCCAGTTCTAGCTTCATCCCTTACATAGGCTTATAAGGGTCTTCTAGGGTTCAGCACCATTCCCAAGCTCCAATAGAGGATTTCATGAGTTCTAAGATGTTTTTAGGGCATTTGACACCTTTTCATTGCATTGGCATGGTTGGGTCATCACCTGATTTGAGGGTTCCTTTGCAATTTAGGGCTACAAGGAAGAGGCTTAATTAGCCCTCCTTCTGGTTTTGTAGGGTATTTGACACCTTTCTCTCAAAGATTCAACACACTTTTTCTAAATAACATCTACTAAAAATGACCCATTCTCAATGATTTTTTGGGTCTCAAGCTTCCAACAGTCCGTACAACGCCTGTACAAAAAATGAGGGTTTTAAGGGTTGTCAAGGTCACAGAGAAAACTAGTCTGCAATAGCACCTCTCTAGGATTGTTCAAACTCCCTCCTTCATAGAATTTATTCTTCAGACATGTACCTTGACTCCCTCTAAAGGGCTAGGCTTGAAACCCTTTCCTCTGTCAATGAGAGCACATACTCTGCTGACCTCTCCTAATCGGGCTAAGCCTTAGCTCGCCTAGGGCAAGGTCAAATAAATATTTGCACTTACATTCAAGGGTCTTGTAGACATAGTAATATAGAGTAGGTTCTATACCTTTAGAATCCAAGGTTCCATGGGATTTCCACGGTGGAAACAAAAGTTACAACCCTTTATCTACATGTCTCTCCAAACTGGCAGAGAACTGGTTACAAACAAGAAATGAACCAAAATATTCTAATAAAGCTTGAAAGATTCAAACCACACACATATACATGAAAGATAAAACACTAATTACATCATTCATTGCAAAGATTCAATAGAGTTCTTCCTGTTCACATTCAAACAAGCCAAAATAGCCTTGACTGTTCACAGATTTCACAGTTCAGACTGGTATTTCCGTATAGAATCATACCAAATGACCTCCAACATCCATATTAGGGTTTTTCAGGTCTTTTATATCCTTCTCCTTGGTGTGAGTGTATTATTAGGGCTCTTTTTCCACTTAGGCAAGATTAGAACTTCAAAAGAGAAAGTTGCTAAGCAACTTTTGAAAAGTTGCTAGCAACTTTGGAGCAACTTTTTGTTGCCCAAGAAACTTTTTCTCTTATACTACCAAGACCATTTATAGGTCTTTCCAAAGCACACTTGTGCACATAACTTGACCAAACACTCAACCTAGGACTTCTAACCATATAGAAATTCAATGATCTCAAGATGACATCTTCCCTGAGTCATTGTGCCACTTACAAGAAAAGACCAACTGAAACACTAGGACCTCACCTAGGCCTAGACACACAAAATGAGCTAAACTCTTATTGTATTTACAAAATTCAGTTAAGAAGTGTTTCACAACAAAATTTTGTTGGCGGGAGCCCTTATAAGGGTGCTCCTGCACCACCAATTGATTTTTATTTCAAGTTGGAAACTTTACCAATTATTGTATTTGATGTTTAAGTTCAAACATAAAGTGACTATATTTGTTTTAAGTAAGGAAACACTGATTATATATTTGTTTAAAACTTTAAAGTGAATATATTTATATGTATTAAACTAAATGATTAACATTTCTCAGTATTTATCTTGTATTTATATGTATATATTGTCAATAAATGCACTAATTATTCACATTGGAATGCAGCTTGTTGATATTGATACTGCACCGGCCGAGAACGATGGAGGCATCGATTCGAATGTGAATTGCAGTACTCAAGGTATACATTTTCTATTTGAATTTTGATTAATGAATATTTAATACAAGTAAACATGTTAAATTGAATTTGGCGTACTAATAAAAATTTAATTATAATGTGTTGGGATTAATAAAATATTTTGTATTGTAGTTGCAAGGGATGTAGAGGTTGTTCTCAATGAGCGTGTTGAGGTTCAAGCCGCCGAGCAAGATGATGTGGTTGGACAAGGTAAAGAGTGTCACGTTTATGTTTTTTAAAGTATTGAAATGCTTGTAACAATAATGAATATATTTTTAAATTAACCCCAATTATAATAATATGTTTTAATTGAAGCCTTTTATTTGTTATTGTAGAGGACCCACCTTTGCAAAGGACAGTGAGATCACGTGCACAACTAAGAAGAAATGATGATGTGGACATGGATATACCTCTCCAACAATATAGGGATGCAGAAAAAAAAGAAAAAGCCAAAAAAAAAGATTCTCATTCATGCAACCTGTTTGATAATGACTAGTGTTTATTTCTCGATGTTTATTTGATAATGACTAATATTTATTTACACGTGTTTGAGCTTAGTTCCATGTTTTCTTTCATTCTTGCATTTGAAATGTTAATGGGCTGCATACAAAGGTATGGTGTAAGTCTATAGGGTTTTCTCCCTCCAAGTGTATTGTTTCTATTATTGTTTCTTCTACTCTTCTCAAAAAATCTATTTATCGCTACTAGAAACACTGAGTTTCCTTTTATACACTATTGTAATGTTGGAGGGGTTTTCGCTAAATTTTAGTGGATTTCATATTTGGGAGAAATTAGTATTATAATGTTCAATGGGTTCTTTTCTAAAACACACTACTTGAACAACAACAAAACTTGTAATACAAATCTTGATTGCAACTACCAAGTTAGAAGCTTCACAAAAAACCTTAAATCATCATCTTGTCTAGAATGGTTAATCAATTGTCTAAGATGGATTAGTTGTGATGATGAGATGTACCATTCTAATTCTTGGAACTTGATTTGTAACCATAAGTGATGGAGTTGAGGGGAGATGAAGGAATACCAAACAGTGAATTTGGAAATTTTCATCAGAGAAATTGCAGTGGAGATCTGATCACAGGAGAATGAATAGTGGTTACAGTTGTAGTGGGGAAGAAAGTGGAGGCCATCCATGAAGAAACTTGCTGATAGAGATGGTGTACAAGAAACAAAGGAGACTAGTGTACTTTTTAATAATAAAAAAAGTTAAATAATGATTTTAGATGTTAATTGTGATAGTCTCTTGGTTTCAGGCGATGCAGAAGGAGATGCCTAGTTCAATATGATATCTCAATTCATATACATAGGATATCAGGTGGAGCTAAAAAACACAACAGGGTTGCATTTTTTATACAGGTCTTTAATTGTGTATTTTAAGTTATAGACCATCGTGAACATTGTAATTTTGACCTATTAAAAAAATGTAAACGTGTTGTGTTTTCTCAGCTCCATCTGCTATCCGTGCATATTCTGCTTGTGTTGCACACACATTCTCAATTCAGAGTGGGAAAATCTTGTTTTCGATGCAAGGGAGAGAAGCCAAACACATAAAGAACATGCAAATAAACATGACAGCTACAAAACATAAATGTAGGTATCACAACAACTAAGAAAAATAAATGTAGGCATCATGGTCACAATTGTGTGGAGACACAACATAATTGAATGCTATACCCAGAGGATGCAACACAACTACTACTCCTATAGTTCTAAGTTGACACTGCAGAATCCAAAAATCATATATAGATTCCTTATCTTTGGTTTTTGGATCCCATAGTGTCCACTTAGAACTGCAGGAGTAGTGGTTGTGTTGCATTGTCTAGTTGTGTTGCATCGTCTGGGAATAGCATTCAATTATGTTGTGTCTCCAAACAATTGTGACCATGATGCCTATATTTATGTTTCTCAGTTGTTGTGTCCTAGGGCCCCTTATGACCCTTTATGACCCTTTATGATCCCTAAGAATACATCTTAGAGGTCTTAAAGTGTCGTAAAGGGTCATAAGAGGATCCTAGGAGGGGCTAGATGAGCTTCCACCTCATGTGGTTGGCCCTGTTAAGTAGAGAATGTTAAACTATTATCGAAACAAAGAGAAGCTCAATAATTTAAGATCTCAATCAACGTACGACAAATATATATTTATTTTTAAAAAATAGTGTGAGCCGTCGCAATTATGACGAAAACCAAAGAATAATCAATGACAAAACTAAAAGCGATGACTATCTGTCAGAAACATCAATCACTTCAATGAGAAATGATCACTTCAGCTCACCTCAAGAAGTCTTGACCCAAGATCAAGTCATATCAATCCATCTTAATGGCTACCAAATCAACAGATCTCTACCAAGAACCCAGTCGCAAAGAAACACCACAGACCGCACTGTGAACCCACTGTGAAGAGGCATCCAATGTCTCATAAGTTGCATCACATGACCCACTTTATGTAATCCAAGTCTCTCAGCTCGATTCACCAAGAAGAAGACTTCTCCCAAGTCATCACGGACACCATAGTGATCTACAAATCTCCATTGTGCAAGTTCTGCAAGTCAAGTCACTGCTACACTCCATAGGAATAAAGCACATCCAATTCGGACCAAAGAAGTCAAGAAGTCACTCGAATCAGATCCAAATGCATTCAGGTCTACATATATCCCATGAATACATCAGGAAGAATACATCTTTGATTGTCACACTAGCTTCTTGTGTTGGAGCAGTCGTTGTCACAATCTTGATTCAGTCAGATCCATTCCAAATCCAAGTCTCTAGACTTGACTCAATAATCCATGAGCCACTACCGAATCTACTGTAAAGTCATCTCTGAATGACATAACCAAATCATGAGCAGGAATAAAAGACCTTGACTCACCAAACCACCTTGCAATTTGATCGATATCTAAAAGTAATGCAACCAGATAGAACCAGATCTGTAACCAAATATGTAAGAACATCATTTTGAATCGATACAAACTCGATTGACAAATTATTATTTTTTAAAAAAAATTGTGATAGCCATCGCAATTTCAACATCACTAGAAAGAGATGACTATCTGTCAGAAACTTTCGATGGATACCCGTCGCATGCACAACATTTTCATCGATAAACAATCTACCAATGCCAGTTATCCATCAGTAGACTATGATGGTTAACCGTTGCATGTACAACATTTTCATCAGTAAACTAACTACTTCCCATGGCTACCCATCACAATTGCGACGTCTAAAAATAGACCCAATGGTATATTCGTTGTGTTGAAACCCCCTTTTGTGATGGCTATAGTTATCTTAATTACGACGCCAATTGTAGATGTCACTTTTTTTTACTACAAAACTACGATGATGAGTGGTGTCGTTATAGCGACAGTAAACTGTCTAAATTTTGATGAACTTCCATTAGAAAAAGGTCTCAAATGTACTAGTATGAGATATGGTATCTCCTTCACAACTCTTCAATCTTGGGTTTGACACATTCCAACACTAACCTTGGTATATAATGTATAATGTATATCAACCAATTAGTGATGTCTAAGTACCTTCCCTACTCTAGTTCAACGCCAAAAGGTCTTATGCCAACTCTTTCCAAATGATGACTTAGGGACACTATCCATTTTAAGCCAAATATGGAAATCTTCACCAGAAACACTGACCAACCAATCTAAAGGTTGGAACACCTTATTTAGGATATATGAATGGAGAATCAATCAACAAATTGATCCTACAAAACCCACAACAAATGAAACTCAACCTAATCTATGAATCCTACTAGGTCTTCTCCAATGGTTTTCGATGTGAAAATTTCAACTATGGATGGGAATGAATAATATAAGGGTAGATTCAAGTACCCTTTTGGATTTCTTTTAGATCCCCAAAGTCACAAGGACCAACTCTACTCTAGCAGCACTCAACCCTCACAATGCTCACAGACCTAATTGGCCATATTAGGCTTGGATTACACAAGTAGTCAAGGATGGGTTCATAGAGTTGGTGTAGGGATTTTGAAACCTTCTCCTAAATCCAAATTAATCAAATCAACCTTCTAATTGGTCCCTCCAATCAGTTTAGTTGTCTGCACACAACTTCATACATTCGACTAGCTAAATACGTAGGGATATTTAGCCTAGGGATTGATGCAAAAACCCCCAAACCTCCAAATCTCACCCTGAGCCTTTGGAATAATTAGTAATACATTCCTAACTTTCATTTCCCAAGTGGCCATGGAATTCCACTGGTGAAATGTCAAGCTAGGACACCATTTGTGTAACAGGCCTGGTTTGGGCTCCTTCCTAGACTGGCTTCACAAATTTAATTATAACTATTGCTATTCAAAAGAAAATGAATCCAATCCAACTGATCTATAAATTAGATTCACAAGGTTTCCAGATCATGTCATTAACTTGGTCTTATCACTTTTTACACATCCGTACCAGGCAATGATTGCTTAGGAAAACTGGTGGTTTTTATTAAAACTGTACCAAAACTTCATGCTACAATGTGTAACCTCTTGGAGAGGCTTGAACATGTTTAAATATGTTCAAATCCAAGTTCCAATTGGTCCATGAGTGGTTGTGACCATTGGTAACCAAATTTGAACTTCTCAAGCAACTTTTCAAAAGTTGCTCGAGCAACATTTACATCTTTTGCAACATTTCCTGTATTTTTGCAATTTTCGTATCCAAATGACTTGGACTAAGATCTCAACACCTATACCTGATTGAATATGCTCAAAATGATCCAAAATTAGTGGAATCATGACTAAAACTCCTAAAACACACAAAACACCTAGTCATGCCTATCAACTATGGGCTTAAAATCCAAGTGGACTAAGGCACCCCAGGGTTTATAGGTCCCGATCCCTTAAAAAATGAGTTCTATCCACATATTTTAATTTATATTTTACTGTTCAGTTTTGAATATGTCCAAAAAAGTGAAAAAATAAAAATGAATATTTAGAATATGCTATATACCATACAAATATTATATTGGTGAATATATGCAAACCACTTTTCCTATTTTATGAGGGACGCCACTTCTCCACACAGAATGTATTGTTGACTAAATTTCAAAAAAATGAAAATACAACATATTTTCATGAAATTTTCAGCATCTGTTCTTCATGATCTACATATTTTGTAATAAAAAACCACAAAAAATTGCAAAAAAATCATCACATTTTTATAAATCTAAAATTAAAAATTTGATTTTTTTTTCATTATATATGGAGCTTAACTTCTACACTAGAAGTTATTTCCAATAAACTGTACAGTATAGAGACTAGGGAATGATAATCAAAATTCATTTCTAACTATAGTGTTGGACCCCTACACCAGCCTCCAACCTTCACACAAAACTCTAAAAGCGAGCCCAAGTTCTACAAACAACAATACTTGCATAGCTTCCCCCATCCAATGTGGCTTCATAATTGTTTGCATCATCCATAATGCTTCCTCATGGGAGACCAAAATAAGAGCCCATGCAAAAACCATGGAGGATACATCCACATTAATGTGATAACGGTAATCTGCCTCTAGAAATTCCTCCCCTAATAGAGCCTCCAGCACTCCCAGGAATTTGGTGTCTCCATACTTTAAAAAATTCCTTTCAACCTGCGATGGGATACCCTTCCATAGAATAGTTGTTGGAGATGGAAGGGCTTCAAATTGAAATTTTCCTCCATCATAAGCACTACACTAGTGATTCATCACTAACACTATCTGCTACCCAATGACTCTGCTTCAAGATTTAAGACTAAGTGTCTTCCAGATGCTTCCATCCCTAAATCATTCCCCAATCTCTTCCATTATAACTTTAAACAATTTTCATGTGAATCATTAAATGACATCCTGCCACTTTAGTCATCTTGGTACTTTATTAAATCATACTCTAACATTGGTTTTTCAACATGTACCTTACCACCTCCCACTTCATCATTGCTAGGAATAGAAATTGGGTGCCAAAATTTTAAATAGTTTTAAGAGCTCCCCATATACCATTACTCGCCTATGTCTCTCCACTTCCCAATATATCTTTTCTAACCACTCTTCCTACTCTTTCCAATTTAACCATTCTCCATGTATGTCCCTTAGATCTTCTACAAATTCCTTATATTCTGAATCTGATATCTTAACCCCCAATTTGGATAACACATTTTCATCTGAATTCCCTTCCCTTCTAACATGGGAAACCCAAAAGTCCTCAAAAAGCTCCAATTTTGAATGAATTAGTTTAACATACTTCTTTGAATTCCAAGCATTAGCCTCACCATTTGTGATCACCTCAATGGACAACAATGAATCTCCTTCCAAATATATCTTCATAATGCTAGCCCTAAGAGCCTGTTGAACTGTCCAATAGGCTTCTTGAAGTTCTACCTCATTGTTAGTTCCAATCTTTAGTCCTTTGGTGCCAAAAAGTAGTGAATTATTTGATGAATCTTTGACAATGAACCCAACTCCACTGGGTCTTGTGTTTCCTTTAGAGGCCCCATCAAAGTTTACTTTATTCCATCCACTCTCTGGTGCTTCCCAGATAATTATCTTCCCTCCTCTAGATGAAGGATCAACCCCTCGATGCCCCTGAATGGTCCTATACTTCATTTTAGGCCAATCTATCTGCAAATATTTATCATTGAGGGAAAAAGAAACATTAGTTGATCCTAAGTTTGGGGAAACATTACTTACTACCTCTGAAATAGATCTCTCTAATCTGGATAAAAACATTGGAAAGGATTCAAATTTTTCCTAGAAAATCCTCCTATTTTGTTCCTTCCAAACCTCCTATAACACCATGGAGGGACAAATCGACCATATTCCTAAAAAGACTAATTTACTAGGTGACATCCAACTTTGACTCCATTCTCTTAGAGTTTTTTGAAATGGACATTACAAGTTTAATTTAACCATAAGGAATTATCAGCACACCTGTGCAAATTCACAATGTAGAAATAAATGGTCCAACATTTCCTCATTCTAATTACACATAAAGCACTTAAATAGTCCCTGAAATCCATTTCATTACATACAATCTCTTTTCATTACTTTCCCTTTGAGTTCCAACCAAGTAAAGTGTCTTGTTTTGGCATAGTGAAACTATTCCAGCATAATTTTTCAAGCCACTCCTCATTAAACTTTTCTCTTTCTATGATCTGATGCCCAGTTTTTACCGAGTACTCCCCATTCTTAATTGCACACCAAATTACCTCATCCTCTTCACTAGTCATGGTTAAAGGCCTTGAAGCCAAGATGACTTTCAGTTGTTTTTTATACACCTCCTCCACCTGAGACATGTCTACATCCTTCCATCTCCACTCACTGCCCTACTTCATCCTTACTTCCACTGTACATAATCCTTAACTTTGGGTCCCTGCTAATGCATGGTTACATTTCAAATCACCTCCAAATCCACTCACTCCATCAATGCCACATTTCCTTCCCATGAGTCACACCAAAAATATACTTTGTTGCCATTACCTACCAACCATGATACATGGTTTGTGATCACCAATCTACACTTCAATAAAAAATTCTAGATTACTGAGTCCCTTGAAGGATCAACCACTGTTGAGATCCTATATTTGTCATGAGAGTCAAGGTATTTCACTCTGAGGATCCACACCCACTTCTGATTTAGAATTTTCACCATAGCCCATATCAATTTTTATCCCATTACTTCATTGACATTCTTTCAATTTCTCAAGCCAGCTCCATCAGCGGGTTTTGGTTTACAAACCTATTCCTAGGCCATTGGTGAGATCTTTTCCTAATCCTACTTGTCATTCCAAATAAATCTACACACCCTCTACTTAATCCTTCTTACCACTTTCCTTGGTAGTTTCATACACGACATTGAAAACAAAGGAATGGCTAAAACTATTATTTTAAGCATGATAATATGGCCACCAAGATAAGCCACTTACTCTTCCATCCCTCTACTTACTGAGATAGCTATCAATTAAGCTATTCCACAAACCTTCTTTATTCACCCCCCTAAACAAAGGGATATCTAGGAAATTCCCTGGTAGCTTACCTTGTTTTACCCTGAAAATAATTAAAATTTCCCTTTGTAGGTTTGGTCTTGTATTAAAGAAAAAAACCTTTGAATTCTTCCAATTAATTTCTTGGCATATTGCAGTAGTATATTTATCCAAGACACTTTTCATCACCCTTGCTTCATGCAATGTGTCTTCATCCATCAAAAAGGTGTCATTTATAAACTAGGAATGGGTGGATGGTTCCACTCCCCTGGCGATAGAAATACCCTTTGACTACCCCTCCAATTGCCTCTTATTTATCAATCTTCCTCCTCATCCAGTATCATAAACAAGGAGGGTGACAAAGGATCCCCCTGACAGACCCTCTCATTGTATTAAAAAAACCTTGAGGACTTTCGTTAATCAAAACTATAACCCTTGGATTGTTGATCAATCCCTTTGCAAATTCAACCCACCTATTGTAAAATCCAAACTTTCTGAGGAATTTAAAAAGAAAATATCTATTTACCTTGTCATATGCTTTTCTCACATCCAACTTAATGAACATTGCACTCTTGTTGTTGGCCCTTATTGAATGGATTGCCTCATGAGTGACCAAAACGCCTTTAAAGATAAAGATCTCTAGCATCAATCCAATTTGTTCCTTAGAGAATCTTTCTCAAAACTTTCTTCAATCTATTTTCCATGACCTTTGCCATAATCTTGTAGATTGTGTTGCACAAGGATATCGCTCAAAAGTCTTCAAAAGATTCAGCATTCACTTTCTTTGGGATTAAAGAAACCCTTGTATTATTGAAATATATGAGAATGAACCCCATTTCCAAGACTCTTCCACCACCTCCAATAGTTCCTCACATAGAATATCCCAAAATTTATGATTAAATAAATCTTAGAACCCATTTGGCCTAGGAGATTTATCACCTTCCATCCCTAAGACCACAACTTTTAATTCTTTCATAGTGACTTTCTCCATTAAAGCTTCATTCTCTGCCTCCAAAACTAATGGTGGAATAACATTTAGTAGCTCATTCTCAGCATCCACCACTAACCCCACATCTTCAATTCATAGCCTTATAAAAAATCCCATCACTTATTTATTAGTGTCCTCCACTATTTCTAGTCGCCTTCCTTCACTGTTAACCATTGATACAATTCTATTTGTTGAACGTCAAGCCTTAACTAAATAATAGAAAAACTTAGTGTTCAATCTCTATCCTTGAGCCAAAATCCCTTGATTCTTTCCTCTAGTAAATCTCCTCCCTTAGTAAGATTTCTTAATACCTCTCTTTTAAGTCTTGCTCATTTTTAAAATATATTGCATTCATGCCATCCAAGATCACCTTGTAATTTAAAGCCTCAAGTTGTCCTTCCAATTCCTTCTTTTCTTTAAAATATCTATGGAATGTGTGTGATTCCATATCTTGATATTACCCTTGACGAACTACATTTTTTTTAAGAAAACAAAACTCTTATTCCCCACTCTACACAGTACATTCTTCCACCAATTTTCTACCATCTAGAAAAAAAAACCCAATTCCTTGAGCCACATCCTTTCAAACTTAAATAGGCACCAGAGAGGAATTGTATCACACTGAATATTAAGAATCATAAAAAAATGATTTGGGCTTGTATATGGAACAATTTGTTATACTACAAGGGTATATGTGACACATTAAATTAGTTATTATATTACCATTGATGTCAACTAGTTTTGACTGTACTTATCATGATAGTTGCAAACATCTAAAGAAGGAAATAATGGTGAAGGAATGAGATATTAACATGAAGATGAGATGTATGAGTAAGATATGAGTATGATATTCATTGGGTAACTTATTGATGAGTCTATGACAGTATGTTAGTGATTTGATTGTATTACATAACATTGTTAAAAATTGAAGATCAAGAATGTACAAGTTTATTTGGTCGGTAAATGAAGAACTTAGTATACACTGATTTGAAATAGTGTACACCGAGCAAGTGTAGTGTATATCTGTAGACACCTAAAAATTCTTTAGAAAATAAAAGTATTTTTATTTTTTTGAAAACCCCTCATGACATCATCATTTGTGATGCAGGAGCATCTCGGGCCCTTGGCAATCCTATGTCACCAAAAAGATTTTGAAATTTGTATGTGTTGCTCGGTTCCTTCTTTGACTGAGTTGGCTCAGTAGTTGGTAAATTTCCTTTGATTACTGAGTTTGGTCGGTTATCTCCTGGGTGGTCGGTTGTTTCACTGGTGCTCGGTGATGCTTGTCTATTGCTCGGTCATCCTTGCTTATCGAGTACTTTATTTTGAGTTTCTGTTGAGGCCAACTTGTGCATCGATTATGGATTGCAGATTTAATGCTGGTATCCATCATTGGGAAGCATGTGGTCCCAAATCTGACCATTCCTTTTGTTGATTATGGATTTGAAGGCTGACTTAGTTTGGTAGCCTCTTGTATAAGTATAATTGTTTGGTTAGAGTTTAGGGAGTCAGTTTTGGATAGAAGATAGAAGATTGTAGAATTAAGATGGTTCACAAATCCTCGCATGTTTGAGGACTTCTGTAATTCATTGTAATAACTAGCTAAAACTTGGAAGGCCTTACAACCTAGCATGTATGAATCAATTTGAATGAAAATTTATGAATGATCCTACTTTCTCTCTCTCACTGTGGTGTTGTTAATTTCGCGTGTTGTTGAGAAAGGTGGGTTGGGTAGGGGTGTCATTGTTTTGGCCCCTTCTCTCCCCCTTACTTTGTGTCAAGTGGTATCAGAGTGAAGTGAGATCTGGATCTAGGTCTACATATCTAGGTTTGTAGGTTCCTTCTTGCAAAGCCCTAGTTGAATTTTTGTGGGGTGGAAAATTGCGATCTGACCTACGATTGCAGAGGGTTTTCAAGATGGTTCATGGGAGGCGAGAAGTAGATCCAGGATTGGTAGGCATGTTGAGACAACTTGTTGCTAGATTAGAAGCTATTGAAACAGCCCAGAGAAGAGGTGGACATCTTAAAGATGTTAGTGATGATGAAATTGAAGTGGAACAAGGTGAAGTAGAACTTGCACCTATGATGGATCAGGGTGAGGAAAGATTCTTGAAGGATTTGACAAGTTTGAAGTTGACACCACATTTTAATCATCCAGAGTATAGTGGGAAATTGGATTTTGATGAATTGATAGACTGGATCACTAAGATGGAAAAGTATTTCGAGTATGAAAATGTATCTGAGGAAAAGCAGGTGAAAATTGTAGGCACAAAGTTGAAAGCTCATGCATCCTTGTGGTGGGAACATCTGCAATTAGATCAAAAAAAGAAAGGCAAAGACAAAATCAAGGTATGGAATAAAATGGTGAATAAATTGAAAGGAAAGTTCTTCCCTTGTGATTATCAGATTAACCTAGTTAGGCGAATGCAAAGTCTAAGGTAGAAAGATAGCTCTATAAAGGAATATACTGAGGAATTCTATAGATTAGATATCAGATCTGGACATGATGAGGATGATGTGGAAAGAATTGCTAGATACCTGAATGGTTTGAGAGTTTCCATCCAATAAGAAATCAGTTTGGTCAAATTGGAGAGCATTGAAGAGGCTTATCAATTTTCATTGAAAGATGACGAGAAATTGAACAAGGGACATGACCAGAGACAAAGAGGTCGAGGTGGTAGATTCCCTAGAGGAAGAGGTAGATCTTATGGTGAAAGTGGTAGATCTAAACCAGAAAGACAAATTTGGATAAAGGCAAGACTGAGTGGAAAGGTGAAAGTTCATCTAGAGGCAGAGGTAGTAACTACCGAGGTGGTTATAGTAGAGGTAATTTCTGAGGAACTTGTTACAATTGTGGAGAGGAAGGACAAAGATTTATTGAATGTACACATGCTAGTAAGAAGGCTGGTAATAGTAGAAATGCTTTGGTGCAAGAGGAGTCACCGAATGAACCTAAGAAGGAAAATAAATTGATGGTAAGAAGAGCACTACGGAATGAAAGTAAAAAAGGAAGATCTGGTAAGGAAAAGTTTGTTCAAAACTAGATGTAGAGTTTCTGACAAAGTTTGGAAGGTAATCATTGACAATGGTAGCTCAGAGAATCTGACATTTGAGGAAATGGTCACAAAGTTGCAGTTGAAAAGTTTGGAACATCCAAAGCCCTATCAAATTTCATAGATCAAAGATGAGCATACACTCCTGGTCAGTGAACAATGTTATGTGAATTTAAAAATTAGAAAGTACCATGATAAGGTGTTGTGTGATATCATGTCTATGGATTGTTGTCATATTTTGTTGGGTAGACCTTGGCAATATGATAGACATGCTATATATGATGGGAGATTGCATAAGTATACTATTGTGGTTGATGGAAGAAAACAAATCTTGTTACCTTTGATGGAAGAACCTATTAGTAATGTTTTCACATCTGTGAAATTTTGTTTGATGGAAGGAAGAAAATTTGTTAAGGATTTAAAGAAGAATGATGTATGTTTTGTTTTGATTCCTAACAAACTGAGTAAGAAAATAGAGGATAGTGTTCCTAAGGAGATTAATAAGTTACTCACAGAGTATAGTGATATCATTTCTGATAATGTACCTAATGGTTTTCCACCGAAGAGAAGTATTGATCATTGCATGGATCTAATACCTAGAGCTAGTTTACCGAATAAGGCACCTCATCAGTTGACACCTACTGAGAATCAAGAATTGAACCGGTAGATTTAAGAGTTGCTAGAGAAAGGTTTGATCAGAGAAAGTTTGAGTCCTTGTGCAGTACCTACAGTATTGGCACCTAAGAAGAATGGAGAATGGTGAATGTGTACTGATTCCAGAGTAATCAATAAGATAATAGTGAAGTATAGGTTTCCTATATCGAGAATGGATGACATAATGGATAGTTTGACTGGAGCAAAGTATTTCACAAAGATTGATTTGAAAAGTGGGTATCATCAGATCAGAATCAGAGAAGATGATGAATGGAAGACTGCTTTCAAGACAAAAGAAAGTTTGTATGAGTGGTTGGTTATGCCTTTTGGTTTAACTAATGCACCAAGTACTTTTATGAGGTTGATGAATGAATTTTTGAAGAAATTCTTGGGTAAGTTTGTGATTGTATATCTTGATGATATTCTGATATTCAGTAAGACCAAAGAAGAACATTTGTTACATGTTAAACAAGTTTTGCAAAGATTGAAAGATGAAAATTTGCTGATAAATCTAAAAAAGTGTTCAATTATGAAAGAGGAGATTGTGTATTTGGGATTTGTAATTTCAGCTGATAGTTTGAAGATGGATCCTGAAAAGGTTGAAGCTATTCTGAATTGGCCTACACCTGTGAATGCTAGTGAGGTAAGATCATTTCATGGTTTGGCAAGTTTTAACCAAAAGTTCATAAGGAATTTCAGCTCAATTTGTAATGTTATGATTGAGACTATGAGAGGAGATACAAGAGAATTCAAGTGGACACATGGAGCTGATAAGAGTTTTGAGACCCTGAAGCAGAAGGTTGTTGAATTGCCTATTTTGGCATTGCCTGATTTCAATAAGGTATTTCAAGTGGAATGTGATACAAGTGGAAATGCAATTGGAGCTGTGTTGAGTCAAGAAGGTAAACTTGTCACTTTCTTTAGTGAAAAGTTGAATGATGCTAGAAGGAAGTATTCTGTGTATGATCAAGAATTCTATGCTATTGTTCAAGCACTGAAGAAATGGAGACATTATTTAATACCGAGTGAATTTGTGTTGTATACTAATCATAAAGATTTACAATACTTGGGTAGTCAGAATAAGTTGAATCAGAGACATATGAAATGGGTTGAGTATTTGCAGAGTTATACATTTGTGATCAAACATAAAAGTGGAGTCACTAACTGAGTTGTTGATGCATTGAGTAGAAGAAGATCTTTGATGACCGAGATGAAAATTGAAGTTCTTGGTTCTGATGAGATGAGATATTTGTATGAAACTGATCCTAATTTTTCTGAGCCATGGAGAAAGTGCAGAGCACCTATTCAAGATCAACCGAGTACAAAATGGGAAGAATATTTCATTCAAGAAGGTATTTTGTTTAAAGGTATTCAATTGTGTATACTGAGAGGACAAATGAGAACTAATTTGATAAAGGAGAAACATAGTAGTGGTTTGGTTGGACATTTTGGTATTGATAAGACATTGAATTTGCTTAAGGAGAAATACTTTTGGCCATAGTTGTATAAAGATGTTCAGAAATTTGTGAAAAGTTATGGAATTTGTCAAGTTGCAAAAGGAGTAAGTCAGAATACTAGATTGTATACACCCATTATTGTACCTGAGGAACCTTGGACTGACATCAGTATAGATTTTGTTCTTGGCTTACCAAAGACAACAAGAGGTAATGATTTTATTGTAATACCCCAAAAATGGGCTATAGGTTCATTAATCTCTTATATCATCAAATCGAATGAAATCGATATCAAAGTCCTAACCAAAGGCACATCTAAACATCATCGAATCCTAATTGATTATCCTAAATTCTGCATCAGAGAATATTCCTAGTAATATTCCTAATCATCTTAATTATCTTTAATTTAATAATTATTTGGCGATAAATCCTATTTATCCTAAAGTTTGATTAATTGAATATTCTCAATATTTAATTAATTAGATTTAATTCTGCCACTTAATTATTTAATTGAATTTAATTCTTCTATTATTTAATTTTGACAATAAATCCAAAATCCTATGAATAATTGATTAAATTCTTATTTAATTAATTAAAGCAAGTTGTCAATTTTTAATAATATTGTTTTTGAATAAAAGTTTGAAAAATGATTGATTAACCCATAAATCAATTGTTTTATTTTTCAAAATCGGTTAAGTTGGAAATAAATCACTTTATTATTAAATTAATTCATATTAAATCATGCACAATCAAGAAAAGCAGACAACTATCAATTATCAATTAAATCTAAACTCTATTTTGAGTTAGACTCAGCTTTTGCATGTTTTTGTGAGTTAATTATCCTTTATTTAAAAATAACTCAAAAATCAACCTAAGTTATTTGAGTGATTTATGGCTTTTCTCATGCATCCTCAAAAGCCCTAGATTTCTATAAATTAAGGCTTCAGCTCTTCATATCAACATCTCATATTTTTGCAAACTTATGCTGGCGAATTGCTATCTGGAGAATCAAAGCTTCTTTGCGAAAATCATGCACAATCAAGAAAAGCAGACAACTATCAATTATCAATTAAATCTAAACTCTATTTTGAGTTAGACTCAGCTTTTGCATGCTTTTGTGAGTTAATTATCCTTTATTTAAAAATAACTCAAAAATCAACCTGAGTTATTTGAGTGATTTATGGCTTTTCTCATGCATCCTCAAAAGCCCTAGATTTCTATAAATTAAGGCTTCAACTCTTCATATCAACATCTCATATTTTTGCAAACTTATGCTGGTGAATTGCTATCTGGAGAATCGAAGCTTCTTTGCGAATCGATAGCTTTGTGAGATCACCTTTGTTTTCATATCATTTCTTAGTTTAGTTTGCATAGATCAATTTCATCTAGCTTAGAACTCATATCAGATTTTTCATCATAATTGCATAGAAAATTCAAAAAAAATAGATTAATTGCATCCATTCCATATCTAGATTTTGCATTCAAATCCTTCATTTAGGTGTCGTCAAGGTCGCTAATCTCGATATAATCTGAGAATACATACTTGCATCTACTAGAAGGTAGTAAATCACCTGGTTAGTTTAGCTTTCAATTACTTGCACGATTTCAATTTTAACTAACCTCTAATGTTTTACTGAAGTGTTGTGTCTACAGATCAGGTACAAAATTCACACACACATTTATGGCGCCCACCATGGGGCCCTGATACGGGTTTCCAATTTAATTCTATCAATTTCTGTCTTTTCTTGTCATTTTCTGAGCCAAAGCTGTGATTTTTATATTATGTCCGTACAATTTTTGTATGAGTTTCTGACAAAAGTTGTACTAGACTATACCCATTATCGTACGATAGTTTATTTTATCAAGGATCTTGTCAGATTGTACACATTATCATTTTAAAGGTAGAAAGTTGTATGATCTGACACCCAGTGTCGTACGAGTTTCTGGACTGTCATTTGGAAGCACACCCACTATCGTACGAGTTTTGGCACTAGGTTTTAATTGTCGTTTCATTTTTTTAGGGTAGTTTGTTAGATTTGGTTTTCAGATTTGGACTAACAGCTAACCCTAACAATTGAAACTCTCTATTTTTTATTGATTTTCACTGGTTTTGATTGGACAAAGCGCAAGAATTGCTAAAAATAGGTAAAAATCTACTAAGCGCATTGTGAGGAATTCAAGTAACCTTCTTAGCTGATAACATTTCAATTTGGATTAAAAAGAACATCTTGCGTGTCAAGCTTGTGTGACCTTTACTGCTTTCATATCAAATATTTCATTTGGGCTATAAAAATGAACATAGATTTTCTTTTCAGCATCTTTGTTACACATAGTAAATAGGCCCTATGAACACTATTTGTGGCTCTTGAGAGAGTGAGTTTCCAATGAAACTCTTCTCAATGAAGGAACCCTTGTAGGTAGGGAGGATACTGAGGGAGTCTCACGCTCCACTAGATCCGTGTGTCTTCAACTTTTGATCTATGCATTCTCTCTCCGGAGAGGT
The DNA here is from genome assembly GCA_027943335.1 of Chamaecyparis obtusa. Lineage (NCBI taxonomy): Eukaryota > Viridiplantae > Streptophyta > Pinopsida > Cupressales > Cupressaceae > Chamaecyparis > Chamaecyparis obtusa. Next base: position 2,070,379 of record BSBK01004801.1, read on the forward strand.
TGATAGATCATAAGGGGTTGACGTCATAGATCTTTGTGAGATAATCTTGGTCTTAGCATGTCGGATTAATCTGTCTGCTTTGTTTGGGTTAAAAGTGAAAAGGCTAGGGGATTATGCTCTACTTCCTTTTTGGATAGTACTAGAAACCCAAATCCTTGAATCAAGAACCAGTCTCCATGTGGTATATCTTGTGAGTCACCTTTAGAGAGGGTTAACCGTAGTGGACATTCCCTTAATTGGGTCAATCACGTTGACAGAACCTCAAGCAGTAATAGCCATTTTCACCATGGTAGTGACAATCGCTATATAAATGTCATGTTGGAAGAAATCTCCACAGGTGTGGTCTCTTGTTGGGCTGTCAGATCTCCCTAGCAGATCTTGAAGATTAATTTCTCGGACTGTGTCAAAACCCTGGTGCGCCTGGATTGGAGTTCGCCCTCTTGGATCATAAAAGTTGCAAAGTCAAACCATTACTAAAAACCCTAGTGAGGCCAAATTTTCATTTTCTAGGAATATGTGCATTAATGCAAAACTTTTTGGAACATTCACAATTAGCACTTCTAAGGATTAGCACAAATAAGTCACTTGATTATTAATGTGCAAGGTTGCTTTTTCCCTTGTTCATTATTTTCAGACATGCTTGAAATCACTTGCTTTCTATTTTGTGTGCTTGCATATCTATCTGGTTACTGAAAATGAACAAATCTGTTACAATCCTCAAATCTGGATATTGAAATTTGTAAACAATCTGAAACTGAAAACCCAAAATTTGCAAGATCTAAAGTAAAATTCTTTTTTGGAGTCCACTGTCATCTCAGTTAGTTAGAGAGTCATACGAGTTTTGGAAAGAGTCGTTTCATTTACCCCTAAGTGGCGTATGATACCAGGTACATTGTCGTACGAGTGTTTCTGCCAATCCTTTTCAAAAATCAATTTTCTATTGCCAACTATTGTATGAATTTAGCAATTGTCATTTCATGCCGTACCCACTGTCGTACGAGTCTGCAAAAAGTCATTTGAGAAGTTTTGAAAAATTGCTAGAAAGTTGTCAAAATTGCTAGATATCCAGCTTTTCATCCTATTTCCAGAACCTATCAAATAAATCACTGTGTCAGGAACAAAGCAGTAAGCTATTGAGAATCCAACCATTATCCAAAAGTGGTCTTTTGAATCTGATCCAGCCTTCTGTTTAATCGATTTGAGTCTTTATCATCTTCTGTCAAAACCTTGTCATAACTATCAATCTTCAATCAATCATCAAAATGACTAAGTGTTGTGATATCTTGTCCACTATCTTTTGGGCATCTACCCATACATCTAGGGCATAGTATCCCTCATCTAAGTCATATCTATACTTCAATTTATCAAACCTTGACAAGGTTGTGTCATCTAATCATCTTGATTTAATTCATTCTTCAGTTGTCTTCATCTTATTATTTTGCTTCACCCAAGGTTAATGGTGGAGACTAGAGCTTCCTCTCACAAGAAATCAGGAGAAGCACTTAACACTGGAACTTTGTCTACTCACGTAGGTCCAACTCTTGAACAACTCTATAATTCTGGTCTTTACGAAGATGACGGTCTTGGCAACTTTCGATTAAAAACTAGTTACATTCCTCCTGCATCAACTCACGGGGGTACTCAACAAACTCCACATCAATCTATCCCAAGTAAAACTCCCACCATGTCTCAAGAAAGGACAAACTTTGGCTCTCAAAGAGCTCAATCTCAACATGGTGCAGATCAAGAACCCATACCTAAAGAAATTACTCAATATCAAAATGATGATAACTTCAAACGAATGATGAAGCATTTCTTGAAAGAAGACAGAGAGGCATACTTTTTACAATTGGCTCATCAAGGAGCTAAACTTCCTCCCAACTTTAATGTTGAAGATATCATTACACATGAGGAAGAAACTCCACTCATAGCTATGATGAAATAGATGCATGCCATGCAAGTCAAGCTTAATAATCTTGAGAAAGAAAAGGAACCCAAGGAGTTCTCCATGGAGGCCCTATGTCCTTTTCCATTCGACAAAGACTTGTACATGCCACCATTCCCAAAAAGAGTGGAGATGCCTAAGTATGATAAGTATGATGGACACTCATATCCTCAAGATCATGTCAGAGAATTCTATACACAATCTATGGAGTTCATGCATGAACCAACCTATCTGATGTGTCTCTTCCCTCAATCTCTAGGTGGAGCGACCATTCATTGGTTCTTTAGATTGCCTTCTATTATCAAAACTTTTGAGGAGTTGATCAAATTGTTTTATCAGTAATACTCTTACAATATTCAACATCCAGTCACCATGATCGATATTTGCAATCTCAAACAATATCCAGGGGAACCATTCTTGACATTTCTTAAGAGATGGAGGAAGAAATTCTCTCTATATGCTAGGCCTATTCCAGAAACTAAAAAACTAGAAATCTTCATCAATAATCTTGTCCCAGAGATCAACTATCCTTTACAAATGCAAGATCATACATCTTTTGATAAGATGGTGGACAATGCTATCAAAATCGAAAAAGTGCTTGTAAAAAAAGGAGAAATCACACTTCAAAAAGACAAGTACAAATCAAGATCTAGTTCTAAAGACAAGAACAAAAATTGGAACAAGAATAAAGGCATCATCATAGATGGTGTTGTTGATACCATCCATGCCCCATCTAAGGCACCAACTTTCAATCTAACTACTGGTACCCAAGCCATAAAAGCTTCAGAACAAAAGGTGTCTGAATCATCTCAAAAGAAGCCAGAGTATAAAAAGTGGTCCGCTGATAATAAACAAACGTTCACTCCTCTTGGAGAATCTTTGGAATCAGCCATGAGAACTCTGCTAGCTAATAACATCATCTCCTTTCTTGAGATCTGACCACTTGATTCTAAGCCTAAACCAAAATGGTGGAGAGAGAACGAATTCTGTGATTTCCATCGAGGTAAAGGTCACAAAATGAATAACTGCTTACACTTGAAACATACTATTCAAGATCTGATTGATAAGGGATATATCACCATTGACAATCATAAAAGCAATAATGATCATACGACATTCACAGAATCATTTTTGAAACATGGTCAAGAAGTTTCATCTTCTCAACCTAATATGGGGGCAAAGGTCAATTATGCTTACCCTAGAAATAATGTTGTTATCAATATGGTTGAACCTTGTCTCTCTGAACATTGCAATGTCATCACAATTGTACGAAGAGATAGAGATCATTCTTCAGCTAACGTAGTTACTCAATCACAAGCTCAGGCACATCTGAATGGACAAATCCCAGATTCATCCAATGTCCCTAAGATTCCCTTCAATCTTTCTTCTGCTTCCAAACAGAAGGTTGTTTCTAAATCTTCCAATTCTAAAGATACAAGGCCAACATCTTATAACATTGTTCAACAACTCCAACACACTAATGCAAAAATCTCCATGTTTGAGTTGCTTCAAATATCTCTAGCTCATAGAGCCATTCTAGACAAAGCTTTGCTCAGATCCAATGTTCTTGATGACCTTGATTTAGATAGGTTCCAGAATATGGTTGGACATCTTACATCTCTGCAATATATCTCCTTTTCAGAGGAAGATGACAACTCCTTGAGTCACCCACATAATCAGCCTTTGCACATAGAAGTTTTGATCTAGAACCGTAGAGTCAAACGTGTGTTGATAGATGGACGCGTTGGCCTAAACATTTTTTCTTACAGCTTGATCACACAATTGGGATTTTCTGAATTGGCTATTGATCCTAGAAAGAAAATAATTATAAAAGCCTATGATGAACAAGAAAGATCTTCTAAAGGCACCATTGTCTTACCTATCAGAGCAGGTCCAGTTATCAGAGATACTATATGTCAAGTTATTGATCTACCTTTGGCTTACAACATTCTTCTAGGGAGACCATGGATACATGAGATGAAGGATATTCCTTCTACATTTCACCAATGCTTGAAATTTCCTTATAAAGGAGTAGAGGTCACTATTCCAGCAGATATATCCACCACTTGCAATACATTGAAGGAAAATGCAAATAAGCTTGTGCCTAATAACAGAGAATCTTCCATTGAACCAACTAAAGAAACATCCACATCTAAAATGGAAGATCTTGCAAAAGAGGTTAATATCAAAGAAAATAGTATGGGAGAATATACTATGGAGCCAGTCTTATCTTTAACATCTCTCCCTATCTCACCTAAGTCTTATGGACAATCTTTGAAACAATCCAAACCAAAATCTAAAGACCCTTTTCAAGCATATAAAAATAATTTTGTAGCAGAACAAGTCTCCAAGAAAGAATTTGAAGAGGATGAATTTGAATTTGAAGACGAACCTGAATCTCAAGTGATCCAAACTAGTGATTCTACAGTATCCAAAGATTCTTCTAAGTCATATGGCCCAAGAGATAAATTAATAGCTAAGATGGGATATTCAGGTAAAGGACCTCTAGGAGTTAGAGGAGAAGGTCTTATAACACCTCTTTCACATATTGGTAGAGAAAATAAAGATAAAGTTGGCTTAGGATTTAAAAAGAAACCCTTTCACCTCAAAGGTAATTGTTCCCATGTCATAGAGTAGATCACACCAGTAGAACCTCTTCTTAAGAAAGAAGAAATAGAACCATCGAATAATGATTTAGACAGCTCATAACTCATCCCCTATGAAAAATTGCCTAAAGAGATCAAAGACCTTCTTGATGATAAAGATGATCCTATCAAAAGAATTAATGTAGTAGAAACACAAGAACCTACTATCAATCAAGAGATAGTTGCAACACAAGAACCAGCTAATCTCGAAAACAATCAAGAAGAGGAAGGTGGTAGTCATTCTGAGATAGATTCTCATGAGTATGAATTCAAATCAAAATCTGAGGGTAACCCTTCTTGGGGTATTCACCATGACTTTACTCATGTTCTAAGATTTCCTAGAGATCCTAAATCAGAAGCTGAATCTAATGACTATGAATGGGGAGTCATTCCAGAACTAGATGATCCTATCACCGAGAAACATGTTGATGTTATTCACCAATATGCACCTCAACCTAACGTAAGTCTAGAGCGAAATGATGAACCTATCGAGTCTGATCCACCTATGGCTGAATTGGACTCCCACAATGACATTGAGCCTATTCACGAATTGAATGTCTTAAGTTGTAATATCACCTTTAAACTTGAGTGTCAGGTTAGGACCAATGATGACATATCCATATCTGTAAACACTATCTCCCAATCTTTCCCCACTTTGATTATCCAATATCCAGAACTTATTGATCAAACCTCCACAAATCTAAGCCATGGTATTTATACCTTCCCAAATGACTATGCCCTTGCTTGCTACCTCAATGCAATTGAACCTATGAGTACTTCCATCAGTGAACTAAGCATTAGCATGACGGAGTCAGACATCAAATATCTTAGTCAGAAAAACAAGAATAAAAGGAAAAAGAAAAGGAGTTTTGAGGGTGAAAACCACTTTGTGGCAGTCTCAGAACCTACAAAAGTAAAAATAAAAGACATATCCAAAGGTGAAAACCTCTCTAAGGTGCCTAAGGATGAGATATTTGATGTCCTTCTAAGTCATTTATAGGATAGATCTCCAGTTTTAATTGAGCCCACTCAATCTATCAATTTGGGAACAACAGAAGAACCACAGTTGATTTATGTAGCACAATCTTTATCAGAAGAAGAGAAGCAAAAATTTACTACATTCCTAACAAAGAAGAAGATCAACTTTGCATGGAAATATTCAGATATGCCAAGATTGGATCCTAATCTTATAATGCATCATTTATCCATAGCTCCAAATGTCAAACCTGTTAAGCAAAAGTTGAGAAAGATGCATCCTCATGTTGCACTCTTGGTAAAAGCTGAATTAGAGAAGCTCCTAAAAGCTAAATTCATCTGAGTTATTGACTATGCAGAGTGGATCTCTAATATTGTACCTATTTCAAAACCAGATAAATCAATCAAAGTGTGCACAGACTTTAGAGATGTAAATAGAGCATGCCCTAAGGATGATTTTCCACTACCTAACATTGACATGATAGTGGACATGACTGCGGGTTTCAAGATGTACTCTCTAATGGATGGTTTTTCTAGATATAACCAAATAAAAATTACTCCAGAGGATCAAGAGAAAATTGCTTTCACATGTGCATGGGGTACCTTCTATTGGAATGTCATGCCATTTGGGCTTAAAAATGTTGGTGCTACATATCAAAGAGCCATGACATCTATTTTTCACGACATGATGCATAGGACTATGGAGGATTATGTTGATGATACTTTGGCAACATCTATGCTTAGGGCTACACATCTAGATGACTTGAGCAAGATACTAGACAGAATGGAGAAATTTAGTCTCAGACTAAATCCCAAGAAGTGTTCTTTTGGTGTCACTTCTGGAAAGCTCTTAGGATGCATAGTTTCAAAGAAGGGCATTGAAGTTGATCCAGTTAAAAAGGCTATAATGGAAATGCAACCTCCAAAGAATATTAGTCAAATGAGGACATTGCAAGGAAGAGTTCAATTTATCAGAAGATTTATATCACAGCTAGCAGACATATCACAACCTTTTACAAAAACATTACATGAAGGTGTGACCTTTGCATGGAATGAAGAATGTGATAACAACTTCAATCATATCAAGAAGTATCTATCTAATCCTCCTATTTTGATGCCTCCTATTCATGGGAAGCCTTTGATCTTATATGTCTCTGCTACAGATACATCACTAGGGGCATTGCTAGCACAACATGATGAGAAAAAAAAGGAAAGAGCTATATACTATATCAGTAGAACATTGGTTGCATATGAAAAGAACTATTCAATGATTGAAAAATCTTGTCTAGCTATGATTTTTGCATCATAGAAACTGAGACACTACATGTTAGCTCATGCCACACAATTGGTAGCTAAGATTGATCCACTCAAGTACCTACTAAGCAAAGCTACCCTCACAGGTTGATTAGCTAAATGGGTCATGCTCTTAAGTGAATTTGACATTGAATACATGGAAAGAAAAGTTATAAAAGGACAAGTTATTGCTGATCAATTAGCAGATGCACCTATGATTGATAATACACAATGCAAATGGAATTTCCAGATTCTTCTATCATGACTCTTTCTTCTAGAGAATGGCAATTATTCTTTGATGGCTCCTATACACAAAATGGATCTGGAGCAGGCATATTGTTCATAACTCCTCAAGGATACTCAATTCCAAAAGCATTCAGATTAAAGTTTCCTTGCACAAACAATATTGCAGAATATGAAGCCCTTTTGAATGGTATGAAAATAGCGATTGAATGGAGAGTAACAGAACTACACATTCATGGAGACTCACAACTTGTTATCCATCAAGTCAATGATGTGTACCAAACTAAAGATGAAAAGCTCATTCCTTACAAGAGAATGGTAGACGATCTTAAGAAATATTTCATATCTATCACATTTGAGCAAATTCCTAGAATGAAGAACAAGGCTGCTGATGCAATGGCAACACTATCTAATTTATTACACTAGCCTAAACATGAGCTACGCTATGAGTTCCTGGTGGAAGCACTATCTTATCCTGCATATGACTCCCCTGAAACCCGCATGATTTGCACAGTTGTAGGTCATGATTCATCCAGGTACAAAAACCTATTTTCCTATCTCCAAGACCAAATCATTCCCTATACCTTCAACCACCATGAAAAGAGATACCTTATCCGTAATGCCTCCTGATATGTCATCATTAGTCACGATCTATACAAACAAGGTTTAGATGGTATGCTACTTAGATGTTTAGAATGGGAAGAGTCTCAACATGCATTAGAGAAAGTCCATGATGGTATTTGTGGATCACACTCGAATGGTTTAACACTAGCTCGAAAACTTATTAGGGTTGGGTACTATTGGCCTGAGATGGAGAAAGAGGCTATCAAATTTGCTAAGAATTATCAAAAGTGTCAAGTACATGGCAACCTAATTCATGCTCCAGGGAGAGATCTAATTCCCTTTACTACACAATGGCCTTTCCACCAATGGGCATTTGATCTTATAGGAGCTATACATCCTCATTCTTCTAATGGACATACCCATATAATCACAGCTACAGATTATTTTACAAAATGGGTAGAAGTAGTCCCTTTGACGCAAGCCATTAGAAAGAAAATATCTATGTTCATATTGAACTATATCATATGCAGATATGGGATACCTCATTCCATAATCATAGATAACGGTGGACAATTCAAGAACAAAGACCTAGATGATTTATGTGCTAAATTCAAGATTACACAACATTGGTCATCTATCTACTATCCTCAAGGGAATGGACAAGTAGAGGCTTCAAACAAGAATCTGTTGAAAATCTTACATTGAACAGTTAATAAAATAGGAAGCGACTGGCATCTCATGATCAATCTAGCTCTCTGGGTTGAAATCCCATCACTAAGAATCAGAATGCATGGTCTAGTAACTGATGATGACTACAGAGTGTCTAGGTTGTAAGAACTTGAACTACTAGATGAGCGTAGACAAGTAGCATATGATCATCTCAGAGTATATCAGAAGAGAATGTCTAGAGGCTACAAAAAGAAAGTCAAACACAGAGAATTTCAGGTTGGTGATCTAGTCTTGAGAGAGAATCCTAAAAATCAATCACATCAAGAATGCAAGGGGAAGTTTGAACCCAACTGGCTGGGTCCCTTTGTAATCACTGCTACTTTTGGCTCTAGTGCCTATCAACTCTCAACAACTGAAGGAGAATAGCTCCAAGAACCAATCAATGTTCTCCATCTAAAGAAATTCTATGCCTAAGGCATTCGGTCTATGGTAAAATGTCCTGAAAAAATCATAAAAATCAGAAAAAATCCTGAAAAAATGAACATCTTGGTGAAAACCTAGCAATAGGTGCCTTGATGATTCACAAAAAAATTGAAAAAATGAGAAAAAGAAAAAGTGCCTTGGTGAAAACCTGGAAACAGGTGCCTTGGTAGCAAAAATAGAATCTCTGCCAAGATGGTGAAAACCCGGCAAACGGGCACCACTTGTTTCAAAATGCTCCATCTATCAGCACAATCTTGGTCTTTCCCAGCTTTTAGTCTTGCTTTAGTTTGTACATATCGCCCAGTTTGTTTCTTCATTCCTGTTATTCAATAAGTTAGTTTGTACACCAATCAACTCAAGCGTCTGTATCCTATCAATGCTTAAAACTTGGGGGCAATCAATGTCATATCCTATGGTCTCCCATGTATCTAAGACGTGTCATATCCAGTCTAAGTCCTTTGAAGCTTCAATCGAGTCAGTCAGTCAGTCTTGTCTCCAGAAAGGATTTTGCATCTACAACAATGCAATCAAACATCAAACACAAACTGAAAACAATTTGTGCTTTTTACATGCTTTTATCTCCTTGTATGCTTACTGATTCGCATTGAAATTTTTGCATATTATGTCCTTTCGAGCTCTTCGATGATGTCCTTTATAGGATTTAGAGAGTGATGACTGGGGGCATAATCTTTTCTTTGTTTTCTTCTTGTATGTGAAAATATAACAACTTTGAAAATTCTGGATTGAAATGATGTTCGACTGTAAGAGCCTTTATCTCGAATTGGATGGCCATGCGTACCTCAACCATTGAGACCTAGAAAATCCAAGGAAGTTTGATCTAACTATTGTCTTTTTGAGTGAGTTCTTTCTCCTACTGTGAAACGTGATCTTGCCTAAGGATGTGAATGATAAAAGGTCACTATGGGTAATTCACATTGGTTTTAGAATGATCTCTCGAGTGTTTGATGTGTTTGTTACCGCAAGGCGTATTCAGGTCATCACAACGTTTATGTTCTGATGCTTATACAAATTGCTATATCAAAATGGACATGATATTCAGGTCATCCTGGCGTTTGTGCCTTGGTGCTTATATCTAATCCGACATTTCAAAAATAAAATCAATATTCATATGTCCATGGTTGCCTAATCAGTGGGTGTTGTATTGATTCTTGCGTATACAAATCAATATTCATATGTCTATGGTTTCATAACTAGTGGGCATTATATTGATTTATCTGGTTACCTAAAAATTCAATGATGAGAATAACCAACACATGATCAGTGACTAGGTCCTAGGTCTTAGGTTGCATTTCAGTATGCATGTCTCTTCACATTTTGCATGTTTGCATGATCTCACAATAACTCGACGAACTTCAATGCCTAAACAATTCTTCAAATATCTCTTCAAATCTAACAAAGAGTTGAATCTCACATGAAGGTTCCTCCAATGAAATAGCAAGTAGAATCCTTTTTCGGGATCAAAATCAAAATCTGAGATCGTTTATATTGTTAACTACTTGCATAATCGACCTTCAATCATCACAGAAATCTAGTATTCAACTTAACTGATTATCTTATATCAAACAATCAAAATTTCAACTTGGTCAACCCAGGTCAACTCATGGTCAAACCTAGTCAAACTTGGTCTCCGGGACCTCTAAACAATGCAAAATGTGTTTTCGAACGTGTTTAACCACTTTTCAAATCAATTAACATGCTTCTAAACCATAACGCTGACTTTCCTTGTCAGATTTCAATTTTAATCCCGAAGGGGGCATGGTATTGCATATCATTCAAAGTCTGTGATTAAATTTTGGGATCATATCTTTCCTCAGTAATCAAGACAACAACCATGTCTAGTTGTTGATTCATCAAAAAGACCTCATCGCTCGGGGCAAATCAATCATCACTCGGGGCATATCGGATTCATCGAGATCCATATCAATCTGGTATTCTATTAATCTTGTAAATTGTATCAGTTTTTTGCAACTATCGGTTCAATTGTGTTATTTCCTTGGTTCTTCAGAAACTGAAGGGTTCAGATGTGATACCAATGTGATTCAATATAAGGACAATTAGGTCTAGAATCGGTCACTCACTTCTTCGCAATCATAAGGTTCAGAATTAGGCATTTTGACACTTTTTCGCAATCATCGGTTCATTTACTGTTATAGTTAACATTATCTTTGGTCACTCAAGACCTATTATCTTCAAATCTATCAATTAGCTTCTGTCTCATATCAATTTCAATTTCAAACATTAGTTTCAATATCATACACAGACTGTCTTTGAACCACTGTGCTTCGCACAACAATTCAAAGAGGGGCAAAATGTAATACCCCAAAAATGGGCTATAGGTTCATTAATCTCTTACATCATCAAATCAAACGAAATCGACATCAAAGTCCTAACCAAAGGCACATCTAAACATCATCGAATCCTAATTGATTATCCTAAATTCTGCATCGGCGAATATTCCTAGTAATATTCCTAATCATCTTAATTATCTTTAATTTAATAATTATTTGGCAATATATCCTATTTATCCTAAAGTTTGATTAATTGAATATTCTCAATATTTAATTAATTAGATTTAATTCTGCCACTTAATTATTTAATTGAATTTAATTCTTCTATTATTTAATTTTGACAATAAATCCAAAATCTTATGAATAATTGATTAAATTCTTATTTAATTAATTAAAGCAAGTTGTCAATTTTTAATAATATTGTTTTTGAATAAAAGTTTGAAAAATGATTGATTAACCCATAAATCAATTATTTTATTTTTCAAAATCGGTTAAGTTGGAAATAAATCACTTTATTATTAAATTAATTCATATTAAATCATGCACAATCAAGAAAAGCAGACAACTATCAATTATCAATTAAATCTAAACTCTATTTTGAGTTAGACTCAGCTTTTGCATGTTTTTGTGAGTTAATTATCCTTTATTTAAAAATAACTCAAAAATCAACTGAGTTATTTGAGTGATTTATGACTTTTCTCATGCATCCTCAAAAGCCCTAGACTTTTATAAATTAAGGCTTCAACTCTTCATATCAACATCTCATATTTTTGCAAACTTATGCTAGCGAATTGCTATCTGGAGAATCGAAGCTTCTTTGCGAATCAATAGCTTTGTGAGATCACCTTTGTTTTCATATCATTTCTTTGTTTAGTTTGCACAGATCAATTTCATCTAGCTTAGAACTCATATCAGATTTTTCATCATAATTGCATAGAAAATTTTTAAAAAATAGATTAATTGCATCCATTCCATATCTAGATTTTGCATTCAAATCCTTCGTTTGGGTGTCGTCAAGGTCACTGATCTCGATATAATCTAAGAATACATACTCGCATCTACTAGAAGGCAGTAAATTGCCTGGTTAGTTTAGCTTTCAATTACTTGCATGATTTTGATTTTAACTAACCTCTAATGTTTTACTGAAGTGTTGTGTCTACAGATCAAGTACAAAATTCACACACACATCTATATTTGTTGTGGTAGATAGATTTTCAAAGATGGCACATTTTATACCTTGTAGAAAGACATCAGATGCAGTACATGTAGCAGATATTTTCTTTAAGGAAATTGTCAGATTGCATGGATTACCGAGGAGTATTATCTCTGACCGAGATAGTAAATTTGTTGGATACTTTTGGAAGACCCTTTGGAGAAATTTTTTCACCCACAAACTGATGGATAGATAGAAGTTGTAAACAAAAATTTTGGGAAATCTTTAGAGATGTTTAGTTGGAGACACACCTAGTAATTGGGATTCTGTGTTGGCACAAGTAGAGTTTGCATACAATAATTCAGTGAATAGGAGTACGGGAAAAAAACCCTTTGAGATTGTGAATGGCATACAACCAAGAGGTATATCTGATTTAAGGAATGTTGCTGATGAAAGTAAGAAAAGTGTTGAAGGAGTGAAGTTTGTTGAGTACATGAAGACATTGCATGAAGATGTGAAAATTAAGCTGGAAGAGAGTAATCAGAAATACAAAGACAGAGCTGATAGATCAAGGAGACATAAGACTTTTGATGTTGGTGATGAAGTGATGGTTCATTTGAAGAAAGGTCAATTTCCTTTTGGAACATATGGGAAGCTGAAGATGAATAAGTTTGGACCTTGCAAGATTTTGAAGAAATTTGATAGTGGAAATGCATATGAGATTGAGTTACCTGATGACATGGACATATCACCAATTTTAAACATTGTTGATTTGTATGAGTATCATGAACTTGATGAAGACATGATAGCACTAATGGAGTATCCTAAGAAATAGAATGAAGAAGTTGAGCAGATTTTGGAGCAAAGAGTTAGCAAAATAACAAGAGCTAAAAAGTATATGGAATATCTGGTAAAGTGGAAGAATAGACCGATTGAATACAGTTCATGGATTTCATAGTTTGATTTGGATGCAGCTTGGATCATACCTACTGAATGATTCAGAGAATCATTTCTAAATAGCCCCAAGTGTCTAATGTAGGAGCATCTCGGGCCCTTGGCAATCCTGTGTCACCAAAAAGATTTTGAATTTTGTATGTGTTTCTTGGTTCCTTCTTTGACCGAGTTGGCTCGATAGTTGGTCAGTTTCCTTTGGTTACTGAGTTTGGTCAGTTATCTCCTAAGTAGTCAGTTGTTTCACTGGCACTCGACGATGCTTGTCAGTTGCTCAACCATCCTTGCTTACCGAGTAGTTTATTTTGAGTTTCTGTTGAGGCCGACTTGTGCATTGATTATAGGTCACAGATTTAATGATGGTATCCATCATTGGGAAGCGTGTGGTCCTAGATCTGATCATTCCTTTTGTTGATTATGGATCTGAAGGCTAACTCAGTTTGGTAGCCTCTTGTATAAGTATAGTTGTTTGGTTAGATTTTAGGGAGTTAGTTTTGGATAGAAGATAGAAGATTGTAGAATTAAGACGGTTTGCAAATCCTCGCATGTTTGAGGACTTCTGTAATTCATTATAATATCTGGTTGAAACCTAGAAGGCCTTACAGCTTGGGATGTATGAGTCAATTTGAATGATAATTTATGAATGACCCTACTTTCTGTTGGATTGGAGAGATAGGGTATTGAGAGGGGAGGGGTGAATCAGTGCCCACAAAAACTTTCACTTATAAACCTTTCAGATCTAAAATAGCAAACAGTAGTAACCTTCAAACAATACTTGTATCCATTGCATGCATGCATCATTCATTTAACTATTAAAGGTGAATAACATGAAGTCAACAAGATAATCAATACATAATACAAGTATTTTGGTAACGCAGAAACCCTTGTTAGAAGGTAAAAACTATGGTGGGGATGACACCCACAAATTATTCACTACTGCAGATAGAAAAGGTTTTCCTGTTAGGGATACAAGTGGTGATCACTTCTGGTGATCTTACCCTATTAGGAGTAACATATTAGATCAGTTAGATCTACCTAGTGATAGGATTTTAACAACACTTCTTGAGTGTGCACTCGGTTAAGAGATTTACAAAAAGACTGTTAGGTCTACTCTATTAAGAGATTTTACCAAAACTCTATTACAATTATTAGAAAGCAATAGGTATCTATCTGCTAATGACAACTCAATTTTTTTGATACAAATATATGAAATATTGAATATATATCACCTTTCCTGTGAAGAATCTCTATTTTGAACTACTCAGTTAGCCTGCTTCTGATTATGCTTTAATCTGATTATCTCTTATTAGTTCTGCTCTATTTGTCAACTGATAATATTGAACTTGGCTAAAGCTTTAAGAACTTATTCATTCATACATCAGTTACATCAAAATGATGTAAAATTACAATTATATAGCATACTACTTTATGCCGCTTAACAAAATTAGGTTACAATATCTTAGAGAAAACCCTAAGATCTACGATGTACAAAAATAACCTAGATCTAACAAATACAAAAGATCATCATCGCAATTAATGATGGAATCTTACAATAAATGATCCTCGATCTTGGTAAAATGTTTTGTGATTCTGTTGTAACCATTTGCATAGATAGTTGTGTCAATCTTGATTCCTATGCTATTTTATGTGATCCTCGATAAACACTATATATATTGTTCAGTGATTATACTGGTGCTCGGTGTTTACTGTCACTTGGTATCAGTGTATGATGCTCGATAAAACTGTTATGTGCTTGGTGTGAAGACTTAACTGACTGGCTTGTATTGCTTGTAGTTACCGACTGGGTTAATATAAGTAATCAATCGATGTCCTTGATACTAATGACAATCATTAATGCTCAAATAGATGGTTAATATAAGTAACAGACCGATTGTAGAATTAAGATGGTTTGCAAATCCTCGCATGTTTGAGGACTTCTATAATTCATTGTAATAACTGGCTAAAACCAGGAAGGCCTTATAGCCCGGCATGTATGAGTCAATTTAAATGATAATTTATGAATGATCCTGCTTTCTCTCTCTCACTGTGTTGTTGTTACTTCCACGTGTTGTTGAGCAAGGTGGGTTAGGTAGGGGTGCCATTGTTTTGGCCCCTTCTCTCCCCTTACTTTGTGTTAATTTATTAATTAATTAATTATTTAATTAATTAATATATTTTTATGCCACTAAATCCCTTTATTTTAATTAAACATCATTAATTAAAGAATATCTCCCCAAAGCATTTAAATCAATTTTAAGTGATTTTCCTCTCTTTATTAAATCAATATTTAATAAATGATGTCACATTCCCTAAATAAATTTTATATTTATTTAAAGCCTAAAACCCTAGAATCTTTTAGCCTTTCCTAAACCCTTCCAATCTTTCCTGAACTTCCCTAAACCTTCCCTAAACCAATTTAGGAGATGTTTCCTACTTTTCTTAGCCTAATCCAAGTCTCCTTGACTTTTGGTCAAACCCTTCCCTTAATGAGCCCTACACACTCATTAAAACCTCTTACACACTCTTTAAGGCTTCTTACAACCTCATAAAGAGACCCATGTCTCTTCTTCAACTCTTGTTCCCCTTGCACACTTCCCTAGTGTTGCTCACACATGTGTTAGCAACCTTAACCCAAGGTCAACCTTACCATACCCCAAACCTTACCCCAAACTTTACCCTTGACCCTAACTCCTCTTCCTAACCCAAGCCCTTAGGAAAATACTATAAATACTCCTCCTTCCAAGATCAATCCATTAGCTTAGTTTTTATCTTCAATGCATTGTTATCATGCTCATTTACTTCTAGACTTAGCATAATCAATCCTAATTGTTAGATTTCATTGTTTTCAAGCTTTCTAACACATCTTAGCTTAGCATAATGGATTAAACATATTTTATTTCATTGTTTTGTATAGCATATATCATCATATCACATCTCTATTTGGTTAAAAACAATCTTAGCATAAGCATCATGTAGCTCAATCTGCATCTTAGCTTCATTTTGGCTCCTTGGGCTCTAGGGGCAAATCAGGTCTTCTATGCCTAATTCTATGCCAATATAGATTATCCATGGCCCTTGAATGATCCCAATCCCCCCTAATAATCATTAGGTATATGATCCATGTGATTCAAGAGCACACCCACATCCCTAAAGCGAGAACAAATCAAACGGTGACAAGGTGCTCCCGTTTCAGTTCTATCTGAGTATCTTTGTGAATGTTCTATGTTTAATGATTAGGAATATATTGTTAGATTAATTTTAAATAATTTTTTAATGTCTACGCCTATTTCAAACAAGTCAACTTTGCACTGATCACAGTTTGGCACGCCCAGTGGGACCTACACGCCTTCTAAACTTCATTTTTTAGGGTTTTCCAAGCAAAAACCTCACTTTCTCAGAAAATCATCCTATTCTAGGTGAATAATTATAAAATTAAACTCATTGGGGTACTTTCTCATATAAGAAAACATCCAGACTCATATTGGGGTCACCCAGTTTTCGTATGGGAGCTTTCTAGGCAATTTTGGCTTATTTTTTGCCCACTGGCCCTATTTGCTCGTGCCAGATACCATTTCCACTTGTATTGGCCCTAGCCATCACTCATACACAAAAATTAATAAAAATTTCCTACCCTGTTTACTCATATGGGAAACAAGGGGCATGTGTAAGGCCTTAATCATGGTTTTAGTTGGGTTTTTAGGTTTTTGAGGCCTTTCTAGGGCTTCTTGGCTCCAAATTTCCAGTTTTTAACCCCATATTTTGTAGGTTCTCTCAAAATCAATTAAAACATCAAGAAAACCTAAGGCCTTAAGACTCATCAACTTTTTTGATCAATTAGGAACTTCAAAGATTTTATTTGGCTGCTTAAAACGAACACTAAACACACTCTTGAGTGCATTGAATCAAAGAATTTGCAAATCTTTCCTATTTGTTCCAAACCATTCCTAATCAACTCAAAACATTCCTATTTGGTCCTAAAACACTCAAAATCACTTCTAAGGTCTTTCAGTTTCCTAAAATGAACTTCAATCATGCAAATCTAGGGCTTTAGAATGCATTCATGCAAAGTAGAAACACCTTGCATTTTTGGTGCATAAAAAGAACCTCAAATCTGCATCTCATTTCTAAATGGTTCCAAATAAATCCTAAGTGCATGAAAATGGTCCTAAAAATCAAACTCAATACATTAATCAAAGCTAAAATGAACTTCATTTTTCAAAATTTAAAGTTCTTTCAAAGTTCTACTCAATCTAGGAGCAAATTTGTAAATCTTTCCTTAAGGATTCCTAAATGATCCTAATAATTCCTAAATCACCCTAAATGCTTTGTTCTTGGTTAAAAAAAACTTCCTTTTTCAAAATATTGAATGGTTTCCAAGTTTTGTGCATCAAACTATCTAGAAACACCTCTTTTTAGG
The DNA here is from genome assembly GCA_027943335.1 of Chamaecyparis obtusa. Classification (NCBI taxonomy): domain Eukaryota; kingdom Viridiplantae; phylum Streptophyta; class Pinopsida; order Cupressales; family Cupressaceae; genus Chamaecyparis; species Chamaecyparis obtusa. The sequence continues at coordinate 2,088,026 of BSBK01004801.1, forward strand.
CATAAAACTGAATTCTAGAGTACAAATCTTGAATGCCTCTAAAGGAAATCAAAATTCAAATAAAAAACTCATGTTTCTTTGAATCAAAAAGCACAAATCTTGAAACTCCTAAGTTACAATAAAAAACACTTCATTCTATTTCATTTCAAAGCTCAAATCAAGATCCTAAAAGCAAATGCAAATCTTGAATGCAAAGGCTAAAATACATGCAAAATATATTTTCAAAGCTTTCTTGTTTTCAAAAGAACAAATAAAATCTTAAAACACATGTGTTTTCAAGCATTCATTTCAAAATCACTTAATCAATTTGGAATTGAACCCCTTTTTGATGTGTTTCTAGGAGTCTTCAATTCTACAAAATCCTTGATTAGCTAAGCAACGTGAAAGAAGTTGAACTTGGATGAGTTCACTTGTTTCACTTTTAGAGAATCTTGTCTAGAGAGAAAAGTTCTTCCTCTCTGGAGAACAACTTCAAACCGGTACTTCCCCGGTCAGTATAGAAATAAAGTGATGATAAAACTCTTGCTTCATCCCCTCAAGCTTGGGCAATGCATGTTGATAGTAGCCTGAGGTAGGTGAATATCCCTATTATTTCAGCATGGTCAACTAGGCTCTTAAGTGATTCACGCATGTACAAACCGATTGGGAGGACACCACAGACCAAATCAGATACCTATAAATCAGAGGCTTCCTGATCCAATCCTGAAGGTATCCAAATCTTTGTGCAAGGATCGATCCAAGTGGTTTCCTAGATCACCTTAAGACACTCACCATATGTATCCCTCTTTTGGGATATCAAGTTGTGGGCAAAGATTTTGATACTAGCCTAACTTCTAGGTAGTTTTGCTTGATGTTTTTTTTGAAGTTTTAGACTCATTGTAAAACATCTATTGAAACATACACAAATGGAGAGTTGTATACATCAAATCCTTTGCCATATCAATCCAAATCTAGAAGTCATCCAAGCTTGCAAAATCTTGTCATCCTAGTTTCCCAAATCATGGTCTTCTAGTCATCTTGCATCTAGTCTTGTCCTCCTATCCTAGGTTAACAAAGTCATCTTGGTCATTCCTCATCCCCTTCTATCCTCCTCCAGATTCACTCTTTTCTACCATCTTAAACCAAATCTAAATCCCAGTCTGAGCTTCTTAGTCATCCTAGTCCAAGCCTTAGTCTTCCAATCCATCTTCGTCCTTCATCCAACTCATTTTCAAGTTAGCATGTCTCAAATCTATTATAATGAGTTTGGTTGTCACTTCTATTATCCCACTCCATCATATCCCAATGATGATGAAAGCCTTGTAGATCACAATAAATACTTTGAAAATATTAGCAAGCTTTCCCCAAGCACCTTCCAGTATCCAATCATTCCTCCAAACTATCCTATCATGCCTTCACGCATATCCACTAGCACTCCCTTTCATGTCCTTGGCAAGGGAAATCCATTATCCTATTCATCCACACCTTCCTCCTATCTTGAGCCTACATATCCTCCATATGCATCCTTCATAACTCCACCTTCATCTATGGTCATATCCCAATCACCATCTTCCCATAGAAATACTTTGCGCTACTTCCCTTATCCAAAACCTCCCTCTCCTCACCCTCCAAAACATTTTCAAAATCCAAGTCTTCCAATCCATTACCCCAATCTTCCATCCTATCTTGATCCACCATCTACCACATCCTATCCTAATCCTCCATCCTATCTTAAAACACCATCTGCTATATCCTATTCAAATCTAGCACCTTCCATTCAAACCCACATTACCACAAATCCCCTTCTACAAGAAGAATGCATCCTTCAAGTTGTTTCATATCTTGTACCTCAATCCATAACTCCTACCTCATCAAATAGCCAATCCAGTCCACAAGCTTCCTCCAAACCTACCTTTGTAACCTATCTAGTCATGACATCCTCCAATTCCTCTTCAGTACCACCATCCCCCCAAACAAGTTCAAAATCTTCCACCCCATCTTCACTTGAGGACCATCCTATCCCTCCATCTTCTACACATTCTAGTCCATCACCTCCTCCAATCTGAAAGTCTCTAAGGAGTTTCACAAGGAATCCAACAAAAATATCACTTATAAAGCTGAAGAGTCAATCCATCTCAATCTTTCATGTAAAGCCATCATTAATGAGGCCCATCAACCTCTCCCATATGTTATCCTTCTTCTATATAGCCCACTTATTGATCCTCTTCCATCTCGTAACATCATTGAGTCATTCCCATGCATTGAATCCATCTGATTCCCATCCACATCTCCTCCTCCTAGCGTTGTCCAAAGCACATCCAATGAGCCTCAAGATTTCACTCTTCTTCCTACCATCACAATTACAGAATCTCCCATCTTTCCATCCACTCCTTCTGAAGAGTGCATTCATACATCCCCCATCATTCTATCCACACGAATCCTATCCAGTGAAGATCTTGTCCAAAAGCATGTTGAAGAGTCCATCGAATAAAATAAAGATCCGATCATCCCAATCCAAGATCCCACCAACCCAATTCCTCCAATCCAAGATCCTATCATCCCAATTCCTCCTTCTGAAGATCCATTGCTATCTCCCAATCCCAGTCAATATCCCATTATCCCATCCTCTCCACTTAAGGATCCTCCAATCAAAACTATCCAACTACCATCACTCTATCCTCTTGGTCCACTTACATTTGTCAAAGGTAGCCCACTTGAAGTAGAAGCAATAAGTTCCATATCTTCCATCAAGGAAACAAAAACTAGATGTTTGTCATATTCCCCAAGTAAGAAGTATCCTTGCTTGGATAAAATGCTCAAAAAATGGAATTCTCAAGGCAAAGGCCTAGGCACTCATGAACAAGGAAATCTAGAGCCCATTCAAGACAAGAAACATCCAAAATCATGTGGTATTGGTCACACATTTGAAGAAGGCACTTCCTCTAGAAATGTTGGTACAACTAAAGCTAAGTTCAAGCTCCTTCCAAAAACACCACTACATCTTCCCATCATCCCTTAAAAGGATACAATGCTATTCCTCCTCCTCCATCATTACAACCCAAAACAACCTATCACATTCCTCCTTCATCCTCTAAATCCATTTTGGGTCCCTATGTCCCAAAGTCTTCCAGAACATATCCTCTACATACCAAATCCATTTTGGGACCTTACATCCCAAAATATCATCCCCCATCTTATCCTACTTAGTCCTTCATCCAAAGTCCAAACATCCCTAGTCAAGATCAACAAAGGCACATTTCCACATCTCCTATATGTCAATCTCCTTTCATCTCTCCATCCAAGTCTTCTCCATCTCGCACATCTCCTCATATTCCTTCCAATGCTTCTCACAATTTGAATACCATGTCAAAAATGCTTAAAGGGAAATATCCACAAAAATCCAAAGATTGTCATGTCTAGTCTAAATGACATGCTCGAGCAAAGAAAAATCCAATCAAGAAATCTAAAGCATCCCAATGACCACAAAGGCCCATCAAAGAAAAAGCACCATCCAGTGTATCCCAATGGCCACAAAGGCCTACCAAAGAAAAAACAAAAACTATGTGGATTCCAAAGCAAAAAGATGTAATGCATCTAAAAGAAATATCCACAATGGCATCCAAGGTTGCTAATCCACTAGCTACTCATTCCTCTGCTCCATGCCCTCAATCTATTTTGGGTCCCTATGTCCCAAGATCTCCTCGCAAAAATCCTCCATCCTATTCACGTCTATCTTCCAAAACTTATCCACTTCATCCATCTTCGTCGCAACATGTGCAAATGTTGATCTTGACAACATCCCTTTATCATAATCAATTCCCATCCTTTAATCCAAACACTTTCTACCACCATATCTCCCATCTACCCCATCCTATATGTGCCTTTGCATAATATCCCTGTCCTAACAAAGTTGTACCAACCTCTAGACAAATCAAAAGGTCAACAATAAAATTAGAATATCAACAAAGAAAGTCAGCAACAAATCAGAAGACTAGCTTAAGATCAACAAAAAGTCAGCAACAAATCAAAATATCAGCGAAAGATCAGCAAAAAGTCAACAACAAATCAGAATATCAGTGAAAGATCAACACAAAGTAGCAAATCAGTAAAAAAATCCATAAAAATTGGAAAAATTAAGAAAGATATCAAAAAAGAAAAGAAAAGAGAAAAGCATTCATCTAATCGTGAAAACTTGGCAATTCAAGTGCCTTGGACAAGTACCATGGTGAAAACCCAACAAATAGGCATCATGTGTAATCTCCCCAGTTCCTTTCTGCAATTGGGGGCCATTCCCTTCTATCACATCCAATCCAACATCTCCTCCATCTCATTTGTCTCTCACCTCCTTCATCCTCCTTTGGATCTTGATAACAAAATAGAGACCATCAGGTATACATGCTTTTGGGCATCTTTTAGCATCCATCCTTCCTTCCATCTAACCTCCTCATCCTCTTGTCGACATATCCTCCATCCAAACGTATCCCATTCTACTACCTCTGAATGAATGAACTATCCTAAGTAGGGGGCATCTTATTCCTTGGAAACTTTCTCACATCCATCTTCCAAATCCTTATCTTCCATCTCCCCAATCCTAAGCATTTCCTCTATCCAAATCTCCCAGTAGTTCCTTCATCCAAATCTACCATCTAATCTCCCCAAGCATTCCTTTTCCAATCCTCAAGAAAATCTGCCATCCAATCTCCCCAAACATTCATCCTCAAATCCAATCCTTCAGCAATCCTCAATCCAATCTCCTTCAAGAAATCCTCTACCCAAATCCTAAGCATTCCTCTATCTAGATCCCTCAACAGTTCCTCTAGCATCCATCTTCCAATCCTTAAGAAAATTCACCATCCAATCTCCCTGAGCATTCCTCTATCCAATCCTCAAGAAAATCCACCATCCAATCTCCCTGAGCATTCCTCTATCCAATCCTCAAGAAAACCGCCATCCAATCTCCCAAGTAATTTTCCTCTAGCATTCAAAACCTCAGCATTAATCCCTAAGCATTTCCTCCATCTTGCCATCACTTGGTATCTTCCCTTGTTATTTCTATCTAGCTATAGGCTATCCCCTTAAAATCCAATGTCATTCATCTATCTCCAAACATTGCTAGCAATCCTCCAACATCTTCCAGTCCTATCCATATCCTCCAACTATCCAATATCCAAGATCAAGCCAAATTATCCAATCTCATTGTTAGTCTTATGGCAAGCCTTGATCTCAATCCAATCATCATCATTGGGATACGTCCTTCCCAAATCTATGTCATTTTAGGACACATCATCCATCATCAAGCATATCCACCATCAGTTTGTCTTGGCTTTCCAACCCAACTGGGGCATCATCTTGCATATCTTTGACGCTTTAGCTTCATCCCAGACCCCTTGTACATCCTATCCTAAGTCTTGTACCATAATGTTAGTCGTGTCTCTGCCTAGGCTCATTTGGACATATTTGTCTTTAGGTCCCATCCTTTGCATCAGTCAGCCCTTGTGTCATCATGACCTAATCCAACTAAGTGCTTCAACAATCATCCCTTGGTCCTTTTAAGGTTCAAGAATCTTACCTATCTCTTGTCATAGGAATCCTTATCTAGTCATCCGCTTCTAGCCAATCCTTTGAGTTGCTCAATCCTTATCTTAAATCAGAATCAATCCCAGCGCTACCCTTTGACATAAACTTTGTCCAGGGAATTCTTACTTGTCTTTGTAGGCCTCATCATCTCGAGCAAGAGATTGGCATGCATTGGCAAGACTCCCATCTTTCGAAGATCATCAGTCTATCTTAGGTTGACAAATCCAATCCTATCCTATATAATCCCACATCAGGAAGTAGAAACTCATCCTCGACACTTCACAATCTCCCACCAATCACACTAGGTTCATGATGATGTATCCTTCCTCATGTTCAGACCAAATCTTCCCACCATCGATCCAATTAGTCATCCCCAATCATCCTACATATGGCAAAAGGTTTTGTGAGATACTTGTTATTTCATTTGGTCCTCTAGATCTTTTCTTATCTTTTGAGTTATCTTGTAAATATCTCCCCGTCCATTGTACATATTGTCATCTCTTATTGTGCATATCCTTGTCAGTCCTGCAACAACATTTGATCAAAAATCTTGTCCCACCCAACCTTGTACTTCAGCAACATCAATTGTTGACTATCTTTGATCACCATGGCTATCCTTGATCCATCATTTTCCAATTAGCAACACAACATTCTCCCCATCACATGGGTTTGCATAGATGTATCCTTCTGTATTGTTCGGCCTAATCCTAATCACAGGTCCACATAGATGTATCCTTTTGTATTGTCTGACCTAATCTTCCACCAATCAGACAAAGTTTGTGACAATGTATCCTTTGCCATGTTCAAACCTAATCTCCCCCCATCAATCAATTATCAAACTCTTTCCTTGGAAAAGGATGTCTTTTGGAGTTATCATTGGGATCTTGGATTTTGTCCTTTGGATCTTGTTTATCTTTTACGACTTCTCTTTTCCCTCTACTCAAAGTCACCATGATCCTTTATATCATGGTGTGCTGGGAATGAGGACAATCTAGGGCAAGGTCTTTTGATCTTTTACTTTTGCTTCTGAGTCAATCGTGTGTTTGTGGTTTCTCCAGCATCATTTTAGCCATGCCTCCTTTGGGTTTCATGTGTGATGTTGGTGTAGACACCTAAATTTGCTTACATAATTTAGTAATCATATTTAGTTTTTTCCTAGGACATCTTGTTAATTAAATATTATTTATTTAATTAATTTATGTCATCCCCTAGTTTATTAATTTAATTAATTAACTATAGCCCAATTAATTATCAAAATGACAAACCTATAGTCTGATAATTAATTAAATCCCTATTTCTCTATTAATTTAAATGGATACATTTATCTAAATAAATTAATTCATAAACCCTTTCTTTCCTCCCACTTGAAATTAAATTAAATATTTAATCCTAATTCTCCCCTATTAGCTAATAATCCATGCTTAGCTAATTTAATCCTCCACTCATTCTCTCTCCTCCATCACATCTCCCTAATCCTCCATTTACCAAGCCTAATCACCTCCTAAGCATGTGCACAATCATAATCCAAGATTAAAGAATGCTAATCCACCCCAAAGTCAACCCCTTATGACATCACCTCCACATCCTCCAATGAGAAATCAAAAGCCTCTTACACCTCTTACACACTTGTCCCCTCTCACACCTTCCAAAGGTTCCTCTCCTCTCACCCTCTACCATTGTGACACTTGTCACAATGCTATGCATTTGAGAAAGCACAATCCATGTGCTCTCCCTTGGATGCATCTCCACCGTTGCTCACTCCTCTTTTGCCTCTTAATCTTGACCTTCCATTTCACCCATCTTTCTATAAAAGAGAATTCTCCTCCTTCATTTTCATCCACCATTGAAGCAAAGTTATCATGTCATTTTCTCTATCGAAGCTTGAGCATAGCATTTGAGCACACATCCAAACCTTTGGACAAATCTTTTACATCTTGGAGGTTTTCTTAAGGGTTTTTATATTGCTTTTGAGTTTGTTTGCTTCCATTTTGTAGGTCTTAGCATAAGTGTTTATCTTCTTTGTTTTGTTGAATGCTAGCTTAGCTTTGTGTTCTTAGACATTGCATTTTAGGTACTTACATTTTGGCACGCCCGGTGGGACTCGAACCCACAATCACTTGATTAGAAGTCAGAACAATGCAATGTAATACCTAAAATGCAATGTCTAAGAACACAAAGCTAAGCTAGCATTCAAAAAAATAAAGAAGATAACACTTATGCTAAGACCTACAAAATGGAAGCAAACAAACTCAAAAGCAATATAAAAACCCTTAAGCAAACCTCCAAGATGTAGAAGATTTGTCCAAAGGTTTGGATGTGTGCTCAAATGCTATGCTCAAGCTTCAATAGAGAAAATGGCATGATAACTTTGCTTCAATGGTGGATGAAAATGAAGGAAGAGAGCTTCTCTTTTATAGAAAGATGGGTGAAATGGACAGTCAAGATTAAGAGGCAAAAGAGGAGTGAGAAACGGTGGAGATGCATCCAAGGGATAGCACATGGATTGTGCTTTCTCAAATGCGTAGCATTGTGACAAGTGTCACAATGGGGGGAGGATGAGAGGAGAGGCACCTTTGGAAGGTGTGAGAGGGGACAAGTGTGTAAGAGGTGTAAGAGGCTTTTGATTTTCTCATTGGAGGATGTGGAGGTGATGTCATAAGGGGTTGACTTTGGGGTGGATTAGCATTCTTTAATCTTGGATTATGATTGTGCACATGCTTAGGAGGTGATTAGGCTTGGTAAATGGAGGATTAGGGAGATGTGATGGAGGAGAGAGAATGAGTGGAGGATTAAATTAGCTAAGCATGGATTATTAGCTAATAGGGGAGAATTAGGATTAAATATTTTATTTAATTCCAAGTGGGAGGAAAGAGAGGGTTTATGAATTAATTTATTTAGATAAATGTATCCATTTAAATTAATAGAGGAATAGGGATTTAATTAATTATCAGACTATAGGTTTGTCATTTTGATAATTAATTGGGCTATAGTTAATTAATTAAATTAATTAACTAAGGAATGACATAAATTAATTAAATAAATAATATTTAATTAACAAGATGTCCTAGGAAAAGACTAAACATGATTACTAAATTATGTAAGCAAATTTAGGTGTCTACAGTTGGGGCAACCCTTTGTGTGCTTGTCTTTTGTGTCAGTCCTATGCAACGCTGGTGACAAGGCCTCATGATCCCAGTATCCTTGGCAGGTCTCTAGCATTGCTATATCAAACTAGGTTTTGCTCTCAAAAGATCCAAAGCATGGAGCTCCCTAAAATCCCCCATCTAGCATCATATAGATTAATCTTGCATCTTTCATATAGCTGCATCCTGCATTTCACCATCATATTGCATTCATGCATCTTTTCTCTTGGAAGGTTGTCTTTTTATTCCCCCTCTTTCCTCCTCCTTCTCCTTCTATTTCCTTTCAAGGAAATTCCACATTGTTTCCTATTTGCATTATTTTCTTGAGGGGGCACAACCCCTTATCCTCTATTCTAGCCTAGGGAATCTTATTTTCTTGTCTTTGACACCACGCCACTTGCGGCATTGCATCAAAGAGGGGCAAAATGTAGACACCTAAAAATTCTTTAGAAAATAGGAGTATTTTTATTTTTCTGAAAACCCCTGATGACATCATTATTTGTTAATTAATTAATTAATTAATATATTTTTATGCCATTAAATCCATTTATTTTAATTAAATATCTTTAATTAAAGAATCTCTCCCCAAAGCATTTAAATCAATTTTAAGTGATTTTCCTCTCTTTATTAAATCAATATTTAATAAATGATGTCACATTCCCTAAAACAATTTTACATTTATTTAAAGCCTAAAACCCTAGAATCTTTTAGCCTTTCCTAAACCCTTCCAATCTTTCCTAAACTTCCCTAAACCTTCCCTAAACCAATTTAGGAGATGTTTCCTACATTTCTTAGCCTAATCCAAGTCTCCTTGACTTTTGGTCAAACCCTTCCCTTAATGATCCTTACACACTCATTAAAGCCTCTTACACACTCTTTAAGGCTTCTTACAGCCTCATAAAGAGACCCATGTCTCTTCTTCCACTCTTTTTCCCTTGCACACTTCCCTAGTGTTGCTCACACATGTGTGAGAAACCTTAACCCAAGGTCAACCTTACCATACCCCAAACCTTACCCCAAACCTTACCTCAAACTCTACCCCAAACCTTACCCCTGACCCTAACTCCTCTTCCTAACCCAAGCCCTTAGGAAATTCTATAAATAATCCTCCTTTCAAGAGAAATCCATTAGCTTAGTTTTTATCTTTAATGCATTGTTATCATGCTCATTTACTTCTAGACTTAGCATAATCAATCCTAATTGTTAGATTTCATTATTTTCAAGCTTTCTAACACATCTTAGCTTAGCATAATGGATTAAACATATTTTATTTCATTTTTTTGCATAACATATAGCATAATATCACATCTCTATTTGGTTAAAAACAATCTTAGCATAAGCATCATGTAGCTTAATCTGCATCTTAGCTTCATTTTGGCTCCTTGGGCTCTAGGGGAAAATCGGGTCTTCTATGCCTGATTCTATGCCAATATAGAGTATCCATGGTCCTTGAATGATCCCAATCCCCCCTAATCATCATTACAGATATGCTCCATGTGATTCGAGAGAACACCCACATCCCTAAAGCGAGAACAAATCAAACGGTGACAGGATGCTCCCGTTTCAGTTCTATCTTAATGTCTTTGCAAATGTTCTTTGTTTAATGCTTAGGAATATATTTTTAGACTCATTTTAACTAATGTTTGAATGTCTACGTGTGTTCCAAACATGTCAAATTTGCATTGATCACAATATCGAGTACATATTAACCGAGTTAGAAGTCACAGACACATCACGGTATTGATCGAGTGAAAGAAATAATATGGAACATGTGATTGTCGACTTGAGATGATGAGGTGGACAAATATGGATGATTTTGAGGTTAAGGATAAAGTTTTTTATGAAGATCTATGACTGAAAAAATTCAAGGAAGATCAAATGATGAAGATTGAAACATGTTTAAGGCAAAATTTTTGAGGAAGGTTGAAGCGACAAAATCAACGATGGAGACTAAGAGGAAAAATCTATGGATGAGAAGAAAATAGTTTATCATGTCTATAAAAGGAGAAAAGAGATTTATAATGAGTTAATGCACATGACGAGAAGATTGCATTCATGTGAAGCTGGTCAAACAAGTTAAAGTGAGAATCGAGCAATTCTGTAGACTACACCGAGCGTTAGAGAAAGGAATTAACCGAGCATAACAGAGTTGGAGGATACAAGTAATTGAAGTGATTATGATGGCCAGAAGTATTTTGAGCTTAGCATAGATATGAAAATATGCAAAGGAAGTTATATTTGAATCAGATCATTTACTGTTGCATTCTAACCTTTGCTACAAATAAATCTCTTAACTAAGTGGGACTTAACAATCTTTATTTATTTCATTATGACATTCAATGAATGTTGATTGTTTTCTTGTTGACCCCAAGTGAATCTTTGGTCACGGAGAACTGTGACACATGCAGATCCTTCTCCCTTCCCTACATGTTCCCGCTCCTCCCTACACTGCAAAAACTTAATGAATTTTATGCACCCATCATTATGGTTGATCATTAGAATTAGTGTCTCCTCACCTATATCCTCCATTATAATTCCTTCCAACTAATCCCCCTGTACTATGGGTAAAGCCACTATTTCACCCATAGGTTGGTCTTGATGATTTATTGACAAAGACATCAAATTCTCCTCAAACATGTTTTGTTCCCATCCATTCCCTTTCTTATCCTTCACACGTTCCTCTATAGAACCCCCACACCCTACACGTCTTACATTGTTCCATAATTTCTTTCACCTCTATCTCCTGCCACCAAACCCCAACACTTGTCCAAATATCTATTGCATGTGAAAGGGAGGGATGAGGCCACCAATTGATGCAAATTGTGTCATACATGCTATGATACATCTTCTCATTCACCTCATCTACTTTAAAATTTTTCCCTAACTTGTCTTTGATCATCCCGAGTGTATCCTCATTCCAATATTCATGGGGTAAGTTATAAAGTCTGACCCAGATGGGTACTTCCTCTATAATGGCTTGTTGAGGGTTAAAGTTAGGCATCTAGTCTTGAATAAATAATATATATAGAATCAACTGTTCATCCTCGTTTGTAACCTAACATTTTGTCAACTACAATCTAAGAGAATTAAGCACTTTAAAGAAATCATAAATATTGTCAAAATGTCTAGGATCAAGACTTATTAATTCATTCTCCAATCAAAATTTCTTCACCTTATCTAGATTACCTAAGAGACTCTTTGTGGTAGTCCAAATTTCATTAAGGGTCTGTTTGGTTGCTGGAATTAAATAACGTCGGAATTGTCAAATTCTAGTATTTGAAAATTCTAGAAGTTTTAAATCTAGAAAATGCTTTTTGGAATATGATTGGAGCCATTTGGTTCACCTTGAATTTATAATGAGAAGATGGCAATTGTTGTTTGAATATGGATTTCAAAATATTATAAATTTTGCTTTACCCCCAATTCCCATTTAAGTGGAATTGGAATTGACCTATTTAGATGGAAGATTCAAATGTTGGTTTTGGGGGTAAATGGGAATTAACAAATCCCTATTCCAATTTCATGTTTTGAATGCAAACATTGAAAATGTCAATTCCAGGATTTAACAATCCCAATTCTAGTTTAATTCCAACAAACAAACGAGCCCTAAGATTGTTAAATGATACAACATGATATCTTAAATCGGGAGAAATAGACATAATGAGTGTACTAAGAGCTTCATCTCTTTGATTAAACCATTTTCTCTTTTTTGCAAAGCTTGTGGGTTTTAGATCTTGGTTAAAATTGATTCGCTTCAATTACAATTTTAACAACAAAATCTCCATATTGAATTTCCATTTATGGTAATTGTATGGAATTAGAAGCTCTACTTTAGCCAAATCCATGATGAAACAAAAGAATGCGACAAATTTTCCCTCACAATTAATCAGTCAACCCCTTTATTCACAAGAATGGAGCAAAACCAATATCAAACTTCAATGATTTAAAAATAACATCAAACAACAATATATCTGAAATGTGTCTCAATAACTGCAAAGTTGATCAAATGGGTTTTTTTGTCAATATTTGGGTTGTGAAAATTGATTTTTGTTTGCAAAAGTTATGCAAAAATGAAAAAAGGACCTATACTATGCATTTTTTTAACTACAGAGGGCTTACTTTGACAAACACTTAGTCACTCCATATGATCATGTCTAAGCACTAAGATGAAAAATAAACCCCATGAGTTGAGAATGTCTTGATTGCTCAAAAGTGTGGTGTGTGACCCTCACTACCCAAAAACCCCTCTTGTTCTCCTTGAACAACCACATACAACCTCCACAATCTTCCTCAAAATCCTTACTTTAAAACTAGAGGGAACTTAATTTGGCAAGCACTTAGTCATTCCATATGACCGTGTCTAAGCATTAGGTTGAAAAAAAAACCCCACGGGCTGAGAAAGTCTCAATTTCTCATAAGTGTGGTGAGTAACCCTTGCACCCAAAATGCCTCTTATTCTCCTCCAACAACCAAGACAACTTCTACAATCCTCCTCAAATCCCCCTCCACAAACCATTTCACAAGGCACCAACTATAGTGCAACATATTTGCACCGGTGGAGTGTCATGCTCCCATACCCCATTGTATGCCATACCTATCTTTTCTGATACACACTGTCATGTCTACACTACCATGTCTGTCATGTCACTATCACAGTTATCAAGGTGACTTTCCATTGCCATTTTTTTTTCAAGTAGTTATAATATTTTTTAGATCATTATGTTTTTTTTTTATTAATGGTAACAATAGGTTTTGAAGGGGCCCTGAAACCCTTTAACATATAAAATATTAAGATAGAACATTAAAAGCTCCCATAACGAATCAGTCCAACCAAAATAAAAGGCAGGACACACAAACAACAAACTCAGAACACTGCAAAAATATGATCATTATAACCAACAATCCTAAGAAGATAGCAACAAAGCTATCCTAAATTCCCCTTTTTATGAGAATGAAGGGTCATGTCAAATGAAGAGGAGGATTTATTAGATTGTTTCCCTTTAATAGTGATCCAACCATCTTCGACTCTTGCAGCCTCATCCTGCTAGCACAATGAATTCAAGACAGAGGAACCAGCACCCAACATCAGTTTTGAATCAAGGCTAGAATTGCTCCCAGCAAGAGAGATAGGAACACCAAAATCCTTAGCAATCATCACACTAGCAGGGCTGATAGGAACAACAACCACAAAGCCGCCAATAGATAGCCTGGAATCCACCAGCAAAGGAAAGGGGGGTTCCTACTCAGTAGGGAGATTAGAAAAAGTATCAACATCAATCCCAATAGGATCGATAGGAGGCAGAACATGATTTGAGCCATTTTCTTCAACAATAGGCTTTTGAGAGCCCGAGACAAGATCAGATTCCTTCAAAATCTGAGGAGAGCTTTTCGGGACTGTATAATGTTTGGTGGAAGCATCCTTCCACCAAGTATGAGAGACTTTCTTCTTTTTAAAGTCAAAATTGCTGTGTGTAGCATGATGACCTATTTTAAAACATTTTCTGCACCTAAAGGGGATACCCTCATAATCCAGTTGTTGCATCCAAAAACTTTTAGATGATTCAATTTTAATTTTAGTTGGAAGACCCTATGAAATATCAATATCTACCAGAATGTGGGCAAAGGTAGAATGGTACATATTAGAAGAATCATGATCAATAAGCAGAAACTCCCCCAAAGCCTCCCCCACCTCCTCTAAGACAACACCTTGCCAGAGATGGAGAGGGAGATTGGGAAGTCTAACCCAAATAGGAATATTGTTGAAAACTTTAGTGGAGGGATTGAAATACGGGTGCCAGGGTTTTACCATAAGCAAAAATTTATCCTCCTCCTAGTTGAAGAAATTTTCACACAAAATCTTAGTTCTATCCTTATATCTATCAAATTTAGCTACAAAGAAACCTTTAGCTAAGGGAAATATGTGAACATTATATGAGATTATTGGTTTCCATGTTCGGGAAATCCAATCATGAAGTTGGGACAGGCTTGGCTAGAACCCCCGAAAATGACATATCAGAGCTCGTTCCATCTCAGAGCAACTATCCAACTCCCCTTCAACAACAACAGAGAGCTTAACAAAGAGAGAACCACAAACAAAAATCAAAATAGTAGAAGGCACACCATGAGAAGAGCCCCCAGTCCCATGCACAACCTTAGAAGCAACATTAGCGTAAGAACCCACCACAACACGATCATTAGTAGCTGCAACCGGCCTAGAGATATCATTAACATAAGGGGCATTAGGGCCTTTTGCTGATGAAGGAGGCAATGATCCAAAAGAGCCCAAAGCAACACCCACAGGAGCAAGCCCCCTCACAGGCACAATAGGATGAACCGAGCTTCCAAACCCTAGTGCAAACTTTTCAAAGTTTCCTGGGCGGGAAGCAGGAAACCCCTTCACGCCCACACCCGCACCCATAGCCAGAGACACAACCGCACAACCAGCATAAGCGCCTAGAACTTTTTAGATCATTATGTTGATACTACCTCCTATAAACTATTATTATAATAATATTTATATTGTTGTACATTTTAATTGTTTTATATAGTAATAAAATAAATATTATTTATTTTAGATAAGTAAATTATTTTTAGATATATTTTTATTATCATGTTTATATTGTTGTAAATTTTAAATATTTAGTATATATTAATAAAATAAATAGTATGTTTTTTAGATAAGCAAAAAGAAAATTTTAAGATATTAGGTAGCATGGAGATGAAACTAAGTCAGTTGATTTCTTACTTTATATTTACAATACTTTTTTTATGAACATATTATAAAATCCAACAAATCAATTTTGCATAATATTGAATAAATATTATATTTTAACATATTTAAGATTTCTAATTATCATTCCAAAAGAGTTTAAAGAAGAAAATGAATTTTAAAAATCAAAATAAAATAATTTAAAATTAATAATTATAAATAAATAAATAAACATAATTTAAAAATATTTTATTTTCAAATTTTACTTCCTTAAATTGGTGTATTTGAACTGGATTTGATTTCATCTCATGGTGATAGCATTATGATGTTTTGAGTTTTATTTTTGTCTCCAAGTTCTCACGTAGCATTTGATCCACTACGTGGATCCAAACATCTTTAGCAATATGCTGAATTACTAAGGTGAATTTCTCATTTGGACCTTGAGAAGGACCAATTTAATGACAATGAACAAGGTTGAGAGTAACATGCAAACATGCAATATTTTTTAAGGATCAATTCATAAGCCAACAATGTTAAATTGAGTCTTCTTAGATCGTTAACTTAGTTGATCTTTTCATGTTCTATATTCTAGATGTTTTAGTCAATTATGATTAGCTTCCAAAGATATCCCATAATATTGGAAGATTTGGATTTTAATTAGTTTGTAATGATCATGTGAAAAATAACTAAAAGTTTGAATTTTGTAAAATTTGATGGTGAAATTGGTGGGCATGGGGTTTATCAAATCTGCACTTAGTATTTAAATCAAAATTATAAACAGAAGATATAGAAAAAGGGAAGACTTTTTAAGGATAAATATGATGTTAAGATTTAGAAATTAAAATGATCATTATCATAGATTTTTGAATTATATTTATTTATTGTCTTATAATTATTAATTTTAAATTATTTTATTTTAATTTTTATATATATTTTTAAATAAAAGTGGCAAGAACCACTAAAATAGTTATTTAAATTTTTAAAATTAACTTTTTCTTTAAATTTTTTTGCAATAATAATTAGAAATCTTAAACATGTTAAAATATAACTATGTTATATTATTAATAATGTATAAATTATTTTATTAGATTTTAAAATATGTTGATAAAAAGTAGTTAGAAATCTTAAACATGTTAAAATATAACTATGTTATATTATTAATAATGTATAATTATTTTATTAGATTTTAAAATATGTTGATAAAAATTAGTGTGAAATCAATTGACTAATCTCATTTCCTATACTATCTAATATCTTAATTTTTTCAATAATATTTATTTTAAAACTATATATAAAATTTTAAATTTACAACAATACAAACATATCAATAAAAAAAATAAAATCTAATTTTTTAGATATCATATTAAAAATTAAAAAATTATCATAATATAAACATAATAATAATAAAAAATTATAAGAGGCAGTATAAACATAATACAAATATAATAATAATAATAATAATCTTAAAAAAACTTACAAACTTTTTCAAACTTCCCTTGTATATTTTACGTTTTAGTAAATCTTGCCGCAGTAAAATGTCATGATAACTGTGGCACGTGAACTGTGCAGACATCGACAGTGTGTGTCAGAGAAGATGGGCATGACATAAGATGAGGCATGGGGGCATGGGACTGGACCGGTGCAAATTGCACCGTAGCCGGTGCCTTTTCACAATAGTTTTACGCGTTGAATATAAAGAACTCAGTGGCTTGCCTTGAACCGCCATTCTTCACTCCACTCGCTCCAGGTCCTCCAGTCGCTCAGTGGGGTAGAACAAGCAAGCTGTTAGAAAAATACGAAAAAATAAGGTGGAATTTGTTGGCGGAATAGCGGGGTGGATTGGTGATATATATGGCTGTGTACAATAAGGCAAGGTTTCAAGCAGAGTGGGGAATTTCTGAGTGAGTGTGGGTTTTATTGGGTCATATGGGATGTGGAGAAGAGTCTGATTCTCCGTAAGAAAGAAGATTGAGAGCTCAACGGCAGGAGAATGCAGACGCATTAAACAGGAGCGACTGGAGAGGGAGCGCAGTGATCGGAGAAGCGAATGTTTGCCATGTATTTGTTTTGCAAGAGTCACTGGGCAAGGGTTTGATTGGGCCAATACACTCTTGTGTCGGTTTACTTTTATGTTTGGATTGGCCCTTGTGTATTTTGCACAAGGGTTTAGTGAAGACCTACAAGGGCACTCATTTGTCTGTTGCATGGTGACTTCATCGATCTGGTCTAGGCATGTACTCAGACACTCCTGCGAGCCCTCTGTTTCTTGTGTAGGCTCAAGGCATTTGATTGGGGTCACAACGGAGGAGACAAGAAATTGGCCTGGTTGGACTATGCAGTGGGTACTTCAAATTGATTGGGTTTACCTGATCTAGCGGCTTCGTTCCTTCGTTGGCCGATGCATTATTGTTTTGGGCTGAATCATATTCAGTGAGGCTTAAAATACTATTTGTCTTTTGCACTTATTCTATTTGAAAGATCAAAGACCGGCGACGATAATCTGCAGATCAAATTCACCCCGGTTTATTGCATTGGGCA
This sequence comes from Chamaecyparis obtusa, assembly GCA_027943335.1. NCBI lineage: Eukaryota > Viridiplantae > Streptophyta > Pinopsida > Cupressales > Cupressaceae > Chamaecyparis > Chamaecyparis obtusa. The sequence continues at coordinate 2,105,972 of BSBK01004801.1, forward strand.
CTAGCAATCGGTTTTGACTCACAGTCTTATATTATTCTGTGAGCCCTTGCCTCGCTTGTGAGTAGACACTCTTTCTTCTTTTGAGCAAACTGTATAAAATTATAAAGTCTTGTGTGGTTAGGTTTTCTTTGCTGCCTGAAAGCAACAAAAGTTTGGTGGGCGCCTTACGGCAGAGCTCTCAATCTTCTTTCTTACGACAGAGTCAGACTGTTCTCCACATCCCATATGACCCAATAAAACCCACACTTGACTTAGAAATTCCCCTCCACTAGCCACAAACTCTGCTTGAAACCTTGCCTTATTGTACACCGCCATGTATATCACCGATCCACCCCCAGTACTCCGCCAACAAATTCCACCTTACTTTTTCATTTTTTTCTACCAGCTTGCGGGCTAGTTCTACCCCAGTGCTTAGACAACAAACTCCACCTTACTTTTTCATTTTTTTCTACCAGCTTGCGGGCTAGTTCTACCCCAGTGCTTAGACAAAAAACTGATGCACTGTCTTCCTTCACTCCAGTCGCCCACTGTCCCACCAAACTTTTGTTGCTTAAACACTGGGTTTGCTAATGGCCTTAATGATATGATGGTTTTGGTATTTGACGTTTGAGGGGTTACAAACTGTTTGAGAAAGTCATCTGTGAAGACATCTGGGAGTCAATTTTTGGCAGTCTGCTCTGCCAAGGCACAGCGAATTCAGATTTTGTGATGTGGAGGATGGTATTCTGCGGCACAAACACTGTGGATCTACTTAGGAGTGGACAATCATGGAGCTGGTTCTGAATGGAGAAATACAAGTCCAAGCTTAGGCGCAGTTGGAGACAGTGATATAGCACGATAGTTTGCAAAGTTTTCTGAACTTTGATAGCTGCAGGCGGTGGTGAAAGAGAGTTTGCAAATGCATATCTGAACATGAAAGCTTGAGGTTTAAGATATTTATAACCAAGCTTGGATACATTTTCAAAACCAGACGATCAATACCAACCGGTGAAAACAAATCAAGGGCTTTTATCTTTGTCAAGCGTCAAATCCTGCATAGATGCTAAGAAAGTGAGCATAAATTCATAGGCGGTAAATGTCCGATATTTGATCACATGTCTTGACAGACTTGGAAGGTGCAATTATATCTAAAATTGTTTCTTCTGGTTGTTGTAACTTACATTCCAGCAGACAGAAAGTTAAATGTTAGTAATGAATTGTCATGTGACTTCTTAAATGAAAAAATATATATTTTACTATCATGGTTGTTATGAGCCTTAAGTGGTATAATGCTTGTGAGTTCTTAAATGAAAATATATATATTTTAGTATCATGGTTGTTATTAGCCTTAAGTGGTATAATGCTTGCATACGTGGCATCATTTATCAAGAGGTCACACACACACACACACGGATATATATAGACACATGCACGCCCAGCACTGTGATAGCTATGTTCATGAGCTCTGAATAAGAAATTATGCATTAAGTTTAATTTTGGTATTGGCATTAATGGGAGAATGGAGCCCGTAATTTGTTTTATTGATCAGACATGCTGTAAGCAATACCTCAAACAAAGTGAAACTTGAATTGAAAGCACTTTATTACTTTGGAAACCTGAACAAAATAATCTGCCCCTTACATTTGGCTTGTGGAAGTACAGGTTCAAAAAATGGCTTATTTTGATCAGCCCCTTGCTTTTGACTTGGGGAATTGAACTTGGATATTGTGTACCAACAAGTTAATAAACTGGCTCATTTCAGCCTTCACCTATCTCCCAGCATTGTAATTGGACTTGGGGAATCAAACATGGGTCCTGCTTTGTACAAGTAACCTACAAACCAAATGCCCTTCAGCCTCAGGGTACCAGATGCCAATTTAGTGTATGAGACTCGCATTGTGAAAGTGCACAAGTGAATTTTTTCATCTATAAAAAGAAGCGACACGCCTTAAAAAAGATAGGAGTAAAAATTACATGATTACCTCTGCATTTTTTTTTTCCAGAAATTCCATGAAAAAGTTCAAAAAACTCATATAAGGGACAGCGTATATGCACTCTAAGCTCTGTAGAATGAATCTACACCTTATAGTGCCCTGTTATTTGAGCCTCTATAATAAATTTTCATTTTAGTATAATACAGAAGCTAGGTAGAGTATAATAACTACAGATATCTAACTTTTAAAAAAGGAAAAAGTTAAATATTTTAGATATTTCTAACCATTTTCTTGTATATTGTTCAAAAATTGGTACCTCTGGGTTTTGATTTCGTGGCAAAGTTTGTGATTACAGTATGCAGGGTTATTTTCAGGCGCCCACGGCTACTGGCCTGCAGTGTCAAGGAGCAGCTCCACCGTACTTTATATTTCTTGCAAAGACAAGGAATAGTTAATGTGGATAAGTATTCCTTCCTTTTGTCCTGCAGTGTTGAGGACAAATTCATACCTTGCTTAGATTTTATTCAAAGCTTGGGACTATCCTATGATGATGCAGTTGGTATGTTTGTGAGGTTTCCTGTGATGTTCAACTACAGTATTGATAACAATTTAAAACTGAAGTATTATCACTTGTAGGACATGGGTAAGAATACTGATGATTTGAAGCGGTTTCCTCAGTATTTTGCTTACAGTTTAGAGAAGAGGATAAAACCTAGGCACAGGTCTTCCTTTGTCTGTTATGCTGAGAGCAAGTGACAAAATTTTTTATCAGAGAGTGAAGGAATTGCAAGATGGGTCTTTGCAGACTGATGATTAATCTATTAGACCCATTGTTTTTGTATAACAAAAGCCTTTGGTTTAAGCAATCTATTTAGTGCTCAACAATGCCGTGTGTTTTTGGTTATAAGTAAATATAATCCTCTTAAGTCTAGCATATATTATTTAAGGACAGAAGAAACTCTATTTTAAGCAACCTGACCCATAATATCATAGGAGAAACAAAGCTATCAGCAACTTCAGAAGCCATTTGGATTGACGCACTTTTAGCGTAGAACTTGCTCTGTATTTTGGTTGGTGTTGCTTTCTGTTCGGTCTTATTGTTGCCTAGAGTTGCATAAGTTTGATTGGTCAGTTATTTCATGCCTCCCATTGTGGCTAGATGGTCTTGTGTATTTCACTTGCATAGTGGCCTTATTTACAATTTAAACAGTCTCTTGGTGTTTATTTTCTTTTCTGCTTTGCCATTCATGGCTATTGTTTGGTTTAGAAGCCTTCTTATTTGAGTTTAATGGGGCTTTTGTTGGTTGTGGGCGTTATTTTGATGTCCCTTTTGATTGTTGATTTGATTGACTAGCCTCTGGCCTGGTTGGTTTTGAGTTCTAGGTCATTGCTGAGACAGTCCTTGTGATTGTTGCCAATTTCATGGTATAGTTTGTTGGAATTTGCTACACAATCCTAGAAAGTTACCCCTTCTGATGAGTGTGAACTGCTTGTTTCTAAAGTTACCTTGTGTTCTTAGTTTATTGCTATACTAAGAACTGAACTGGAGGACTATAAAACTTCAGTTAATTTAGTTTATTGGTACGATCAGATTGCAATCTTATCTTAAATAGTATGAACTGCACTAGGGGTTGAAGTTGTAACGTAGATTGTAATGCCATGCCTAGCCAGATGACACTTTGGGTATAACTTATATTTCTTATTTTGTTTCTTAGATTATTTACCATTGCCAAATGTGATTTGGAGTGATGTGCTTGTATCATGAATTGATATAGCATGGAAAAGTGAAGTCTACAATGATCTCATGATGTCGCAGTCTAGCCAAGTGAATTTTCCTATGCAATATTGCAGACCATCCACTTAAAATGTGATCATGCAATTGTTGCTACTGATTGTGAATATGAGCATAAAATGCTTGCATTACAGCAAGTTAGGTGGTTATAAGCTGAGCAGAATAATATTGCATTCCAGGAAACGAGTATGCTGTTGAATTGAGTTGCATTCAAAAAATTATGGCTAACAAGACACAGTTTGCATTTTTCCATAGACTATACTTTAGTTCCATGCAATCTTTAAGGAATATTTTGCAAGTACTACAAGGGTCGCTTAACTCCAGGCGCAGAAACTAAGAACTTGCTTTTATTGTTATTCCCGAATTGAGTTCTTGGTATGATTATTCTACTGAAAACTGGAACCTTGAGTTGTCCAACTGCCTTTGTACTTGTAGTCTTGTGGTTATGTATGGCCAGAGAAGAGGCTATGCCTATAACTATATACAGCTAGTTTATTGAGTAATAATACAACATGCGCTAGCTCTTGGTCCAACTTTCTCTACAGTATTCCCCTTGATTTTTGCAGTACAGCAAAAAAATATAAGATAATGCATTGGCCATCTCATTTAACTCTTGATTAACGTGCAAGATATTTTTGGGGCTAACCTGCCCTAATAGTTATCTGCTACTAATTATTAACAGATCAGAAATGGCATAGAAGGACACAAGCTCTTATGTCAATGTCTGCTAGGTAATTAACATGTTCCTCCTTGAAGCAAACATGGCTTATTGGTTGTGTAGTTCTACCTAGAAAACCAATGAAGTGAGGTTTCTGTTAGTGACAATAACATAGCAACATGATTATAAATAATTCAGAGGCAGTAGTCCTTAATGAGTTCAGGTTTTATATTTTCATGGGAGTATTTTCTAGTTTAAGGAGTCCATGTTGCACAGTTTTGTTTTCAACTAATAAGTTAGAATTGCTAGAGTTGGTCTTTGGTGGCGTGTTCTTGGGGGGAGGGAATCATAATGCAAGAATGGGTACAACTAATACGATCCAATGGTACAGTCATACATCTATCCTCTAGATAATAGGCTCGGTATTCTTTTAAGTCTCACTAAAACTCGAAAATGCAGCGACTTGATCAGCTATTCAGCCATCCTTACAACTCATATTTGGGCATTACACCCTTGGCTTTGCCTTTCATATATACTTTTGAGCTGGACAGGGAAGGTTCATACAACCGTGGTGCCTAATGACATTTTCTGTTAGGCTAAGGCAGACTGAAGAGTCTGTTTTTAAAGTCTAGAGGTGTTTTCGTAAACTTCTTGCATGCTGGTACGATAGTCTATTTCTCATGTTAGTTTTATAATTGCCTGGACTGAAGAGAGATTGATTAGGGTTCAAGGATAAGGTTGAGTGGCAGTACACCCTCATCTGGAAGCCCAGCTCCACCAAAAAGGTCAAATATGCAACAATAGTGCTCTATGGAAGCTCAGTTATGATAATCTTGATTCATACTGATAAAATGCTTCCCTTGTCGATTATGCCTGCATGATAGCATGCACACGAAACACCGATAAAAGTGATATTGTCTGCCTTCTTGCCGAAATTATGCATTTGATAAAAAAGTTGGTAAACCTCTTTTCCATAGCCACGTGTTAGATATCTCATAATTATTGCAGCCCCTGAGACAATATCTTGTCTTGGCATCTTGTTGAATAGTTTCTGTGAATTCCAAACACAGCCATAATCAGCATACATGTCTATGTGAGTATTACTCAGCGATACTAAATTTGCAGTCCCCTTCTGATAATGTCTTCATGTACCTCCTAATTTTGATGATGAGCTCCTACATTGGCACAAGCTGGGATAAGACTGGGAAACGTCTTTGCCCATATCTTGCACTTGTAAAAACGTTTTAAGAGCTTTGTCAAAACATCCATTCTGGGTATGTCCTGAGGTCATCATAACCTATGAGACAGTTGTTTACATGCATTTTCTGAAACAGCTTCTCTGCATTATCGAGAAACTGATTTTGCGCAAATCAGGAAATCAGTTCATGCTATGAAACCAAACTTCTTTCAGAAGAGGACCGAAAGAGCTTCCAGGCCTCATCAGCATGCCCATTCTGTGCGTATCCAGCAATCATCGCATTCCAGGAAACCATATTTCTTATTGACATATTCTCAAACAACTTATGAGAATCCAGAACACTAATACATTTTGGATACATGTCTACACAATTGAGCTCCCAAAAAGACATTAGAGTGAACCACACTTCTACTTACAAGACCTGGACCTCCTTGCCCTTAATTAGGATAGCCATGACAGTGCATGCTTGGAGAACAATGGCAGAAGTCACCAAATTTGACTTCATGCTCGCCTACACATTTCTCTGAACAGTTTTACAGACTCATCAAAAAACCATTCTGTGCATTTTCTGGTACTATTTCATTCTGGGACACCTCATTTCACTCTGACATGCTTTGAAACACCTCCCAAGCCTCTTGAACACAGCAGTTATGTAATTACAATCAAACCATTCCACAAAGCCTCATTTTGGTTACCCATTTTCTCCCACACATCCCATGCATAATCAATACTCCTTGATTTGCATAGAATTCCCAATAAAAACATATATGAAAATCACTTATATCTCTTCATGAATGTCCTTACCCCTCTCCAGACCGGCAGAATGCTGGCAAATGTAATATTTTTAGGCTTCAATCTTCACCTCTGCTTTGTGTAAAAGAATGCCAAGGCCTTCTCTCCACACCCACATCTAGTATGACCATCAATTGTTGCAGTACACAAGACCAAATTTGGCTCAGGCATCTCGTTGAACAGACGGGTGCATCACCTAAAGAAACCAACTTAACATACACCATCATCATTTAGTCACTGTGAAGCTATCTGCGATAAACCTAGTTAAAATCAAATGGCCATTGGTATTTAATTTGTGTAATTGATTTAAAATTGTTGCTGTTTTGTCTTCAACTCTCTTACAGATTTCATCAGCAGATATTCTTGTGTTTGGGTTGGTTTGAAGAGAACTCATGGCTCCGTTCATTACAGTTTTAAAGTGGGTTACAGAAGTGGCATTTACATTGGTATGACATCTGTATCTTAGGATAAATAAATAATAATATTTGGATTGTATTTTTTTATATCGAATTGAAGAAAAAATATGACAAGGAGATGGCAGCCAACAAAATATCTTTGGGCATTGGTTTGGCTGTAAAATACCTTCAATCAAATGGTTACACATGTAAAACATTTTTAGTTTTATAGAATAGCTGAATGTTTTAATCATTTGTGCAGGTAATATGTTATCTAATTTTAGTTGATCACTCTTTCGGCCACTGCAGAAATTACACTCCTTCCCGGTGGGTGAATCGGATGGTTTAGGACAATTGGTTAACTGAATAAATGCCTATAAATTTTTTAAAAGAAGTATATAATAATTTTGGCTTGGCTCGATTAGGGTTTTCGGCTATTCATGTCACATTTCTCTCAAAATCAGGATCCTTTAGTTTTTATTTATTTATTGTGACTCTCTTTAAAGTTTCATGTTTGCGAGTGATTTTGTCACTTTAAATGATCCCTTTCGTTTATAACTTTTCAGTTGCTGTTATTGAAGTTGAAGGTTCAACAGTAGTTATTAATGGCTTCCCCACACAAGCATCCTTGAAAGTCTTTTTCAAAGGTGTTTCACAGGGTCCATCCCTGTAAAACACCTCCAGATGTTTTTCTTCTTACTCTTGAATTTGATAATGCTTCTTTATGGCTTGAAAGTTTTACTTTGGTAGGGTTTTGTGGTAAGGGTTCCACTTGAAGGCATGCTTAAAGAATGGGTCAACAGAGCTTTAGTTCTTGCATGGGATTTGCCTTGATGTTGTGCAAAATCTTACGAAAGGTTTTTTCCTTGTCTTCTTTGCTAAAGGTAACCATCTCGAGGCCATTCTCAACTATTATTATTTCCTCTTTGTTGGTCCTCAAACCTTAGAATAGGAGCTTGGATCCCTATTGGTTAACTTGCCATAAAATATAGAGTGAAACATTGAAAGGGAGAACACGAGAAAGACATTGAGACATAGAGGTAGAAAGAGGGAAAGATAGAAAGATAAAGATGTATGAAGTGATATATGAGAGGTATTTAAGAGGGATTATATATATATATATATATATATATATATATATATATATATATATATTTCTATCTTTCCCTCTTTCTACCTCTATGTCTCAGTCTCTCTCTCTTGTTCTCCCTTTCAATGTTTCACTCTATATTTTGCGGGCGGGGGGGGGGGGAATAGAGATAAAATATAGAGTGAAACATTGAAAGGGAGAACAAGAGAGAGAGATTGAGACATAGAGGTAGAAAGAGGGAAAGATAGAAAGATAAACATGTATGAAGTGATAAATGAGAGGTATTTAAGAGGGATTATATATATATATATATATATATATATATATATATATATATAAGGAGTTAAAAATATAAATATTTTACAATAATTCAAATTTTAATGGAACAAAATAATTGTAAATTGAACTATTAATGACTTTTGTTTGTCATAGTAATTTTTAGATCTATATTAGATTAAAAAATCTAGAAAAAAATAGTCAAAATATAAAAATGTAAATGTTAAAAATAACAATAATTTAAAATATATAATATTAATAATAAATAATATAATCTAAGTATATCATTAGCTTATTAATTTTTTTTTCTATTGCATATCATAGGTTCAAAAAATAAGGTATATCAGAGTATCGAGAGATTACAAACTACTGGTAAAACCATTAAGGCCAGCCCATAACTATTAAATGAGAGTTATATTCAAAATGAGAACCCCTATTCTAATACTTCCAAAAAAAATAACAACAACTATTAGATCAAATTGAAGTTTCATCATGCTCTGCATCATACTCATTGGACTCTGGGGATACTGAGTTGTAACCTATGATCTCATAGGCTTTGAGAGGAGGAGGAACTTCTAGAACAACCGCTCTTCCTTCTGTAGGGATTTTTTGATTAGCCTTCTTAACTTGTTCAATAAGCTCAGCAAGTTTCTCATCAAATACAACCCCTGGTTTCATGGATGTGTATCCATGAGCAATCTCTCTCTTGTCTATGGTAGCTTTCCCTTCTCTCAGAATCTGCAAGAATTTTCTCTCCTTCATCTTGATGACAGCTATGACCTGCAATGAAACATCATGATATATGAGTCTCCTTAGAGACTCAGTAAGATTCCTATTTTTTCTAGCCAACACTTCATTATTATGAGCCTTCCAAATAGTCCACAAAATAGTAGAAGAAAGGATAGACCAAAAAATATTGCAAGATTTGCTGTTGTTGATGCTTCCTGAGATAATATTCCATTTGCTAAAATGACTGTTATATGAAAGACCAAACATATTCCAGACTTCGACATCAAAGAGACACTCAAAGAAGACATGAAACACAGATTCAAGAAGCTTAGAAATGCTACAAAGATTCAGATCCCCCCCCGGTTTCCTAAAAGGGAGTTTATTCAATAGGAATCTCCACAAAAAAACATGCGATCTTGGGTTCAATGGGTCTGGTCCACAATGAGGTGAAATGTTTATTCCAGTCTGAAACGAGAGAGTCAAGGTGCCATTTTTGGTTAGCATGGGAGGCAATGTCCATAGAGTGGGTGAGGAGGCAGTAAATGTATCTAGATTTGATATGGTGCAACAGGGAATTGTCTGGCCACCTCAATTGAAATGAGCAACTATCGGGATTACAACACCTGTTCACTGGTCCCAAGGTGCTAAGAGCTGAAGAAAGTATGCCATATGTTCTGCTCTAAGTTCAGGATGCCAAATGCTGAAGCTAGTTCTTCCTAAGGGATCAGTCTGCCCTCCTTCAACACATCTTGGAAGTTGATAATGCCTTTCTCTGCCCATTTCCTAGCAGAGCATCCTTGGAGTAATGCAAGAGGCTTGTCTTTATGCCTCAGATTCCACCACAGAGACTTATGACTGCATACTATTCCTTGTCCTTCAGATAGTCTAGTATTGCATAGGAAACCCCTCACATATTTCTAGCATTTCCAGATAGCTTTGAAAACATTCGACCCTTGGACTTGAATATTACAATCTAGTGCCAGCAGGTCAGAGAATTCCAGATTAGTCTGGGCCTTAGACTTACTCAGTCTGGCTCTAGCTAGGTTGTTTCTGATCAGGATTTTCCGTGGTTCATCCCCTATGGAGGCCTTAGCAATCCATTTTGAGGACAATGCAATACCTTGGGTTCTGAGGTCCTTCAATCCAAGTCCACCCCAAGATCTCTCTCTGGTGCACCACTCCCAGGAAACCACATGATATTTCTTGTTACCTCTTCCATCCGTCCAGAGGAAATTCCTGACAATCTTTTGAATGCTACTAAACTGACTCTGGTTAAACAGCCAGGTTGAAGAATAGTAGACAAGGTAGGAGGAGAGAATCTTCTGGCAGACGTGTACCCTCCCCGGGAATGAGAGAAGGTTGCTATCTCATTTATTCAATTTCATGAGAATTTTATCCTTAACCCAACACCACATATCATTGAGGTTAGGATCAACAACAAAAGGAATGCCCAAGTATCTAACCACATGGTTGGGTCCTCCCCATTCTATCCCAAATTTGCTCCACCAACAAGGGGGGGTTTGAGACCATCCTAACATAATAGATTTGGCTATAGAAATCTTGCTGCCAGAAGCTAGATAGAAGAGGTCCAATTTAGCCATGAGGACTATCATATTATCCTCCTCTAGAATCATGAGAATGGTTGTGTCATCAGAAAACTAAATGTTAGAAACTTCATAACCATTAGGGAGCTGAATCCCTTTCAACCTGGGTGACAAGGTATCATCTCTTAGCAAGTAATGAAGGGAATTTGCAGCTAGTACAAAGAGGGAAGGGGCTAGAGGACACCCTTGCTTGATGGACCTAGAGAGCTCAAAGAAGTCCGATCTTACTCCATTTACTTCAACTGCCGCCCTAGCTCCATACAGAAGGGTAGATACCAGCTTACAGAAGTAGGGGGGGAATCCAAGTTTGTCTATCATAGCCAATATGAAACTCCATTCTATGCGGTCATATGCTTTCTCATAGTCAATGAATAGCATGGCACTCTGTTGCCTCGATTGTTTAGCCCAATCCATAGCTTCCCAACAGGTTACTAGATTTTTCAGAATGTATCTTCCCTTGAAAAAACCTGTTTGAGTATGGTTAACGACAATAGGGAGGACCTTGGTAATCCTTAGGGCAACAACTTTAGCCAAAATCTTGTACCCCACATTGAGTAGGGTAATGGGTCTTCAGTTCTTTAACAATAGTCTGTCTCCTTCTTTTGGAATCAATTTAATGAGGCCAACATTAAAGGTAGGACCAAGGGTGCCAATAGATATGGCCTCTATGTACACCTTATGAAGACTGGAGCAAATCCAGTCAATATTGTTTTTGTAGAATTCGACTGTGAGCCCATCTGGACCAGGGGCCTTATCATTGGCCATGCTTAGAATGGACTCTCTGATCTCATCCTTTGAGATTTCCCTCTAGTACAACTGCATCTGCCTTTGAGACTCTCTTAGGAATGATATTGATAATCTTCTGTCTGGCTGAGACCCTGGACTCATCATCTTTAGAGGTGAAGAGGTTCTTGTAGAAATTGGAGAAGGTGCTAACAATGCTTTCCTAGGAAGTAATGGAGACCCCCTAATCCCTTATGTAGGTAATCTTATTCCTTGCCTCTCTTCTTCAAGGTTTGGAAATTTTTTTGGGATCCTTTATCACCTAGGTTGAGCCAGTTAATTTTGGCACTGACCTTAGCACCTCCAGTCTTAACAAGTTGAAGATTTCTGAGAGAGTCTCTGCATTGAATAACCTTGTCCCACAGAGTTGGGGACAAAGGGTTCTCCTGAATCTGTACTTTCGTACTTTGAAGCTCCTCCACTAATTTGAACTCCTCCCCTCTAGCATCTTTGGCCTTCTTCCTTCCAACACACTTTAGCATGCTTTGCCAAGAGTCAGATATTTGGTTCCACGTATCCACCCCGGAATTGTGCTGGGCTATCTCCTCATTGTACCAAACAATGATCTTAATGGCTGCTTGTACATCCCTGTCTTGGAGAAGAGAAGAATTGAGAGCGAAGCCGATTTTCTTACATTGAGGGGTATCTTGGTCTAAAACCATTTGGATGGAGGAGAAAATGGGGTGGTGATCAGAGAGGGTAAAAGGGGTAACTCTGACATAGTTATGTCTAGGGGGGGAGGGCAGCTAAAGAACTGGCTATTCATATAAATTCTATCTAGCCTAGAGTAAATCCTTCTCTCACCTCTTTGGAAGTTGGACCATGTAAACCAAACTCCCTTAGAGTCTTTCCTTCTCCCAGCCAAGGGGTCAAAGAGGTTAAGCCTCGAGATCATCCTGTTCCAGAAGATCAACTCATTACCTTTCCACTCAAATCTCAGACCTCCCTCTTTATCTTGTGGTCTCTCAATCATGTTAAAGTCACCGGCTAGAATCCAGGGAATGTTGTCTAATTCTGAGATCCATTTCCACATCTCAATCCTAGAGTGGTGATCATTGGGAGCATATACCGAGCATACCCCAAAAACAACATCATCCTTCTTAAAGGTGACCCAGACTGCTCTGTTGCAGGGAGAATAGCCCCATTCACGGATAGAGCCCCTCCATCTCGGGCCAATAAGAATGGATGTCCCTCCTCTACCTCTTTGGTGTTTGGTTGAGAAGGAAGAGGCATCCTTCCAAATACATCTAAGGGCAATATCTAGAGAAAAACCAATCGCCTTGACTTCTTGCAGCAAAAGAATGTCAATCTCTCTGAACATATGGAGAAATCATTTAACTACATACTTCCTGTCAGAGGATTCCAATCCTTTGACATTCCATGATGCACAATTGATCATCATTAATCTCACTATGGTTCAAAATCCATGGGTGCTCAAAAGCCCTTAAAGCACTTGGGGATATCACTTCTTAGGTTTTTAGAAGGTTTAGGATTATTTTTAAATACTTAAATAAGTGATAGATAATAAAGGTGATAAAGACAAGTGGGTGCAAGATAAATAATTCAAACTTAAATAGAAAAAAAATAATTATAAATTAAATTATTTATAATAGATTTTACTAATGATTGTGATAACATAAATAATTAGAATAATTTTAAATTTAAATAAAAATAAAAATAAAAATAGAATAAACAATAATGTGTATAAATAAAATAATAATTATAAATAAATAAAATTAATAATAAAACATAATTTAATATATAATTTGTTTAATAAGATAATAAATATTTAGATAAAATTGGTTTATTAGATTAAATGTAAAGGAATCATGTATAAAAAGTATAATAAATATTAAAGAATAGTAACATTATTAGTACTTGTACTAATAAATAAATATTAATCTAAATGTAACTATAAAGGAATCATGTATAAAAAGTATAATTAATATTAAAGAATAGTAACATTATTAGTACTTGTACTAGTAAATAAATATTCCTTTCTCCTACTTTTTAATTGATTAGATGTTTTTTTTAAATTTTTAGAATGAAAAAATAAAACCCCCAACAAAAATAGGAGCAACCAATAAGAAAAAAGAAACACTTTTCAAAAAATTCAAAATAAAAAACAAGACACTTCAAACATTGAAAACCATGTTTAATATTTTGCACATGCATTGTTTTTTAGGCAAAATAATAGCAAAAAATCAATTGAAAACATAAGTCTCAGCCTATAGATAGGCTGGACTAATAAAAATATAAGCAAATAGATGATTAAATAATAAACGAAATAAGAGAATATATAATACAAAGACAATTTAAAGAGAATATATTCTAGAAAGTGAAACTATCCTAAGGTGCTATGTTTGTGAGTGATTTCACCCTTTTAAATGACCCATTTCTTTTATAACTTTTCAATTGTTTCTATCGGAGTTGAAGGTTTGACAATTGCTATTAATGGCTCCCCCACACAAGCATCTTTAAAAGTTTGTTTCCAAGGCATTTCATAAGATACATTTCTTAAAGCACCTCTCGATGTTGTTCTTCCTATTCTCCAATTGATAATTGTTGAAGGGTACTCCCCTTATTCAACCAAACACACATAACACAGAGAGAAATAAATAGAAAATTTCAAGAACAAAAGCATTTTCTTTTTATTATCTTCAATGAAATGAAATGACATTACAACATTCTAGAAAATAACTTGCTATAGCCACATGGGCTTTCTTATTACAATAATTTGTAAGACAAAGCCACAATCTACACTTCAGGAACTAAACTCTGTAACCCTCCTTCATCAATGTATATGTAGCACCAATAACCACCTTAGAATATTCTAGAAAGGGAGACTTTCCTCTTTTGGCGTCCAACGGTTCATTAGCTCAATTTCTCACCCAAGTGATTTTTCTGTCTCTTTAATTTTATCGTAACTTAAGTTTAGATGGTACAACTTCTAGAAGCCATAACTTTTGACTCGAGTGTCTGATTTCCTAATATTATATATCATTGGAAAGCTTGTGAAGAGATCTACAAGAGCCCATAAATCTAAAAATTTGTGTCTAGATTTCAAACTTTTTGGAGCCTAGGTCTTCAATTTTGAGTTTATCCTTATTGGAGAAATTTCTAGGACAAAAATACTAATATCTTTCAAACCTATCAAAATATCAAGGTGATTCTTTCATCAATCTCTTAATTTTTCAATTACGCTCCTTGGGACCAATTTTTGTGTCCACATGACCAAAATAGAAGTTGTGAAAGATGACCCCACACAAGAATAATTCTAAAAAAATAACGCGACTATTTTATGCCATTTTAGCTTCTATACATCTTATATAGTATATCTATCATAGTGGGCTCCCAGAAAGCTAAATAAAAGCTAAAAAACAAAAGAAAAACATAACATTTTTGTTCGGGTGATGCAAGATTGCTCCTACACCCTAGATGCTCCTACATCAAGAATACTTCTTGAGGGCTTGAAAGTTTTATTTTGGTAGGGTTTGTGGGAAGTGTTCACCTGAAGACATGCTTACAAAATGGGTCAACAAGGCTTAGTTTTTGCATAATTTGTCTTGATGTTGTGCAAAACATTACCAAAGGCTTTTTCATGTCCGCTTTACCAAAGCTAACCATCTTGAAGTCATTCTCAACTATTTCCCATGGTTTTCTTGTTCCTCTTTGTTGGTGCTCAAACCTCAGACTTGGGACTTTGGATCCCTATTTGAATTAAGTTCCTTAGGTTATCATTGCCTTGCTAGAATACTTGAGTTAGCTAGCTTTCTTAGATCATGGTTTGTGTTCAAAGAATGGTTCTATTTAGTGTGTCTTTTGCGGTGGGTTTGTGTTCAAGGTGTTTTATTTGTATTTAACTTAACCAAAAATTTTGAACTTCCAAAACCAAATTGACAAATCTCCTCATTTGTTGAGTCATTACATCATTTTAAGTTACTTGTCAATTTGGAATTATCAACTGGACTTTGTATTTGCAAAATATTGGTGTTACATGTTCCTTGTCTCATCCACGATGGGATCATCATTCGACCCAAATATTTATCACAGCGTTGGTGCCATGCTCTTTGGATCGCATTGGGATCTTTCAGAGTCGTCTCTCACCGCTTGCATGCATAGATTGATCATCACATTGACAGAGAGGATCACATTTGCAGTTTATGCACATTGTCGGAGATTGAGACTGAGGCACCATTCATTTTCCATTGCCCTATATACTATGAGATTAGAGGGAGATTCTATTGCTTATTCAGAGATTGCAGCTCCTTGACTTCCTTCTTTTGTTACTCTGACCAGAGATGTTTGTCACTCTATAATTTACGGGAGATGGTATGACTCCGTGACCATACCCTGCAGCTTCTATTTCCCCACAAGTAGGTCACCGAGTGACTCATTATGGATTTCTTCTCGCCCTTGCCCCAACTCGAGGTGTGAAGTGGCCCTCATGTGCCTCCACCATCAGTCACTCTAGATATGTGAGACCTCACAGTGCTTCTACCCATCAATGACAGACCACCAGCAGATCACGATGATGACACCATACCCATATTCTTTCGGGTGTCTATCCTTCTGTGTTGGATTTCTTTCTCCAAGGGAAGGACCCCTAGTCCTTTCCCTGGTGGTTCTTTGTTCTCTGATTCTTCTTGTTTGGTTCCTTGTTCTTTTAGCATGTTCCCTCGATCACTGTTTGGTGGTCCACTGGTGTCTTGCTATTTTGGCTGTATGATTCCTATCCTATAGACCCTTGTTGGTCTTCCGTTGGACATTAATAAATTTATCTTATCTTATCTTATCTTATCTAGTTTGACCTAGTCTAGTTGAAATAATCAAATCAAGCAATCAATTAAAGATATAAGAAATTATTTTACAAAAACATGTACAATTTCATTGAGCACGTTGTGATAAAATTTTAAGTTAAAGTTGCTTTTTGTTTTGGATGTTTTAATTTTACAATTATGGGAGAAAACCAAATTGATATAGTGCTTCTTGGAGGTAACTTGCTATCATGAAATGTCATCATGCCAAGACATGTTTAAACTAGGCATGAGTTATTTGGTGGAATTGGTAGAATGCCTCGAAAAAGGAAAAGGAAAGGCCCTTTTATAGTCCATGATACCAACCATTTATTTTTGGCTCATGGGTCAACATATGGTCATAGTAGTATAGGATTATCTCATACTCCTTGCAAGATGCACCTAACTATGCTACAAATGAGGCACACATCTCCTCTCCCCTTATAGGATTTGAACTTGTGACCTCTCTTTCAAGAGCACAAGTTCTCCACCACTAGGCCAACTCAAGATGTACAAATATACAATAAGAACAATCAATCTCAAAGTTGTCTCATAAAATACAATAAGAACAATGAATATCCTCAAGATTTGTTGTTTCTTCCTTGCCTGAACTAGAATGGAGGTTTTAAAAAACACATGGCTATTCATCAAAGCGAAATGTAAAAATTGTTTTTGTTAGAAATTATAGTTGGAAATGCTTTGGATGGTAGTATGCAAAATGGGGAAGAGCTAATAAGGCACGTGGGCTATTTGACAAATTAATGTAGCGATTGTAGGATATCTAATAAAATTAATTTGTTCAAAAGGTTTTCAAAGAAAATGTAATTGGTAGGTCATATGCAAGGGCATGTAAATGATAAAGTAAGAAAAACATGAGATTAAATGTATTTTTATGCATCATGTTTATAATATATTTGATAATTTGGAAGGATAAAAGGCAATATCATAAATATTAGTATCTATATTGGCATGGTGGGCAATACTATTATTTGGACATTTTCAACAAACAGCCCATGATGGACAATCAAGTGTTTCATATGCCTCTTTAGCTCTCCTTAAAAATAGTGATAGAAGAAGAATCGAGAAGTTAGTGAGCTTGGAAAATTTTGAAATTATAATAGGAAACATACATCAAACATCAAATATAGATTGTGCCACTAATACAAAACTTTTTCTTCTTCTTCTTCTTTCTAATGGAATTAATTCAAACATATTTGTTTAAAAAGAAAGAGGTGGTATGGACAATCTCTAATGTCACTTCATTTGGTTTAAATGAATGAAAAAATGTATAGGGTGAGTCCAAGATGTATTAAGGCATTGACTAATATATTTAAATCCAATGAACCAAAAAAATGTGAAGGAAATACTCAAGAAATAGATTTTTGAGGGAAATTTGGACTTTGTTTTAATCTTGGAAAAATAAAAATACCCTTTTCTAGGATGTGCATTAGAAATGAATTGAAGATGGAAATTATAAACTCTATATAGAGGAGGTTAAGGCTCATGATATGGATATTGTATCCACCTTGTCTCTATTGTTATGACTATTTTCTAGCTTAGAGTATTTGTCAAGGTAAGGACACTACAATAATTGATACGTGTGCAAATTGGCACTAGAGGTAAATGTAAGAAAAGGAGACATGTTCAAAAAGAGCTTCTACAACCACTGCATGCAAATTGTTCAACATAAAGCCTTGACATCAAATGTCTATCGAATTTCAAGAAAGATCCATCATTTACTATAAAATCTTTATCCTAATATTTTTAATAAAATTGTTTGAATGTGTGCTTGTTATCTCTACTTGAGCATTAAGGTTTGTCATTAGTATCAAAGATGGTCAGCCGGTTACCTATGCTATATATGTTGGAGATTTGCCAGCAGGCCAGTAGTGTTTGTATGTTTGTCATTGATGACAACATATGGAAAGTAGCATGTGTGGAAGTCTTATGCAGTAAGCTTTCAATATATGTAGCATGGACATGATATCAGCATGATATCATGGGCATAGAGGTGAACTATTAGTACAGACAGTTATATAGCAACTAGTGTCAACAGTGTTCCGGACAGAGTAACAGGCAGTGTTCTGTGTATGGTTGTTCATAGAGTTATCATGGAGCCTTGTGCACTTGCATATATGTTGAAGACATGTTAGTGATGTTTTAGTTATGGAAGCATAATCTGATATTGAGTATAAGTGAAGTTATGCAGTCGCTATTCGCCAACAACGGTTTCTTGTGCTTATTCAGAAGAGCCGACAAAGATTTTATTGGTTCTCTAGTTGCACCTATCTTTAGGGTATGCGCCCTTGGAGTTAAGCTTAGAGAAGAGTTATTGGTGTTCGGTTAAGAGCGCATGACTTAATTCAACTTGAGAAGAAAGTTACAGTTGTTTTGGTAGAGCCGACAATGTGTTGTGTGCATCTACAATTATCTTATTAGACAGGTCCCAGAATGTGTTGCGTGCATAGTAGAGCCGACAGAATGTTTATTGGAGTTTGTTATGGTTTCTCTATTATGATTTCAAGGTGGTTCTAGCAGGCCGAATTGATTATATCATTTGGAGGAAAGATATTTATAGGCAGTCATTTGTGATTGTTGAAGTGTGGTTCATGGTTGATTAAGAAGAGAAGAGCAGAGTGTGCGAAGTGTTGAGCCATCAGAAGAAGGTCTATGTGACCAAGTAAAGTATTTGTGCTATACATTGGAACTGATCCAGACAGTAGGTCAAAGTGCAGTTCACCAAGATCCAGATTTAGTGTGTATCTATTATTCAGAAGGTTGTAGCCTTCGCCCCTTTGAGCAGTGAGCTCTCGGACAGTGTGTCCTCTCCCCTAACAGCGACAATTGTAAAAGACTCCTAATAGGGTCCGACCCTTGACCAGGTCTACTGTACTAAATATATTGTAAAGCAACTCCTAACAAGGTTAAGGATCTTCTAACAAGGATCATAATACTCTAGTACAAAATATTAGTGGGTGTCAATTCCCACTGGGGTTTTTACCTATTTGGGTTTCCCCGTAACCAAAATATTGGTGTTGTGTTCATGTGTTCTTTCATTGTGTTTATGCTTTATGTTTAAGTATACTTAATTGGATAAAGAATTGAATCTTGTAGATAACTGATTCACACCCCCCCTCTCAGTTATCTCTTGGGACTATTCCTAACAATATAGTCGGTAAATGAAAGTACTACAAGCTATACATGCTAGTCAGTTAACTATATAAGCCTTCACACTGAGTTATCTCAAGGCAATACCGAGAACAAAAAGATAATAGTTCTAACCGAGCACCAGAGCAGTTTTACCAAGCATTAGTGGCTACCGATACCGAGCGTCAGTGGATACCGATACCGAGCATTAGTAAACACTGAGAAGACTGGACACTAAGCACCAATATAACTACCGAGCAGTATTGATAGTGTTTATCGAGCAATCTAGGAAATGACATAGTAATCAGTTTTGGCACATCTATCTATGTAGACGGTTACAACAGAATCATAAAACATTTTACCAAGATCAAGGATCATTTATTATGGATGCAATCATTAATTGTGATGATGATCTCTATGTAATTGCTAGATCTAGGTTATTTTTGTACATCGTAGATCTTAGAGTTTTTCCTAAGATATTGTAACCTAATTTTGTTAAGTGGCAATAACAATATGCTATATAATTGTATTTCATGTCATTTTGACATAAGCATGATATGGATGATATGTTTGGTATGAACAAGCAAAGGAGTTCTTGAAGCAAGAAGCCAACTTCAAGACATCAGTTATCAAACATAGAAGAGCAGAATATAGAGACATTCAGATTAGGCAGAATCAGACAAGGTAAGTTGTCATTTGCAGAGACATCCTGTTATTCTCTAATCATTGTAACAAAGTTAGCAAAAATCTCTTAATAGAGTAGACCTAACAATCTTTATTGAAAATCTCTTAATCGAGTACACACTCAAGTAGTGTTGTTTAAATCCTAAAACTAGGTAGATCTAGCTGATCTAATTATTACTCCTAACAGGGTAAGATCACCAGAAATGATCATAACTTGTAGCCCTAACAGGAAAACTTTATTATTTGTAGTAGTGAAGAATTTGTGGGTGTCATCCCCATCGCAGTTTTTACCTTCTAACAAGGGTTTTTGTGTAACCAAAATACTTGTGTTATGTGATTGATTTATTGTTGATTTCATGCAATTTACATTTACAAGTTAATTGGATGAATGATGCATACAATGGATTTAGTTAATAAATGAGTTTACTACTATTTTCTGATTGAGTTTTTGGAGTTAAAGTTTTTGAAGTTACTGATTCACCCCTCCCCTCTCAGTACCCTATCTCTCCATTCCAACAATTGGTATCAGAGCACATATCTCTTATTGGATGATTTAACCATTGAAGAGTAACGATCTAACCATGGAGAGATATAAGTTGAATAAGACAATAGAGAATCAAAAGATTCAGAATAGATGTTCATAGAGCAGTACAAACAAGCTAAGGATGCATTGAAGAAGTTACTAGTTCAGAGAAAGAACCTGGCTATTCTTGAAAATGAGACCACTTACCATGAAGAAGAGATTGATGACTTATTTGACAACATTGGATCTAGTTCAGGAAGTATTTCTGATGGTTTTGAAAGTGCAATCTCTGATTTGTCTGAAAAGAATCTTCACTTGATTGAACAAGTGAAAGCCCTGCAGATCGGTCAAGAATCACAGATGGTGAGAATGATTGATGTAATGAACAATGATAGACAAGCTAAACAAGAAAGGAATCTAGTTGTTGAAGACCGAAGACAGATGACTTAGCAACTTCAAGAAAAGTAAACTGAGATACAAAGACTTACCGCGCATCACTTCGAAATATCAAATCAAATGATGATTGTAAACCAGTAGATCAACCGAGTAAATGGTGAGTTGTCAAGAAAACTTGAAGATATTGGAGTACTCAGGGAAGAAAATGAAAAAATGAGAAATGAAGTAAAGATGCAGCTACAACACAATGAAATGATGAAGAAAGCTGAAGACAGTTCTAAGAAGATTGATGATTTTTTGATTAATCAAAGAAGGTTTGGAAGCAAAGCTGGATTATGCTACACCGGACAAGGAGAATCATCCAAACAAGCTGAACAAGTGAACAACAATCAAAATTAGAAACCTAAGACGCTGACATGCTATCACTGTGGAAAACCAGGACATACTTCAAATGTTTGCAAGAGTAAAGCTCAAGGTAAACCTAAATTCACTCCTAAGTTTAATGGTTATTGTTATTATTGTGGTAAATTTGGACATCAAGCATATGAGTGAAGAGCTAAAATGATGAGACTTCTAACAATCCTACCATGGAGAAACTATGTTACACTTGCAACAAACATGGACACACTTCACAAGAGTGTAAGGAAAAGATGAAGCAAGTCTGGACACCAAAAAAAAAGAACAAACCTTATCAACCAAAGAGACAAAATAGTGCATACACTTAGGATTACAACACATGGGTCAACTGCATAGTATGTGGAAGGTATGGACATATTGTAGCGAATTGTATGAGGAAGAGATGGGCTGGAAAATCTCAAAGTTGGACAAGAACTGGTATGGCATGCTTACATTGTCATAAAGTTGATCACCTAAGCAAGGATTGTAGAGACCGAGCACCAGGAGAAGGACATATATTTGAGAGTGGAAACACTATTGAAGATATCATGAGGATTAGAAATACTATGTAGAGAAAAGCATCTAATGAGAATGTTGAGTCAAGCAATGCAATCGGTGAAACCTCGTCCATTGGATTGGGTGACATCGGTACCTCCACCTAAGGTGAAATAGGTATATATGGAACTAATATTCCAAATTGATCTTATCTTACATACAGTTCCTTATATTTGATGTGCACATACCAAATTTGCATGAATTAAGATGTATTATGGTTTATAAATTTTGAGCTAACAAAGTCATACAGTCGGTATAAGCAAGACTGAGTAGAGAGTTACCCGTCAATGACTATTATGCTAATTTAACCAAGTATCAATATCAACCGAGTGGAAAAGTTACGTGTTAACCGAGCTATTGATGTTTTGTGGTAATCACTGAGTTGATAGTTGTCATCGAGCTAGAAGTAGGTCAAGCATTTATGACAAGTATTTTAAGTGGGAACTTGAAAAAGGCTATAAATATACAAAAGAGTTAGTTCATTCTTCACAAAGCAATTTCAAAGAGCGATAATATTCATAGAGAGAATTTGAGCTGAGAGTGTTCAGAAGCATTCAAGTCAGTTTCAGATCGAACCAAGCGCATTCTACATCATTTCCTTGTAAGTACAACTTCTACCGAGCACATTCAACGTATTTTTTGAAACCCTAAATTGATTATAATGGCATCCGCGTCCAAGGCAAACGAATCTAAGATAGTAGAAGAGGAAGTGAATCTAATTGTTTTAGCTAACTGTGATGAACCCAAGTACAAACTTCATCTAAAAGTTGTGTCTAAGATTGATTTAGCGGGACCTTTCTCAAGCATCCCACCTAGGGTTTTGTTAGTTGAAGATGTTATATCTTACATCCATTGCAAAATAGGAGAAATCAGAGATTTTGAGACAATTGTAGCTTATCAGAAGCTTTGCAGTGATGATGGAAAACTAAAATCAGAATTCAAATAGGTTGAGAAGATTGGTCTTACAAATGCCCTAAACTTCCTGAAAACTTTTAAAACTGAATGGATTAGGGTTGTACTTAGTTGGTATCACGATGAGATATTTTGGTTGGATAAACTGGTCAAAGTAACAAAGAATATGATTCATAGGGTTACCAGATACCCAAAAACTGACAAGACCAAGGGTTTTCATAGTATTTCAAGGGTTGACATTGAAAAGAATATAGGCACAACATGGGATGGCTGAATATTGAAAATTGCTACAATTGAGGACCCAAAGGTTAATTTTGCAGCACATGTCATCAACTATAAGATTTATTAGTCAAGAAGACTGAATAGTGTACCATGTGGAGCTGTTGACATTGCATATACAATGATAAAGAAGAGTTTTCAGTTAGACCTTGCCGAGCTTCTTCTAAGGCAGATAAAATATGAAGACTATCTGGTCGGCAAAGTCAAATACTTGTAAGTTTGGATCACTTCTAATGTGCATATTTTTCTATATACAATAATTTTTCTCTTCTATCGGTAATGTAGATTGGTCTACCAAAAAACCGGTCATTGTGCAAATTTCTGATATGATTAATGACTTGGGAAAAAATCTGAACAAAGTTCTTGATTAATAATATCAGATTTCCACAATCCATTTTTAATTACAATTGAGTTTCTGGATTTGATTGTGTGTATTTTTTAGCATCAACGTTTCTGATCACACTCCGTGATCCATCATCAGGAATAGAGAGTGCAAGAATGGTAAGAATGAAGATTATTTTGAGAAATTTAAGACTAGAATGAATTCTCGAAGTAGAGTTCCTAGTAAATTAGTCAAAGAATATGAGATGGATATTTATTTTCTTGTGGACACTGGCCACACATTGATAAAGGCTGTGGAGCCTAGGATTAAATGGCTAGACCCTATGGCTTATGAAATGGATATTGATTTTGCTTCAAAATCAATCGAGGCTCTGCTAGCTACACCTAAAGACAAAAAGGAAGAGAGGTTTGGAACATTTGAGGAGGCCAAGTCAAGAATAAAAATAGGTCTGGTTATCGATAAGATGACTAAGAAGTCAAGAAAAATGATGAAAACATTAGTTGAAAAGTTTGGAGATGATTTTGGATCATATGATAATTCACCAGTTGAAGCAGCAACCGAAGGTTAGTTAATGTTAACTGATAAACCACATGACAATGAAGAAACTGAGTCTAATAAAGGAAAAAAATCTATACTGGTTTCCCCTTCATCAAATCCAAAGAAGAGGTAGTTAAAAGTGCAATCTAGGGCACGAACAAGGTCATCAACTGTAGCTTCACCACCATTGAAAAAGGGAGTTGTGAAGATTTCAAAACCAAAGGTGGCATCACCTACAAAAACATATACAAAGAGAGGAACAAAAGCTGCTACAGAGGCACCAAGGAAAAGAAGAAAACTGATAAGAGGTAAGGAAGATTTAGAAGATGAGGAAAATGATAACAATCAATTCAAAGTGGTCAGCAATAAAGATAGAACAATTGATGAAGTTGCTGAGGATATCATTGAGAATGGTGAACTCACTGATCTTGAAATCAGTCAGTTTGAGCACATGTCAATCGAGGATCAGAACACAATAGAAGAGGAAATCATCCAGATGGTGATTTTATTTAAGAGAGTTCCACTTGAATTTTCCAAGCAGTTACCTAAGGCATTAGAGGAAAGAATAAATCAAAAATGGTCCTATGCCTTAGACACCGAGAATAAAATGAGGGAACAATCCCTAGTTCTATCAATTCCTAACTTATCTCCTTCTGAAATTGAAGAATACATGACAACATACTCTAGGAGATTCATAGTAAAAATCCAGGCATTGTAGATACTAGATGAGAATCTAGCAAACATCGATGAGTCAAGTCAACTCATCTGGACCTCAATAGTTGCAGTCTGAGAGAAAGCTAAATAGATGGCATTTATCAACTTGTCTAAGAAGAGACATAAATCAAAAGGTAAAGGCATTCATATTGAAGATGAAGACTTGGCACTGAACCAAGAAAAAGTAGATATATCAGATACCAAGGTACCTGATACCACAGATGCCACCAAAGACTTAAGTATTTCATAGGATGCACCAGATCAGATTGAGATCCAAATTGTAGATAACAATGCACTAGATGTACTCATTAAGGACATCACAAATGGTGATCCTAATGACCGAGATGATGATGAGGATGTGAACATTTCTGGAGGCACAACACAAGAAGAAGGTACTTTACCAAGCCTATAATCACATCATTACCGGGTGAACTTCCTATCTTGATAGAAGTAGTTGAAATTGTAACCAAGAAACAACTCGAAGGCTCAATTTCTGAGAAACTAATGGATACATCAAGGGATCAAGGAGATGGAATACCGGCAAAAACAAATAAGCCTGAAGAAAAAGAGGCAATAGAGGAAGATACAAAGGTCCAAGATGACCCCAAAGCAACCGAGGCTACCCCACCTGACACAACATCAGAGGCTCCATTTCAAACAACTGACACACAAGTTGCCGAGGAGCAGAAAAAGGAGGAAAATGTGTCAACCGGGCAAGACACAAAATGTTGAGGACAAAGCTATAGTACAATTTGTAAAGAGGTCACCTCAAGAGCTGGAGAAGAAGAAGAAGAAGAAGAAGAAGAAGAAGAAGAAGAAGAAGAAGAAACAAGGAAAAGGGCCAGTCACACTTGATGAAATCATAGTTATACCTAATTGTGACCCGAGGAACCTAAGCCCTGAAGAACTAAGAAAATATGGGGAGTTATGTACAAGAAAAGAAGCACAAGAAAAAATGAGAATGGAATGCAAGAGCAAGGAGATATTGGAAAATGTAAGAGACATCTTACAACAGGTCGTACCAGAGGTACAAATTAATGAGGACACACCTATAATGGACCAACTTGCTACCCTTGTAGAAGAAATCAATGCCCCTAACATTGAAGCTGAGAAAAGAATTGAAGAAAGGGCAGAGTCAAAGATACATGATAAACTTGCAGAGAAAATCAGCCAGGAAGTGGCAATAAACAAGGTGAAATTATCTGAGGTAATAAATGATATACAATCTATTACTCAATTAATTATTTAGATATTGATTAAAATTTGCACTATGGAGACCTTCACTACTGAGATCAGTGAGAAAATTAAACAACTGGATAAAATCCAAGCCAGTGCACAAGTAGCCTTAACCGAGCTAGATGCTTTTGCTAAGCATATACTGAAGGTTCAAGAACTTAGGCAGTTAAGAGCAGATATGAGGAAGCATGAAGAAAGGATAAGTGACCAGGTCATAGAGCTACAAACCGAGTTGTTTCCTTATTTGAAATTTTTTGAGAAACACATTGTCAAAGTGCAAACACTTGTTGCAACACCAGAGATTTCTGTATTGGAGAACATCTTTGACATGCATGCACAAGTCGGTCTTGAGCACATTGCTCTAACCAACTTGAAAGAGGAATGGATAAACCTCTTGGATTCTTTAAAGAAAACCCATCAGCACATTTTTGATAAATTGTAAGTATACACTTTTGTATTTGGCATTAATATCAAAAAAGGGGAAAACTCATGTATATGCCAAACTATGTAAAGAAATGTTAAGTGTACTACATACTACTGGGAGCATGCATCGAGGGGGAGAAATTTTGAAATTTTGTTAAGTTCTATGTATATAAGGCGAAGTTAGAACAATTTTGAGACATCGGATCTATATACATTCAAGGTTTTGATGCTAATGCCAAAGGGGGAGATTGTTATCTCTACTTGAGCATTAAGTTTTTTCATTAGTATCAAAGATGGTCAGTCGGTTACCTATGCTATCTAGTCGGTAAATGGAAGTACTACAAGCTATACATGCTAGTCGGTTAACTATATAAGCCTTCACACCAAGTTATCTCAAGGCAGTACTGAGAACAAAAAGATAATATTTCTAACCGAGCACCAAAGTAGTTTTATCAAGCATTAGTGTATATCGATACCGAGCGTCAGTAAACACCGAGTAGACTAGACATCAAGCACTGGTATAACTACTGAGCAGTATTGATAGTGTTTACCGAGAAATCGAGGAAATGACATAGTAATCAATTTTGGCACATCTATCTATGTAGACGATTACAATAGAATCATAAAATGTTTTACCAAGATTGAGGATCATTTATTATGGATGAAATCATTAATTGTGATGATGATATCTATCTAATTGCTAGATCTAGGTTATTTTTGTACATCGTAGATCTTAGGGTTTTTCCTAAGATATTGTAACCTAATTTTGTTAAGCGGCAATAGCAATATGCTATATAATTGTATTTCATGTCATTTTGACATAAGCATGATATGGATGATATGTTTGGTATGAACAAGCGAAGGAGTTCTTGAAGCAAGAAGCCAACTTCAAGACATTAGTTATCAGATAGAGAAGAGCAAAATATAGAGACATTCAGATTAGGCAGAATCAGACAAGGCTACCAAGCAGTTCAGAGATTAGATTTTCAAATATCAAGGTGATATTTATTCAGTATTTCATAGATCTATTTCAGACAAAGCTAAGTTGTCATTTGCAGATACATCCTGTTACTCTCTAATCATTGTAACAGAGTTAGCAAAAATCTCTTAATAGAGTAGACCTAACAATCTTTATTGAAAATCTCTTAACCGAGTACACACTCAAGTAGTGTTGTTTAAATCCTATAACTAGGTAGATCTAGCTGATCTAATTGTTACTCCTAACAGGGTAAGATCATCAGAAGTAATCACAACTTATAGCCCTAACAAGCAAACTTTATTATCTGTAGTAGTGAAGAATTTGTGGGTGTCATCCCCACCGCAATTTTTACCTTCTAACAAGGATTTTTGCATAACCAAAATACTTGTGTTATGTGATTGATTTATTGTTGATTTCATGCAATTTACATTTACAAGTTAGTTGGATGAATGATTCATACAATGAATTCAGTTAATAGATGAGTTTACTACTGTTTGCTGATTGAGTTTTTAGAGTTGAAGTTTTTGAGGTTACTGATTCAATCCTCCCCTCTCAGTACCCTATCTCTCCATTC
This sequence comes from Chamaecyparis obtusa, assembly GCA_027943335.1. NCBI lineage: Eukaryota > Viridiplantae > Streptophyta > Pinopsida > Cupressales > Cupressaceae > Chamaecyparis > Chamaecyparis obtusa. The sequence continues at coordinate 2,133,696 of BSBK01004801.1, forward strand.
CAGCAGTGCTCTTAGAAATTATTTGCATTTTATTTTATAAATCTATATAAATTCCTGAAGTGAGAAAGTAGTTATAAAATGAAAAGTATTAAATATTTTAAAATGTAGTGGAAAAGGTTTCAATTTTTGTTTGGCAAAGTTACAAGAATTGTCACATTACACCAAAATAAAAAGAGTTTGAATCACTATTTTCAAAATTGAATAAAATAATAGATTTTGGTGATTTGTGAGTCTATTATCTTTTTCTTAAGGTTATTAATTGTTCAAATGTGTCATTGGCAACCATTCTCAATAGTTTTTTTTTAAAAGTTAAGAGTAATTTTCTCTCACATGCACATTCTTACTTTGTGCACACGTGATGAAATATAAAACTCCACATGAATGTACTTTCAAGGAATGAGCTTGCATGTTTATTGCTCTTTACTTTATCATTTTCATTTATCTTTCCTATTTTCCTTTTTATTCTAATTGCCTTTCATACTTTTGGTCAAAAGCACACCCTTGAAAAACCCCTAATTATATCATACAAGGGAATTTCCCCTCTCAAATGTAGAGGAAGATTGTTAACCCAATAGTAATCTCTCTTACTATTGTAATGCTTGTTGTAATCCATTAGATGAGTCACAATTTTTTTGCAATGAATAAATACAATGACATTTATTTTGTTAATAGATATGGAATCCCCCAAAGATTTAAAAGAGTGCATATCTAAATTTCTCAAATGGGATACACTCAATTTGTTTTCTACATGAATTTTCCAAATATTTGTTACCATTGGCAATCCTTCAAACATAAGATTTGAGATTTCGCTTTAGTGTCTCCATGTCCAAAACCCTCTTATCAACTTTCCATTGACTCACAACTTGTCAAAATGTAGGGTGGAATATTTTTATTTACTATAAGACCAAGAATTCAAACAATAATACTCATTGCTAATCCTTTTTCAAACTCTAGGGGCTAAGACTCAAAATGTTTTTTAAAGCTTCTAGAAACTAGAAAATCTGTGCAATCTTCTCTTAGAAAATATGTTCAATTTACTCTTGGAGGAAGCTTTGAAGAAAATTATTGGAGAGCTCACTTAGTGACATAATTTATATCTTAGCCACTAGCTATCTCTCTAATATGGTTATGTTATACCAGTTGGGAAACAAAGGTATTATAGCTCCTTTAAGTGTTTGGAAGAGGGAGAATATGTGCCAAACAAATTAAGACCTATAAAACTTAACTTCTATAGGGAATCTTGAATCAAGTGTTATGATTTTGTAGAATAATTATCCCACTTTGGATAGGTTCAATAACAAGGAGATGATTCTTGATACTCATAAATGAATTGTATCTCCTAGAATGTTTAGGGTTTGATGGATTTCCCTTGGAAGAAATTTTGAAGTTATGGAACTCTAATACCATGTTGAATTTTACAACATAGGCACCTACAAGATCAAACAACACACAAGAAATCCTTCCACAAGAAAGGCTAGCAAGAAGTAATTTCTATATTTCTCAATTTAAAAGATTACAAGATGAATTACAATGACACACTTTTATAAAAAAGATGTCTCTAGAAATAGAGGAAAATATTGAAAAAGAAAAGATATGCAAATTAGTGCACTATATGAAAACTAGAGTTGAAAAAGAAATTTGGAGCCCAACTAGACTAGACTAAACTAAATTAGGCTCAAATAAGTGAGCTTAACCTAGACAAGCATTTGCAAACATGTGCTCAAATATGCATGAGAATATTCTTTGAGTATGTGTACAATTATTTTATGGAATAATATCAAATATCTATAATGCAACAAAAATATGTATGAAACAACATATATAAATGCATGCTCGAACATTCCCACATGAGTGAAAGTTAGGGAGAAAAAAAATTCTAAGCATAAAATGAAGAATGGGTCCCAAAAACAAAAGGCCTAATTAGGTGCCCATGTACAATGAAAACCTCTCAAAGTTGAGAAAAACCCAGTGGGAGAAAACTCCTCTCCATAAAGCAAGAGATGTAGAGCATGAAAGAAAAATAAAATGCAAAGGAAGGACTAAGAAGCCTCAAAGAAAATGACCCAAAAGGAATAGGAACATAAGAACATACTCGAAGCACAAATAAGATGCAAAGAAATGTCAAATGATAAATGCTATAGTTTTGAATGAAGAACCTCCTTTAATGCCAAGATGATGATCATGATCAAGAAGACAAGAATTTGTATGAGTGCATCCAATGAAACTACTCAAACAATGAATAGATGGAAAAAAAAGGCAATTGTCAGTTGAGATCCATATGGCACATGAATCTACATGATTGACCTCAACAAAACTACTCAACCATGAAAGGGGATACTGCTAGTAAAAAATATAGGTGCCAATAGTCTAAAGAATTGATCAAGTGAGGATAAGTCACTTCCACAAAATTGGAATGCAAGAGTGTTTATATAGTAAGGGCTCCATCTCATTGAAATACACCCACTGTATTTGACTAGTACATAAGAACAAATACTAAATACATAACTCATTCCCAAATGAAACTAAGGAATCATTAGCACAAATAGTAGAAACCCCCCATAATGTTGACATGGGACAAGAATCACTAGGATTATATGTTGTAATGGAGGGACACTCACTAGATAAAGGTGTGATGGAAAAAAAGGAACTACAAAAACCTCCATGACACTTTATAATACAATGCATGTACAAAATAAGGCACAATAGAATGTGAAAATCACTAAAATTAAAACAAGAGTGACACTTTATCTAATGATAATAGACTTATGGCTAATTTTTTTACTAGGAAATTTAGAAATAAGGCCTTACAATGGTTTTTTTCTTTGCCTCCTTATTCTATTGAATCATTTCAAAAAATTTCTAATGCTTTCATTCAACATTTTCAAAATAATATTGGTCTTTCAATTTCTTTAACTAATTTGATTCATTGTAGGCAAGGTGTTAAGAGAAAAGTGACTGATTTTATTACTATATTTAAACATTTGCATGCTCAAATTTATTATCATGTACCTAATATGGATGTCCAATGTATTTTCATTTATGATTTGCAAAAAGACATTAGAGATTATATATTTCTTTCTAAGTTTATTTCTTATACCTAATTGTGTGTAGTGCTTCATAATTATCAACTTCAAATGAGCCAATTTGAGTCATCAACAACTCCAGTTGACAAGAGTGATGGCTCTCATTAATCATCCCAAAATTTCTAAAAACCAAAAAAAGGTTTCATCAAGATCAATAATTACTCCAACAATGTTGATGCACAAGTGGTAGTCACATCAGGTGTGGCTCCTTTGTCATTTTTGTTAAATCATCTTTTACTTTTACATCTCTTTTTAAATCTTTGAATAGTGTTATGTTGAAGTTAATTAATGCTAATGTTTTGAAACTTCCTCCTATTAAACCCATTGGCTCTCACAAACCATTGTCATCTTCCCATGATCCCAAATCCTTTTTCCAATACCATCATCAACTTGGTCATGATATTCAAAAGTGTTTCCATTTGAAGACTATTATACAAGACCTTATCAATAACAACACCATAACTGTTGAGGGTGTGAATAATAAAGGAAAAAAAATTGTTGCACCCTCTAATCAAAATTTACAAATCTACACCAACCTTTTTCCTTCTCATTCTACCAATACTATTGAGCTTGCCACATTCCCTTCTTCAACCAATGTTATTGTGCATCATGAATCCACTACCATGGATCTTGATCAGACATGTAATATGGAAAATCATATTGTTAATTTTTTTGATAAATGCAAACCTAAAACTAAACCTAAGCCTGAGTTTTGCATTACATTTGATTGTAAGGAGACTATTAAGGCATCCAATGGTATTCTTTACATTTATGCAAAGATTAATGATAAGTTCTCTCGAGGTGTTCTAATTGGTTCTACTTACATGGAGAATTTTATAATTGAAGAACATGTTTAAAAGCAACAATTTTATCAAGACTCCTATGACAAATCAAATGTGATGATTAAGAATTTTAATAGTTTTACCTATCCTACCCATGGTTCCATTACTTTTCTTGTAAAAGTTCGTAAGAAGTGCGTTGATGTCACCTTCATTTTCATCCCAACTTTTGACCAATTCTGAGTGATATTTCTCCTTCCTTGGCTCAATTCCATGAAAATATTCTCTCCTATCCATAAGTGTTTGAAATTTTTCCATAATGGAGAAATCATCACGATCAACTATAGTTTCATCTAGCCTTTAGTGAGTCGTAGGAACTTTGACCTTGATTTTTGTTGGCCTATAATGTCCCTATAAAATTGGAAATGGGGAGAGCAACACAACATATAATATATTAAGTGAATTACTACCCTATTTCATTGATTTCACTTTAGGAAGGAAGAATGTGCTCAATAGGCTCAAGAGGTGACTCAAGCACTAATTGGGATCAAGATATATCCTTCCTTAAGAGATGTAATGATCTAAACAAGAATTGATTAAGTGATGTAATTGATCTATTAGGAAAGATGCTAAAAAGGTTGTTGAAAACAAACTATAACAGGAAAATAATGAGCCGAAATTGATAGAAATAGAAACTAGATGACAAAATATACCTGTGATAGGAATTTGAGTAGAAAATGGTTTGGATAGATGAAGTTTGGCGATGTGTCCCCAAGACAGGTTGAGTTTTGTGATGCATCCCTGAGAGAGGTTGATTTTGGTGACGTGTCCCTAATGTTTTCAGTCGAAACTTTCATAGAACCTATAATTGTTCATGTACTTCCCAAATCTAAATCCGTGTCTTCGTAACATATTCCTACACACAAAAAAATGGGAAAAAATTTGTGGAAAGAGGTTTGCCTTGGTCAAACCCTTGTTTAGGAATCAACCTTGAAATATGAAATAAATTTTATAAAGGAATGCATGTAAAAAGGCAAATTGTTGATTTATCATGCATAAACCCTCATGAACAGATGTAGAAATCACTCAAATTCATGAAGAGGCTTGAATGTGTTTGGAATCCAAAGAGTTGACCTTGGAATCAAATGTAGAATCAAGTATTCCTTCAAAAATGTATGGATCTATGATTTCCACTCCTAGATCTTGAATGTAGATATGCTTGATAACCCTTACAAAAAGGAGAGAGAAGGATGGATGAATGAATTGATCTTCTTGCTTGATTTGAGAATTCCTCTACTTGGCCATCATGGGAGAGAAACTTGCATAAAATGGATAAGATTTCCTTGAATTTGAATGATCTTAAAGAATTGGAGACTCGGAGATCTTGATCTTGGATGCTTGCCTTCAAATCTTGAATTCAATTGCTCTTGCTTGCTTCAAATCTCAATAATTTGATTACTAAAATGCTTGCATATAATTGTGTATATTAGCTTGCACTTGATGATGGATGTCAAAATTAGGAATGATAAGGGGTTGTTATAATAAATCCATCATTTTGGGATTAAAATTTGATCTAGGCACAGATCAAAATATGGAAATAAGACTTTCTAACATCGGGCCTCGGGAAAATTTTGGGCCCCAAAACCTAGGAACAAGTGACCATTGGTGATCTATCCCAGGAAATACATGATCAAATTTTAGGGGGAGCTTAGGGAGATAAAAATAGGGGAAAATGAAAAGGTATCTTTCTAGGATCAAGCATAACAGGTATTCTAACCTCAAAATTGCTAAAATGGGGCCTAATAAGTCCTAAAGCACCCAATTATGGGTGCTAACTTTTTAGGACTATACATTCAGCCCCCACTTTAGTGGGAGAATGAGACAAGCTAATTCTTATGGTAAAGTAGATCAATGCATAAGAAAAATCTTATCAAGGTCAAGAAGATAATGAAATATCAAGTCCCCAAGTGACTCAAGTCTTCATCAAGTCCAAAACCAAGATGAGAGAGGCATTGCAGGAAGAAAGAGAAAGAAGAAGGAGAGAGAAGCGTGATCACTAGCCTAGTAAGGGATTTCCTTACTATGGACTACACAAAAGGAAAGCATTACAAAATATGACATTGAAAGGTCTAGAAAGCCTTTTTATGCTAGTCAATCCATCCAAAATGATTAGTCCTTAAGGAAAACATTGTCTCTGTTAAGGGATCTGACAAGGGTGATCGGTCCTAAGGAAAACATTGTCTCCATGGGGATTAGGAAAAGTTATTAGGCCTAAGGAAATCTTTATCTCTTAGGGATCAAAGAAAGAGGATGCATTCTTAAGGAAAACCTTGTTTCTGGTAAGGGATCCAATGAAATGATAAACACAAGGAAAGCATTGTCTCCTTGGCCATCCAAAAGGGAGGTTGGATTGAATCATTGTGTGTGTGTGTAGTATGTAAAACATGGAGTGGAGTGTATACCCTCACATTAAAGTCATTGCAAATACCTTAACAAAAGCATTAATGGCTTTAATGGAGCATACATGAACCCACAAGAAACATTTCTACTATGAGATGCCCCCAAGAAAAGATAAATCAAGGGAAATGAACGCATGAAAAAAAGAGAATGGATGGGATCTACTAACTCTATGGTCAGTATGATCATATGATAATACATGAGATATTATATGAAAATGAAATGTCTTCATCCCTCAAAGGTAGTAGAACTACAAACACAATGGAATAATGTCACATAAGAGTGTTTTTGGGCTGACATCATGGAGACCAAAAAGAATAGGTAGCTACTATTTTTGCATCATCCCAATTAGACAAAACAAAAGCACATTTACAAAAAGTGTAGGCACATGCATGACATAACATATAACAACATATAGAAGAAGTGAGATACAAATACAGGAATGTTTATGACATTTTGATTCCTTTATCACCTTGTACAAATAGATAAATAAGGGTCGTCTAAAGAAATATAAACAAAACATATAAAATAGAACACATCACAGGGGAAGCACATTACATCAAGCAAGCACAGAGAATCCACTGCATAAGAGGATCTAGTCAAGAGTATCGATTGCCCCCCATCTAAGTCTATAGTGTTTAGGGTAGGTGGAAAATAGGAAAGAGAAGTAGCATCAATCATAGTAGATGGAACAATAGCTAGTTCTGAACAAAGACCATGTTGTGAAGATGGGTCACTTTTCTCATCACTAGGATTAAGAGATAACAGTTGTGAAAAGATAGATGGAAAATCATGATTAACATCAATAATCATCAAAATCAATAGCATGAATATCATCGTTAGTTGCATTAGGAACATCAGAAGCATCATCATCAAGAGTATCTTATTCATTTAAATAAATTGTAATAAAATCTAAAATACGAATAGAATTATCATGTTTATTCAATTTCATCTTTTTCAAGTTAACTTCCTCCTTCGCGGAAGCATAGGTTGATTAAAGGGAATCGAGACATCAGTAGGTTTTTTGGGAGAATAAATGTTTTGGGAAGCACACTAATGGGATCTATCATGGTTTTTACGACAATGGTCACGATAATGAAAATTACATTTGGTTTTTCTATAAATTGGATTTGGTTCAAGATCAATCAACATCAAGTCCTTTTCTTCTTTAGGGGGAAGAACACAAGGATCCAAACTAGGTTGAGAGATAACAATAGTAGAATGCTTATAAGATATAGGAGGTGGAACTAAAGAATATATAGGAGGTGTAGGTGGTGTAAGAAGAAGTCCACGTTCAGGTTCTATCCTGAGGTTTTATAAGTTCAGAAATCTTTTAGATTTTGTAGGCTTGATATGATCGGAAGAGATTATCTCTACAGGGTTGAGTTGGTTGAGATGTGGAAGGCAAAAAGAAATCAAGGTCAATAGAATCTTGAGGCACTGAAGGTTGATAGAGGCTATGGTTAATAGTCATGATTTGTCCATTGTGAGGAAATTTCAAACACACATGAATAAGAGAGGCCGCAAATTTCATGGAGGTAAGCCAATGAAGACCAATTTTGACTTAAAATCGATCATAAGTTCGAATCACAGTAAATGTAACATCTAAATTTTTATCACCAACTTCAACAAGAAATGAAATGGAACCATGTGAAGGATAAAGGAAACCATTATAAGTTTGGATCATAACATCATATTTATCATAAAGATCATGCTCCAACTGTCTATTAAAAAGATGTTCTTCTATTATCACATTCACCATGCAAGTAGATCAATAAGGACACCATAGGAATGAAGGCCATTGACCTTTCCCACAATATAAAGAGGACCATCAAGTGCTTTAATTGTATTGGTAGGGTTGAAGGTAATGCAAATATCAGGTTCAGGTTTTGGTTTTGATTTGGTCTGACCAATGAGGTTGACAACATTATTGGCTTCATTACATCTATCATCATAGTCAACAACATGAGTGGAAGAAGAAGGAAATGGTTTAATAGATTCAATGGTATTGGTAGAATGAGATGGAAAAGGGTTGGTATATATTTGAAATTTTTGGTTAGGAGGTGCTACAAATTTGTTTCCTTGATCATTAACACCATCAACAAACATAGAATTAGAATCATTGAGGTCTTGGATAACATATTTTAGATGGAAACATTTTTCGTTATCATGACCAAGTTGATGATGGTATTGATAGAAAGCTTTGTGATCAAAGTGTTTGGGTAAAGGTTTGGATGTGTCAATTAGTTTAACATGAGGAATAGTTAACACTTGAGCATTAATCAACTTCAACACCACATTAAGCAAAGATTCTGAAAGCTAAGAAATTATGAGCATGTCCAAAAATAGATGAAAAAGGAGCCTCACCTTTGGATGTTGTTGACACTTGCTCATTAACATTGTTGGTTGAATTATTGATATTAATGAAATTATTTGGTTTCTAAAACTTATTAAAATTATTGTATGTGGCATCACTCTTATCAACCAGAGTCATTGGAGTGGTGCTCTCAAACTAACTCACCTGAAGTTGATAATTATGAAACACTACACATAGTTGAGTAAAGGAAGAGAATTTAGAAATTATAATATTATCTCTAATGTCTTTTTGTAAATTAGCAATGAAAATATGTTGCACATCAATTTAAGACACAAGATAAAATTTCTAAGCATGAAAATGCTTAAATATACCAATGAAACTGGACACTTTTTCTCTAAAACCTTGTTTGCAATGCATTAAATCAGTCAAAGAAATATTAGAACCAATGTTATTTTGTGAATTATTGGATAAAAGCATTAGCAATATTTTGAAAAGAATCGATAGCATAAGGAGGAAAAGAACAATACAATTGCAAGGCTTTATCTCGAAAGGTTCTAGTAAATAGTTTAACTATGAACCTATGATCATGGTGTAATCAAGAGAGAAATCAATACACAATGTTTTAAAGGTTTTGACATGAGTCAAAGGATCACCTTTATCATTATATGTCTCAAGATGAGGGATCTCCATGTATTGCGGGATAACAAAATGTATTATATCCAAAAACAAAGGAATAAAAATGTCACAAGTAAGAATGTTGAACTTGGATCAATTCATTGAAGAAATTTATTGTTGCAAGGAAGACACACTTTGAGCCAATCTATTAATGGTAGAATCAATAGAAATAATGGTAGAAGGAGATATGTTTGAGATGTTTGGAGAATTTTAAGAAATGGAAGGAATATTTGAATATGAATAGGACACACTATTGTAAGTGGGCATTGATTAAGGTAATGAAACACATGACGTACTTGAAGGTATAGTGGAAATAATAGGGTTAGGAATGCTAACATGTGTATGGTTAATATTTTGAATAGAAGTTGTTATGATAGGTGGAGTGTAAGTGGACACACTAGGAATTGAGGTATAAATAGGCATAGAGGTCTCAATACTAGTGGTAAGTGGAATGAAACCTAGCTCTTGAGAAAAATATCTAATAGGCTTAACGTTGTTACCATTGAGATGAGAGATACTACAAAATATTTTAACACCATCTTCAACATTATGAATTAATTTACTTAAGTCCTCTACAATAGATATGACTTCAAGATTAGGATTTTCTTGTCCTAACCATTGCTCAAATTTCTTAAAGTCATTGGAAAGTTTTGGACTTGCATAGGAGGGACTCTTAAAGCCTCATATTCATCATGAGAAGAATTAGAAGAGTTGTTCTCCATAATAGGATTGATGTCACTAGTATGCATGTTGGTCTCATAAAGATTCCTAGGAAAGATAGAAGGTGATCAAAGGAATCCATAAGTCTATGAATTTTCCTAATAGGAATGCTATAAGTAGGACTCAAAGTAATAACATTCATGTACAAGGGAATGAAAAGATGAATGTAATGCAATTTAAATATTCAAAAGAGATATGCAATCCAAGGATGAAAGATCTTTTATGAAAGGAACATGTAACTATCAAATTCAAAGATGTAAATCATTCATAAGGAAAATCTAAATCTAATTATGAAAACAAAAATTATGTAATGCATACAATAAGGATAATAATAATGGGATGTAATTGAATATGATTAAGTAGATCTAGACACTAAATCATATTTATAAAGAGATAAACCTATAGATCTAGATGCATATAATGTGATGAAGATGGGATCTAATATAATGTATACAAGGAGATCTAGCAAAGGGAATCTAATCACCAAATCAAAAGTAAGTGAGTTGGGTTCACCAAAATGTACAATTGGAAATGGGGAGAGAAATGCAACATATAATGTACTAAGTGAATTACTTTCCCATTTCATTGATTGCACATTAGGAAGGAAGAATGCCCACAATAGGCTCGAGAGATGACTCAGGAACTAATTAGGAACAAGATCTGTCCTTCCTTAAGAGATGTAATGAATAAAATGAGAATGATTAAGTGATGTAATTGATATGTTAGGAAATATGCTAAAATGTTGCAAAAAACATATTGTAATAGATAAAGAATGAGATGAAATTGATGGAAACGGAATTCGGATGATGAAATGAACATGTAACAAAAATTTGAGCAAAAAATGGCTCGGACAGATCAAGTTTGGTAATGTTTCCCTAGGATAGGTCAAGTTTGGCAATGTGTCCCTGATGTTTTTGACTGAAACTTTCACAAAACCTGCAACTATTCTTGTACTTCCCATATTTTAATTCGTGGCTTTGTAACTTGTTTCTAAACACAAAAAATGGGAAACAACTTATGGAAAGGGGTTTTCCTTGGTCAAACCCCTTCTTAGGAATCAACCTTGAAATATGAAATAAATTGCATAAAGGAATGTATGTAAAAAGATAAATTGTCGATTTACCTTGCATAAACCCTCATGAACGGATGTATAAATTGCTCAAATCCATGAAGAGGCTTGAATATGTTTGGAATCCAAAGAGTTTACCTTGGAATTCAATGTAGAATCAAGTATGCCATCACAAATGTATGGATCTATGATTTCCACTCCTAGATCTTAAATGTAGATATGCTTGATAACAATTGTGAAGATGAGAGAGAAGGATGGATGAATGAATGAATCTATCTTCTTGCTTGATTTGATAATTACTCTACTTGGCCATCATGGGATAGAAAATTGCATCAAATGGAGAATATTTCATTGAATTTGAATGATCTTGAAGAATTAGAGACTAGGAGATCTTGATCATGGATGCTTGCCTTCAAATCTTGAATCAAATTGCTCTTGCTCCCTTGAAATTATGGTATTTTGATTGCCAAAATTATTTCATATGATTGTGTATCATATATTTCACTTGATGACAGATGTAAAAATGAGGAATTATAAGGGGTTATTATAGTAACTCCCATTTCAGGATTTAAATCTGCTCCAGGTTGACCACATATCAAAATATCAAAATAGGACCTTGGCATTAGGCCCCAGCGAAAGTTTGGGCCCCCCAAAACAAGGAAAAGTCACCATTGGTGATCTATCCCAGGAAAACAAGTCTCAAATTTTAGGGGGAGCTTCGGGAGAGAGAAAAAGAGCAGGAAAATAAAAGGTAGCTTGCTAGGATCAAGCAAAACATACATTCTGACCTTGAAATAGCCAAAAATAGGTCCTAAAGCATCCAATCATGGGTTATAACCTTTTAGGAAAATACAATCCCAACCATTGCAACCTCACTAGTAAATTTTATTCCTATCTTGCCAAAACCACAAACATGACTTGATTTCCAAATTAAGAAAACCTTAGGATATCCCATCACCTTGTCCTACACCTAGACTCCTTCCTACATCTCCTATTCCTCCTACCTATACTTCTGTTCAACCTCCTATATCTTACAAATGTTTCACATCCACTATCTTTCAACCTTGTGAGGTCTCTTCCATTCTTCCTCCTAAAGAAGAAAAGGAACCAATGTTGATTGATCCTAAACCTTCTCAAATATCCAACAAAACCAAACACAAGTGTTGTGATCATGACCAACGCTATAGAAATCATGCTAAGGCTTGCAAGATAACTTCCTGAACTATTTTCTCCCCTAAGAAATCTCATAATTCTTTTATTCCCTTTGACCAACCTATGCAGAGTCCAAGGGAGGAAATTAACCTAAAGAAAATTGTTTGAACATGAATATTATTCTTTTCATATTAAATATCATATAGTTATTAATTTATATGATTAAGATAATCTTGATGACGATCCTAATAATTCTGATGACATGTAGGAGGTTATTGAAATCAATCATGAACTATCTACAAAAAATTCACAAATTTTATCCCTAGCTCTATGTGACAAATAAAGTGATTCATCATTAGAGCATTGTACTAGTTCAAAACTTGTAGTAGCTTCATCTATCGTGCTTGACATTGTGTAACTAAGATGGTTGTTAGGAAATATTCTTGATTAGATCCTCTTGTGTGGTGGACTCTTTTATGTTTTTTCTTGTTTGAACACTTCCCCTTGTGATGTATTGATATTTATATATTTTGTGTAGATTTCTTTAGACAATCCTTGTTGCATCATCAGCACAAGGAGATAAAGGAATCAAACCTGTTGTGATATTCCTATATTTTTATCCCATTTATTCTATATGTCATATACATGTTATGTCATACATGTGCTATTATTGTAAATGTTTCTTTGTGTTGTCCGTTTGGGGACAATGTAAAGTGGTAATAGCTATCAATCTTTTTGGTCTCCACAACATTGACACAAAAAGAATTTTGTTTTTATCTCTCATGTGTTCTTCCATTGTGCTCATATTCCTACTAGCTTTGGGGAATTATGTTCATTTTTCCATAATTCTTGATATACATGAGTTATCATATGATCATACTAACCCCAGAGTTAGTAGATCCATTTGTGCTCTCTTTTTCATGTGATTCATTTCCCCTTGTTTGTCCTTGTTTCAGGGAAAGTCATAATGGAAACATTCATATCTTTTAGTTGTATCCTACCTTAAATCTATTGATCCTATTGAGACATAGGAAATTATTTAGCATGGGGTTATACACTCCACTCTTAGTTACACATTAATCAATGTTCTGTGGATATCTTGGAAAACCCTATCTTTTTCTTAGTAAACTCCTCTAAATAGATTCCTTTGGAGAAAATGCTTTCCTTAGGTTTGATCCTCCTATGAAGGATTTCCTTTTAGAAAATTCTTTTCTTGGTTATCCTTTTGATGGTTTGACTAGCATAACCTAGCTTTCTAAACCATCAACTCCATATTTTGCATCCCTTTCTTTTTATTTTCATGACCCATAATAAATTTACCTTACTAGGTTAGTTCTCTCTCTCTCTCTCTCTCTCTCTCTCTCTCTATATATATATATATATATATATATATATATATATATATATATATCATTCTTGTACTTTGATCTAATTTACCACAAGTATGAAGTAGGTTCATATTCTTACTAGTGTGGGGGCTTAATGTAGCATCCCAAATATCAAAATTATCTCTTGATTAAAATTTGAGTCATTTTTGCCTCATAAAGGGTGATCTAAGATGTATGGGGTGACCCAAGCCACCCCCACATCAAGAGGCACCCTTTACAATGCTAGCTTGGGCCCAAATTTTAATTGGAGGTCAACATTTTGATTTTGGGTCAGATTTCAAATCCTTGTTGGCCTCCTTCAACTTTTGAGCCCTAAAATGGATAGGAGAGGTATAAATACAAGGATTCCTCCCTCATTTTTGGAAAAACATCATATTCATTCAAGTCCATCTAAAGTACACCTGGAGAAATAATTATCAATTCAAGAATCAAGCATGGAAGATAGGGAGTAATGTCTAGATCCTATCATTTTTTAAGGAATTCATGTTCTTCCTATCCTAGATCCAAGGTTAAGACTACAACAAGATGAATCTCAAGCATCTTCATGAGCCATTCATTGTTTGTGAATTTATTACATCTTGTCTAGCCTTTACTATTGAGGTCATGTTTTTATCTTTATCTAAATTCAATTCAATTTCTAGGTTAATTATATTTGACCGAGGCAAGCCCTTTTCACCCAACATTATTCTTATTTTCTCTGTGTAGGTGACATGTGGAAAAGTTTTGGGTTCATATTCAAGAAGGCATAATAGTTCTCTTCATATCCCTAGCTTCTTCATAAATGTTTGGTAGTACAAGAATGTCCCATAACAAAGGGTGAGTCTAGTTACCCCCTACATTCTAGGTTACCCCTAACAAACAGATTGACCTGAAACATTCTATGCAAGTTAGTGGCTTCATCTATTTCTCAAAACTGGTTTGATAATTTCCATATCATTCTTTTTTTTCCCATTGACATATATTAGCTCCATTAGCTCCTATTTCATCTTATTTACATCATTTCTTCAATTCCAAATTATATCAATCAATATACTCTTAGTAAAGGGAGAAAAAGTGACACACATGTTTAGTGCTTGGATTCCCTTAAGCCTAGCATACACTTTCCACATCCTAATGTAAGGAAATAAAGATGGAATTTGGGATTTGATATTTTCTATCTTGTTTAGTCATCTTAGTGAACACTCATTACAACCTATTTTATTTTTTCATTATCCCTATTTTTCATTGTTACGACTAATAATATGATTGGAATCCTTTTGATGTATAATTTTTCATTTCCTTTTGACTGAAACTATGTTCAATTCATCAGTTCAATTGAATTTTACATATGTTGATGTTATGACTCAATTATTTTTTGTGTATAAGTTGTCAGATAATTTCAACTACACTATGTTTAGTTCTAGAGTCAAAATCATTTTTCTGTAATGTTATGAATAGAATCCATATTGTCCACCTTAGACTAGGATCACCACTTCTATAATACTGACATTAGGCCAGGGGTGCATGGCATTCAATAGTTGATGCTACATTAATGCAACTCATGCTCTACTTGGGGTGGTTGACTGTTTGGTTGCCAAGAAAAATTTTGAACTAACCACACACCTTGCCACACACTATCCTTTGTTGATGGGCACCATGATAGCTCATCCCAAACATGTTTACCTCTCAATAACTAACACAAGAACAATTTAATGTTTCCTTTCATCGCATATGCCACCTAATTTCTCTATTTTCTTTGCAACATTTGTCATGCCCCACCAAAGAACCCTTAGAAGAATAGGGAGATATGTGCACAATAAATTTAATATTTTGAACATACATATGAATCATTGATGACATAAGTACACAAAAATGATACACAAAGAAACAATAGAAAATAATGTTCATTAACAAACAAGCAATTTACCACTAAATCATCTTGAGATCATTTAGGGATGCATAACCACATTTCTTCCAAGGGTTCCATGACCAAGACATGATTATGTTCTCTATGTGATTTTGTGTGTGGGATCAAATGATAAACCACGAGCCCCCACAACTCACTACCAATCCCCCAAGACATGATCGACACAATGGAAGACTAGGTCACTATCAAGGATTGGATTGGCAAGGTTCACTTTCAAAGATCCAATGCAAAAGTGCACTAAACAAGACTGTATAATAGATGTGAATATATCAAAATTCTTGCAAGGATAAAGAGTATTTAAGACAAAATGATTTTTTTGAATAGACCTAGCAGAACATCAATTGTCATAAATGTGTAGTTTTGTAATCATGAAAGTGCTATAATAGAGCGTAGATGCACAGTAGTAGAGAACATATGCACAAGATTTTTTTCTCATATGCATAGGGACAGTAGACATATAAATCACTCTACAAACAAATATGTATGATATTGAGATGAATGTGTAGGATTACTAAGTATATGTGCAAGAGTAGAGAAAAACTAAGAAACTTAAGGTTTTGGGGCTCTAACTCATAAGTCTAGTCTTCATGAGGTCATTACTCCCACCAAGAGGTACTAGGAGAATACAAGGAGTCACATATACATCTAATAATATCATTACATCATGGATACATCAACATAAAATCATGTAACTATGCTACTTAGAACATGAGACAATAATACAAAAAAGAGAAAGGATGCATCAATATGAATGCCATCAAGTCCTAAGAGGAGTGTGATATCAATCTAGGACTACTTGTATCATGTACACCAGTCCCTAATGGTGATTGGTCATGCCACCTGATTATGAGGAACCCTAAGGCCCTCTCCCACTATGATCACAAAGATAACAATATGGCCCAAATAAAATGTGCAAGGATATCACATAGTGTATACACATATATAATTCCACAACTTCCAACACTAACAATTCATCATGGACACAACAACAACCAAGGACCAAGTAGAAATGACCAAGTTGTAATGCTTCAACACTTCAAGTACATAGAAATACAAGGGTCACCATCTCAATCGAGCATCATAGGTGGGTGGAAAGTCTAGAATTGAGAGTGTTCAAGAACCTTGGACTAGTCAATCCTCATCCCTTGACACACCACATCTAGAACTGGAAAACCCCCAACCCTCTAGGATCAATCAATCCCTAGCTCTCATTAGAACTCATTTAGGATCGGTCAATCCATGACCCTCTTTATTTATTTTGATTCCCTTACCCTTTAAATGTTATCACTTGATTAAGAACTTGTCAATGGGTTACCCTAGGGCCCCTTTCTACCTTGATCCCCCCATTGAGAGCCACTCACAATAACGACTCAACATCCACTCAAGAAAACTAATAGCACATAATGAGGTATTTTCACATCCATACAAGCATGGTGAAGTGTTATCATGTCCTTCAGAGATAGTGTGACCATATAAACAATGAATGGCAGTCCATTTGTTCTCATATACACACACAAGCTCCTAGATCCACAATTACAAGCATGATCAAGCACATACATGATCTCATCAAGTGGTGAGACTCCAACTCAAAACATTCACAGGATTTCTATTTCCATCACAAAGTCATAACAATGCAATTCACAAAATAATTAACTCCCAAAAGTACACCAAGTCTCAAAACTCAGATATAAGCATCCCAAGCCCAAAATTCATCAAATTTTCAACTTTTAAATTTCAATAAAATAAAAAAACCCATTTTACCTCATGTCAAAAAAATCCCAAAAATTTATTATTCTCATCCAAATACATAAGCGTTAAAACTCTAGCCATTAAAACATTCAAAAACTCACATTTTCAAGAATTAGAAATCAATTGGAACAAGCACTCACAATATTCACAACATGCTAAATTTATCCATAACACTCATAATTTTAAGAAACAACATTTACAAGCAACCAAAACAAATTTAAAAAAAGATTTGAAAAGGAAAATCCAAACATACCTTTCAATGGCAAAGAAACCCCAAATAAACTTGGAAAATGAAGAACACTCCACCAAAAATGAGGAAACTTGGAGAAGAAGAAAAAATTCAATCAAGGAAGCTGAAAATTAAATGTCCACAAACTTTTCCTTACAAAATTATTGCCCCCTCTCTCAAATTCAATTTTCTCAAGAAGAATTTGTGAAAAACTCTCTAATTCTCATAAAACCAAGTTATTGAAATGAAATAAAAATTCACCTTTGATGAAATCCCCATATAAATTATAACTCATAAGAAAAATATAAATTCATAAAATTTACAAAATTTTATCAGCAAATAACCATTTATAAAATCCATCATATTACCATAATAAAATCTTAATATAATTAAATCCCCTTAAAAACTTATCAGTTATGACAATTACACCCAAAATCACAAGTCGATTACATTGAATGACATAGGTGCACATGCAAGGAAAATAACCAAAATAAAACATGGAGACACACCATATCATACATCCAAATTATTCATACCAGAATAGTTAGACCTTGTCACACAACAACCAACAAGTGTGTATACATATTGGGAAAATTGTCATCCAAAAGTTAGAATGACATATTCGGCTAAGTTCAAGTTGGCCACATCACTACCTCCAATTTAACCACCGTTGGGGTTATATTTATTTTAGGCATGCTCAGACCTTCCAATTCAAGTGAAGTTGATGTCTAGTACTTGTCCACTTTAGTATAATAGTCAAAGCACATATATATCATGTCAAATAGTAACAAGCAATGAAGGGGAATCAAGACATTGTGCGGGCCTCACAAGTGAGTAACACGACTTTGTCCCTCTTCATACAAGCACATCATACAAAATTAATAAGAAACAACAACATAAGCATAGAAATAGCCAAAACATCAGTAACTCATAAACATGTAACTAATCATCATCCTCATATATCATAAGGAAACATATACATTGATTATATAACATAAACATGTCCATCACATCATATAACCACAATACCATCAAATATCTATTGGAACAATATCATTAATCTCATAAAGCATAATACACATACAACCAATAAGTCCATTAGCCTAGTACAAAATATAGTACACCAGATCATAAAACCTCAAGAACACTTTTAGTTTTGAAGTCAAAAACATCATTTATAAGGCTATGAATGCATCCAAACATCATCATATAACATCATAGAATCTACTAGCATACACATCATACATATATGATCACTACAAAATCATATGAATAAACAATTACTCACATCAGCAATGACATCATATGATCAAAAAAATCTATTAGTAATCAAATGCATCCTAGAAATGCACAACACCAAAATATTAGTCACTAATCATCACACTATAAATGTTGGAATTTCAGAGATATTTTTGAGATATCATACATATATGTGCTGACATTGGTGTTTTGTCATTGATGTCAACATATTCCTACTATTTGAGACAATGTTCTTGTGATATTTAGTGAGATGTTTGGTTTTGTATTACTATTGTATTGAAGATCAGATGCTACAAACATATGGTTGGTTTTTGGGATGTCTGTAGTTGATTCATTTCAATTTATAGAGGTTTGTATTATGATTTAAGTGAGATATTAGTTTATGAGATGTTAAAGGTATTTTGAGATGTTCAATGGTGACAATGTTTTAGTTTTTGGTTTGGTGAGGTTTGGTACTACAATATTTTGGTCCGTGGACCTAGTGGTGTGTTTAGGACATGGATGTTTGTCCTCAGCTTGTATGGTTCATGATTTGTAGGATCACAAGCTATTGTTATTGAATGTCAGAGGTCCCTTTTTTGTTCTTTAGGTTAAGTTCTAAGATGATGAATATTTTTGAGATTAAAGTTGTTGAGGTCGTTACTGTGGCATTTCATGGTGCTTGTTGACATTTCTAGATCGTGTTCCATTCATATTACTAGATCACATTGATTGGTGTGATTGTGTGTGGATATTTTTGGTTGAAGAGCTTATTTCTTTATGTTCTTGGTCGACTTGGTGATGTATCATGTTGCGATGGATCGATGCATACTTATTGGAGTTGTTGTGTGTTCGAGGTTGAAGATTTGGATAATTTCTATGTCATATCCAACATACATTAGATTGCATTGGATATAGTATTGTAATTGATTAAATATTTCATTATTGGGTGTTAAAGGTTGAGCCGACCTTGTTTATTCTTTCAAGTTTGATGAATTATATAAATGTAATTGTATCCCTTTGTAGATCAGGTATGGTATGGCATGTTATGTGTGTGTGTGAAGAGGTATGAGTAGAATTTGGGATTGAGGCAAAGATCAGATTGTATGTACAACATTGAAATTGAACATGCATAAGGAAGATGTTATCATGCAATTCATGATTTATAGATTTTTGTCCACTATGGATTGTAGTCCATGAGATTATTGTAAGGTAGTGTGCCTTCCTTTGGGTTGTAGCCCTTTTTGTATTTGAGAAATGAGCTCTATGTAGTGTGCTTTAATTCATGTGCATTCCCCTTGTAATACTCCTAACAGGGTATAGTGCTTTTAACTGAGTACATCATTTCTAGGTTCCATCCTCTCTGTGGTTTTTCCCCTAACTAGGTTTCTACACATAAATCTTGGTGTTATGTTTTTATGTGTTGTTGTAGATCATTAGTTCCATGCTTAATTATCAGATCTATGTTTTAAGGTTCAAGTTATTCTAAGTTGGTTTATGTTTGTGAGTTTTGTACACAACTAATTCACCCCCCCTCTCTTAGTTGTGTGGCTCTACCTTATTTATATCAATTGGTATCAGAGCTAGTTCCTCTTTGAGAATCTTGATCACTTATCGAGGATGACATCCTTTAAGAAGGAGATTCTGATATTTGAAAGTACTAACTATTCATTTAGGAAACAATGCATGATGAAACATTTAAAATACATTGGAGAGGACCATTGGGAGATCACCGAGAAATCATATGCTCCTCTTGCCAATCTTTCTACTGCTACACCTGATGAGAAGAAGAAAGTTGAATATAACACTAGAGAAATGGAAGCATTGTTGAGCACCTTATCTAATTTAGAATACTCGAATGCCATGGATTTGTATACTGCACATAAGATATGGATAAAGCTTGAGACCTTGCATGAAGGAGATCCCCAAGTGAAGATGACTAACTTGAAAACCTTGAAGGGAAAATACGAGCCATTGAAGATGAGAGAAGTGGAGAAAATTCCTACTTTCCTAAGGTGAATGAGATGGTTTGTGCTATCAAATCTGCTGGTGGTACTCTAGAAGAAGAGGATTTTTTTGCTAAGATATTGAGGTCCTTGCTTGCTTCTTACAAACATAAGATTGATACTATAAAAGAGATCAGGACAATGACTACTGTGAAAAGAGACACATTGAGGGGTAATTTGACTACTTTTGAGTTGAGTGAATTTTATGATGCCCTTTCGAAAATTGAATCTACATTCAAAGATATTATTTCTAAGGATAAGATAAATATAACCCTAGAGAAAGTTAATCTAATTATGCTAAGGAGTTGGAAGAAATTGAAAAATAAGAGGGAAATCTTAAAGAACTTGAAGCCCTTATTGCTCAAAGAGTTCCTAAAGGATTTGGTAAGTATGAAGAAATTTTACAGCTATAAAATTTTTTTCTTACAATAAGATTGGTCACTTTGCTTCTAGATGTCCTGAGAGAGTTCCAAAACATAAGCCTAGGAAATTTTAGCCTAAAATATCAAAATAAATATTACTATGCTACTAATGAAGGTGTGACAAATGATGAATTTGAGAAAGGTGGTAAAAGTTATGATGAATGGGTGTCCATTGCTATTAAAGAAAAATAGTCTAGTTGCATTTAATGAGGAAATAGCCTTTGTTGTACATGTTGAACAAAAGAACTAATAGGTTATTGAAAGTGGTTGTTCACATCATATGAATGGAGATAAGAGTAAACTTGTGAGCTTGGAAAGGTATGATGGTAGTGTTGTTAGATTTGATGATGACACTTCTTGTATGATTCATGGTAGAGGTTCCAATAATATTGATGGAAAGAATAATATTGGTGATTTTTTATACGTTGAAGGACTAAAACATAAATTTTTGAGTGTTGGACAACTAGTTGACAAAGGCCGTGATCTGCAATTCAAGGATGGAAAGTGTAGAATCTTGGGAAGTTCAGGTATTGAGATTGCATCAAGTACAAAGACCAAAGGTAATGTTTTTCACTTGAATAGCGCAAAGAAAAGATGTTTGTTTGCTAAGATTGATGATAGTTGGTTATGACATAAGAGGATGTGTCATGTGAACTTTGATAATATTATGAAGATAAGTGCTACAAAAGGTGTGAGAGATCTACCTAAATTTTTGAAGCCTGCTAATGTGATGTGTAAGGAATGTCAATTGGGAAATCTTACTAGATCTAATTTTAAGAGAAATTCTTATTCTTCAAATGGATTGTTAGATCTTGTGCATACTGATTCATGTGGTCTTGCTAGAACTAGAAGTTATTATGGAGATAGATATTCCATTCTGTTCATTGATGATTATTCAAGGAAGATGTGGGTTACATTTTTGAAAGAAAAATAAGAATCCTTTGAAAAATTCAAAATCTTTAAGGTTATGGTTGAGACATAGATAGGTCTGAAGTTGAAATGTGTAAGATCAGATGGAGGTGGTGAATTCACACCAGGATAATTTAATTCTTTTTATGAATAACATTGGATAAAGAGACAAAAGTCTGCATTGTGGATCCTACAATAGAATGGTATTGCAAAGAGAAAAAACATAACTATCCTAAACACAATTAGGAAAATGATGATTGTAGGAAATGTTTCACATGTCTATTGGAGAGAAATTATTAATACTGCAATTTATATATTGAATCGAGTTCAAATCAAGCATGGTACTAGTAAGATTCGTTATGCATTTTTGTATGGTCATGTCCCTACTATGAAATAGTTTAGAATCTTTGGAAGAAAATGTTATATCAAAAGAGATGAAGATTTACTGAAATTTGATCCTAGATGTGATGAGGGTATCTTTCTTGGTTATTCTACAAAGAGAAAAACATGCAAATGTTACAATAATAGGTTGTGGAAGATAGTTGAGAGTGAAAATGTCAAAGTGGATGAAAGAAATTAAAGACAACCTAGATCTTGTGGATATGATACAAATTATGAAGATATTAGTGCTAATGAGGAGACACAAACACAAAGTTAGAATATAATTTAGATATGTTAGGTGGATCAAGATACATAAGAAATTGAAAATGAAGAAGACGCAGAGACAAAAGAGTCACCTACACATGAAAATCCTAAGACTCCAACATATCTAAGGTTAAATAATTCATAGAAATAGATAATAGGTGACAAGAATAGAGGCGTTGAAACTAGAAGAGGTCTTTCTAGAAATAGAGAAGAGATTTATTTGATTTCAAAGATTGAACCTAAAGATGTAGATGAAGCATGAAAAAATAAATCTTGGGTGAAGGCAGCTATGGAAGAAGAGTTAGATTAGATTGAGAACAATAAAACTTGGGTTCTTGTTCTCAAATCGAAGGATAAGAATGTGTTTGGTACTAAATGGGGTTTTAGAAACAAATTAGATAAAGATAGTGAAGTGGTTCAGAATAAAGATAGAATTGTTGTAAAGGTTACTCATAGATGAAAGGTATTTATTTTGAGGAGACTTTTTCCCATGTTGTTATAATTGAAGCTGCTAGATTATTTCTTGCCTATGCTGCTTATAAAGATTTCAAAGTCTATCAAATGGATGTCAAATCCTAATTTTTAAATGGTGAGTTGGAAGAAGTGTATGTTGATCAACTAGATGGATTTCCACTAATTGATCAGAGTAATATGTTTTTTCAATTGAAGAAAGCATTTTATGGATTGAAACAAGCCCCTAGAGTCAAGTATGCAAGATTAGATAAGTACTTACTGAAGCTTGGATTTAAAAAGGGTACTACTGATAGTAACTTATATTTCAAGATTGATCATGATAATATTTTGATTGTTCAAATCCTTGTTAATGATATCATTTTTGGCGGTAATTGTTAGTTAATGGTTTTGTCACTTTGATTCAATACTCCCTTGCCCACAAAAGTAACGAATTCAACCAACATATGAGTCACTTGTAATGGTATTTACGAGTCCTATCTACTTGTTTTACAAGGCACAACTACCTTCAAAATATGTGCAATGAAAAAAATGGGGTATACTTTTAACCTAAAATTAGAAAAGGTACTAGCATATACCAATAAATATGAAATTAGATGTGAAAAACTAGTTTAAAATGAAGTGAATGAAGATAAATAAATCAAAGTTTAATTATCCACATCCATGAATAATACATAGGAAAAGGGTTAATAACATAATTTTTTTCAACATACAAGTTGTTTTTGAATTCAAAGTTTTAGGAATGAACACATACACACAGTTTAATGTAACAAAATGGGTAATGAAGGGTGATTACAGAAGAATCAAAGTTCATGGTAATCAAAATAAAATATTGGTAGATGCAAAGATCAACAAAATCTTCTTTATTCCTTCAAATCCAAGATGCGGGCTCAAATACATCACACCCCTGTATAGTGAAAACTACGAGGAAAGAAAAATATTGTTCCCCTTTCCACACAAAACTAAAAACTCAAAAAAAAAAAAAAACCTTTCCTTTTTACAATGAAAAAGTATATATCCTGATAAATTCTTGGATTTTTAGTTTTGTAATTGAATCTTGGAAGGAACCACCTCTTGATATTCTCCTTTTATTTTGGAAATTTTATTAGGTTTCACTTAATAGAGAATTTCTTTGGGCATAATGATAGGGGCTTATCAAATAATATCTTTATATTTTGAAGGCTTCTTTTGTAACTATCTCTTTTTAAGACAACTCTTATCCAATGAGATAATTAAACCTCATTCATCTTGTAGAAAAATTAAATACCTAACGATGTTCATCATAAATTTTGCACCTTGTAGAACTCTTGGGTTTTCAATTGAATCTGTCATGTCCTTTCTATTATTTATACATTGTAAATTATTGTAACAACATATGAGAAATGATCCATACTTAACTTCTTGTTTGCAATTCCTCTGCAGTCGATTCATAATTATAAAAAATTGAGTTTGAAACATGTCATCCAAATTGTAGTCTTTGCCTACTTTTTCTATCTCGTAGGCTACATACACAACACAATCGGATATGTTGTTCGGTCGACAGGATTGGTAGACTTTGTAACCAATAATAATTGTTACAAAACTTGTTTCCCAGTCCTTGACCTTATATAATCTCATGGATCTCCCATCTTCAGATGTTTCAATAATTTTCTTCAGTTCATCCATGTTGCTCACATGTAGGGTGCATTCCTTTCCTTCTACCGGTAAGCCCGTGACTGTATGAATTAGGTCTTTTGTTATTCGGATTGTCCTTTCCTCATTTAACCACATAAATTCCTCATGCACGTGACTTAGTACATATCTGACCCATTCCTTATTTAATTTTGGTAAAAATACCATATGTGTTAATCCTTTTATCTCCAAATGTTTCTGCTCATCATTTAGGATTTCATCAATTCTCAACTCTGTGTAGTACACTTTATTGATTTATTCATCTCCCAGTTCTACAATCTTATTGTGAATGAAATTTCTAATGTCATATGTAAGCATGATACTCAGAGGTAACATCGATAGAGCTCCAATATTTTCTTTCTTAGCTGCCTTCAAAGGGTACAATTTGAATTTTGGTGTTGGTTCATCATTGACGCTTACAACTACTGGGTTTTGGATATTAGTTGCCATTGTTCTCAAATGATTCCAAAAATGTAAGTCATCCACTAGGGTTTTATGCAACTCAACTGACTCTATTAAACTAGGGCACACAAATATTTTCAATCACTTCGACAATAATTTATTGCTGATAAAACTTCACAATGGATTGCTCTAGAATCTTAGATGTTGCTCAAATGATTGCTTCAGAAAAGTAAGGTAACAAATTAATAGTGTCGACATGTATTTATTTACCAAAAAGTGAACAAACAACTATTTAGGTAATAAATGCCTTCAATAATAACTTTTTTGTCAATAATCATATATTTTGTCCAATAGTGATGCTTTTCTACTGATTAATTTCCTTTCACTCCAATAGTGAAGCTTGTTCACCAATAACTATTTATCTTCAAAATGATAAAACAATAATATCTAATACTAATTATTTTCATTAAATATGTTCAGTATGAGTTCCATTGTATCTATAATATGCTAACATGTGATCCATCCTATCTTTTCTTATAAAGGGACAAATAAATTTAGCAATTTATTACCGGTCCCTAAGCAAAAACTTACTTGCTTAGCTTGATGATGAGTCATCCTCACTAGAGGTTAGAGGGCTTCCTTCTTGCTTGCTAACTTTCTCCTTCTTGATCCACTTTTTCTTCATATTATTTTTCACTTGTTCTGGATTAATCACAACTTTTCCTTTGTTATCTACATTATCAGCTTGTTAGTATCTACAATTTTGTGCAATATGTCCATACTTGTGATAGATAAAACCTAGCATACCAATTGATCTCCATGCACCTAAATTTCCTCTTGGATTCCTTAATTTGTAGTTCATCGTCATGTGTCCAAAGTGTCCACAAATGTTGTACATAGCTAGAATAGTTCCTTCTCTTCTCAATGTGCTTATCATTTTAGTTGGTGTTCTTATCAATAAAATTCTTGATCTATAGTGTTCAACTTTATGTCCATACCAATTGCACGTGTAACAGTAACCTGCAAAACTTTCTTCTGATGATATGTTGTTATATGTTGATATACACTCTCTTGCTTGATGTCCAAATTTATTGCAATTATTACAATGTCTGTTAAAGGGTGTACCACTTGGATTGTTGACCGATCCACTTCTATAGATATTTGATGTATGACCAAACTTTCAACAATTATAACAAGTAGGTTTTATAGGTTTCTATCCTTGTGTATCGATAAGCTCCTTTAGCTTTTGTGATAGATTCTCTGCTACCGCTTTTGATGATTCATCAATTTCAAAATTTTTGTCATCAATATATCCTAGGCCAGTTGTGTCTCCAAATCTTCTTTGAATTTTCATCTGTTCATCAACTCTTTGTATGCTTAGACCAAACTTAGTGAGTTTCTCATTAACTTCTCTTTCAATTTTCAGATTGGTCTTTAAAGTTTCAACTTCTTTTCTAAGATTTTCGTTATCGGTAAGTATCTACCTTTTTCTTCATTTGTGTCGTTCAGATGTTCACTCGGTGTGTTTTTTTCCTATTGTATCCTTTGAATGATGTCATCCTTGACTTTGAACATTTTTCCCAAATTTCTCTTATCAGTTTCAAGGCTTTCCTTGGCTTCCTCAACAATCTTCATTCTTTCAAGTATTTCAGTCATCCTTATAGCTTGAATTTCAAGTTCCTTTTGAGCTTCATTTAGGTTTTCTTCCAGGTCTATGTTTTTTTCCAATAGATCTTAAATTGTTGCATCATCTTCTTCAGAATTTGTACTCTTTTTTATAGTTCTTCAAGATTTTCTAGACTTATCTGTATGCATTCTATGAGTTCTTTTCTTTTTGAAAATGATGCTCTTAAATTTTTCTTTAGATCTTCATTTTGTGCAAGGGCTTCATCTAGGGATTCTTCCATTTGTCTTTCTTTCCTATACCTTTCCATATTTCAAGATCTACTCTCAAGTTGTTAAACTTTCCCTCTTAGAAAACTTAACTCTAATACCAATTGTTGATTGGAAATGTTAGGTACTAAGAGGGGGGGGGGGGGGGGGGGGGGGTGAATCAGTACTAACAAATTTTCATCAATTCAAACATTTAATCATAAACATATAGTTTCATTCCCAATGTATCGATAGTCCATTGTGTATTATCGATATGTTGTAATTGAAAAAGATGAAGTAAATAAGAGTAACTCATGAAATTATTCACACACTCATAACACATAAATTTTTGGTCTCGCAAAAACCCTTCGTTAGAGGGGGAAAATGCAGTGGGGATGGTACCCACAACTCTTCATTGCAACTAAAAGATTTTTCCGGTCAAGGATACAAACTGTCACTTTATGAGTGACTCACCCTATTAGGAGTAACTGATACATGATTAAATGCATCTGTGGTCTAGTTAGGACTACTCCTCTAAGAGATTTTATCCTGCCTATATGGCATTCACCCTATTAAAATAATTACAAAAAGTTCATACAACGAACTTCAATAGTCCTGTTAGAGACTACCGGGTTAAGGGATTTATATTACCTTGTAGAAAATTGTTAGGATTCCTTAAAAGATAGTTTACCTACTTGTGCTTTCCTCCAAAGCTTATTAGCTCCCTTATGCTCACTATCTTTGTCTTCAAAATCTTTTCTCCTTCGCTGCTTGTTTTTCACTTTTTCTCTTTCTCCGCTCTCTCTTCTTTTAATCAACTTTCTCTTATTTTTAACCTTGATATGCTTCTTGTTCATTGATCCATATAATCCTGACCTTAGATCTTAGGGTCCCTTAATCTTGATCTTTTCAATAAACTATTTTCTCTTTTTCCTTCTGTCAGTTGTAATACACTGGTTTCCTTTATCCAATATCTATCGACTTCCGATAACTAACTCCCTTATTCTAATAACTGTCTTAAGTATCTGATAACTCATTTATCTTTTCAATAGTATAAATCTCACATTGGTGATGTTTGACATCAATGAAAAAAATTATTCTCATATTTCCAACATTATCTAAGATCATAGTTTCAAACTGGGATAGTAAGTTTGTTGGTTATTTTTGGAGGACACTTCGAAAGAAGATGAATACTTATTTGAAGTAAAGTTATACTTTTCCTCCATAGGCCAATGGAAAAATTGAGATTTTGAATAGGATTTTAGGGAACTTACTAAGGTTTTTAGTAGTGAATTTGGATTTAGTCTTAAATCTAATAGAGTTTGCATATAACAATTCGATAAATAGGAGCACATGGAAGACACCATTTGAGATTGTTACTGGGTCCAATCCTAAAGGAGTATCAAAATTGAGAGACATCAGTTATGATGTTAAGAGGAGTGTTGAAGGAGAGTGATTTACAGAAGTTATGAAATCATTGTACGAGGAATTTAGACAACTTTTGGAGAAAATGAATCAAGCTTATAAAAAGAGAGTAGACATAAAGCGAAGACACAAGGAATTTAATGTAGGAGATGAAGTCATGGTATACTTGCAAAAGGGAATATTTCCTATTAGCACTTATAAAAAGTTGAGAATGAATAAATTTAGGCTTAGTAATATCTTGAGGAAATTTGATTTAGGGAACGCATGTATGAAGTAGAATTACCCGAAGACATGGATATATCACCTATAATCAATGTTGCTGATTTTTATAAGTATCATGAATTATATTTCAGTAGAAATGATGGATCATATGTTGAAAAAAGTATCTTAAGAAATAAATGGATTAGATAGAGGAGTTTTTGGACAACATAGTTGGAAGGACTACAAGAGGTAAGTAATATATGGAGTATCTTGTCAAGTGGAAGGACAGACCAATGGAAGACTCTTCACGGATTTCCTATGCTAAGGTTGACCATTTTGGTTATCCTTTGGCCCCCCAAAAGTGAGAGGATCACTTTTCAAATAACCCCAGGTGTTTGATGTAGGATCATCTTGGGTTCTTGGAAATCTTGCATCAACCAAATATATTTGTTTTCCTTTTTTCCAATTTTATCAGTCTCAGTGTTTCTTTCTATGATCATTCAGTTCAGATTCTTTTCTCTTGTAATCATTATAAAGTGTTTTTGACCTCGTGCTAAAAATTTTCATAGGATCACCCATCATTTTTTTTCCATGCATGAGATCTCATCGATTCTTGGTGGGAATGTCTTGTTCTTCATATTATCTGGCTAGTCTTGTGTTTTTTATCTTGCGAAGGTATTTTTATATAGGTGAAGCTTAATGACTTATTTATTGATGTTACAATGTCTGCAATTGATCTACTTGAGGGATCACAATTCATGTTCTATTCATTGGAGAGGGATCCTTATGATTTCAGGTCCTGACCTATTTGTTGTAATACATTTTCCTTGCATTGGTAAATGTAATCTTTCTAGGCTGACCTAAGGTTTGTGAAGGCTTTATAAGATTTTTAATTTCTTCTCTTGGTGATCAAGGAAGAATAAGATAGAATCATTATGAATTGATCAATAGCTTTGCATTTTTTAATATGATATTTGAGATTGGATGAAAGAAAGTTTCTATAGAAGGTTCATGTAGCTATTGTTTCCTTTAGATCATATAAAAAACCCTATTGAAGGTTCTAATCAGACATGTATGCCTGGAGTGTAATGCTACTTGTAGCAGTTCTTGTAACTAATTAAATGATAATAAGAAGGCTAATGTTGCATTCATTTCCTTTTTTCCTTTTGGC
The DNA here is from genome assembly GCA_027943335.1 of Chamaecyparis obtusa. NCBI lineage: Eukaryota > Viridiplantae > Streptophyta > Pinopsida > Cupressales > Cupressaceae > Chamaecyparis > Chamaecyparis obtusa. The sequence goes on from BSBK01004801.1 coordinate 2,163,654, forward strand.
TTCTGTTGTGTGACTCTTGCTGCAAGGATTTGTTGGAATCTTTGTGGTCCCATTGTCCTTGACTGCATCAATTGAAGATCTAAGAGAAAAAAACCTCCATCGGGCCTAAAACCACTAAAGCATAGTGCCCTAGGACAAGGCCGACTTAGGTGATCTAGTCTAGGACAAGGCCTACTTACTCGACCTAGTCCCAACAAGTTTATTAAGATTTTATCCTGGGGTGTAGGAGAGTATGATGAAGAGGGATGGTGAAAATCAGAGTCCACTAGGAAATCAAGGCAAATATCAAAATCTAAAAGTGAATGCATAGGACCTAGGTGGAAAATGAATTAGGTGAATGGATGGGAAATAGGAAATCATGCATAGAAGCTAGAGCCAACATCAATTTGTAAAAAGGAGAAGGACCTATATTTGAATCAAGTATGTATTTAAGTGCAATATGAGGTCCTACCATAAGAAACACACTAAAGTAGGCTAAAAATGGTCCCAAAATGAGCATAAATTAATTGCTTACTTTTTAGGATGGTACAATTTGTAGTGTAGAATTTTATTGGAAATCTATAATTCATTGAAAATTGTAAGAGTGCATTAACATAAGTCAATACTAACACCTTCATAGACCTAGTGTCATTGTTTGGTACCAGTTAATAGCAAGGTGCAATGAAATTGCACCATTAAAAATATACATGCATTTTGATATGCATTACAATATTGATGCATTTATAAGACATGTTCATCTCTCAAACAATCAATAGTGGGTTTCCTAAGGACCACAAACCACCATTTCTTATGCATTAACATGATCTTAACATGGACATATCAATGTCTTTGCAATACCATTCTCTCCAAAAATCCATTATTGGTTGATGAACAACAAAGACATGTTATTTTACAAAAGAATTTGTAGTGCTCAAGTATAGTGCATTCCACAATTCTTTCAAGATTGGTAAATTACAACATAATATAACACAAAATCACATTTTTAAAATGTGTATGCCCATTTTCTAGCACTTAACATGAAGTTGCAATGTAATTCCATCAAATAAGAGTGACTATAATTTATTATTCAATGTCGTTGCTCTTCTTTAACCAACAACGAAGACACATGGTTCTTCAAATGAATTTCTAGTGTTGAATTGTGGTGCACTCTACAATTATTTCAAAATTGGTAAATTACTACATAATCTAGCATGAAATGAATTTGGAGACCATGTATCCTGGTTTGTAATAGACAAGAAACTTGTAGATATATCATAGCTCATTGAACATCAATGAAAAGAATTTGTTTAGCTATACAACTAGTTTTCCTACGTGGAAGAGTAGTTCATGTGTATGTCTACACAAGTTCCAATTTATGTGGTAGTCCAAACCTAGGATGGCCCACTTATGGCCTTTCCTAACAAATGGTGATAGAGATGTAGTGAGTTTATACTAGGTTGTGTTATTCAATTAACATGAACAACACATGGATCAATTAATATTATATCTCATCTCATTAACTACTACTGTTTTAAGTAAGAAAATGTGCATTAATCTCTACAAAATTATTGAGTAAAATAAATATATCAAAAATTCATTTGTATATAGCTTACTAAATTCTTTCTAAAAAGGAAACATGAATGTTTTAAACATTTCTATGAAATGATTTGAATCAGGAACATAAAATTGACAGTAAATTGAAGCAACATGTTAATTAGATAGGCAACTAAAATATACACAAAGAATAATCAAAATCATAAACAATTGAAGTCAAACAAATGAAGTAGAGATATAAAGGAATGAAGGAAAATGCACTGGCAAGTGAAAAAGAGAGTGGAGAACATTCATGAAACAAACAATGGAAAGTGAGTGCGATGTGTGATGAAATGAAACATTAAGTGTCTAATGAATTGGGTACTGAATAATGTTTTCTTTGTATTGATATATATGTAGCTATGTGTGTGTGAGTACATATATAAAACTTGTTAACGGGGTTTTCAATAATTATGTTAATGGGGTTTTCACCTATTCTGGTTATGAAACATAGGGAAAAAATAGGGCATGTAAATGTGAAGGTACACTTAGTAAATTCTAGAAGTGGAAAGGGAAATGGTTGATTGTGGAATAAATCAACAACATTTAGATCACATTGAAGTGAGAAATGCAACAGGTGGACTTGAGTTTCCAAACAGTTAAGTCTAGCGGCAACTGATGTTGCAAAATTTAAATATGTAACACAACATCGAATGATCGCAAAAACCTTTCACTAAGTCAAGTTTACCATTAGCAACATGACTATACCATTCATCTGTGATACAATTTCCCTATTGTACATTTTGGTGAACCTGCCTCCTCTTACATACTTTTTATTGGGTAGTTAGATCCCCTTTGCTACATCTCATTGTGTGCATTATATTAGATCCCATATTTATCACTCTATATGCATATAGATCTATATGTTTATCTTTTTTTAAATCTAAATTAGTTTCTTGATCTACTTATTCATATTGCATTACATCATAGTCTTATCATTTTTATTAAATCAACATTATATGAGTTACATGATTCTTATTTTCATAGTTAAATCTAGATCTACTTGTACATGCTTTACATTACATCTTTGATTTTGATAGTTAGATGTGTCTTTCATTAAATATATTCTTTGATTGGATTGCATATCTCTTTCAAATCTTTTAATTTTATTACATTCATATTTTCTCTCATTCCCTTGTGAATGAGTGGTATTACTATGAGTCCTACTTATAACATTCTGATTAGGAGAAGTCATAGACTTATGGGTTCTTTTGATCCCGAGCCTTCTATTTTTAGTAGGAATCTTGATGAGATCAACACACATACTAGTGACATCAATCCAATCATGGAGAGAAAATATTACCATTCTTCTCTTGATGAAGATTAATCTTTAAGAGTCCATCCTATACAAGTTCAGAAACTTTCCAATGACTTTGAGAAATTTGAACAATGGTTAGGACAAGAAAAATCAAATTCCAAAGTCTTTTTTGTTGTAGAGGGCTTAAGGAAGTTAATTCATAATGATGAACATGGTCAAAGAGAATATATTTCCACAACCCATGATAATCACCATTAAGCATTTCTGGATTTGATTGTGTTGTAAATTGTTTGCATCAATGTTTCGAATCACACTCTATGATTCATCATCAGGATGAGCATAAGAGAGAAAAAGGATAATATGAACACGGTGTCAACATCATGCGTAGTATCTCTAATCTCATTGATAACAATGTCAAGCCTATTAGAGATTATGCTCAAGAGTTAGGCTTCATTCCACCTACCACTAGTGTCAAGACCTTTATGCCTATTTCTACCTCAATTCCTAGTGTGTCCACCTATGCTCCACACATCATAATGAATTCAACTCAAAACCTCAACTATACACATGTTAACATTTCTAACCCTATTGTCTCTACTATCTCTTCAAGTGTTCCATGCGTGTCTTTACCTTCATCAATGCCAACTCACAATAGTGTGTCCTTTTCATATTCAACTATTCCTTCTATCTCTCACAATGCTCCAAACATTTCAAACATATCTCGATTCTCCTCCTACCATCCTTTCTATTGATTCTACTATTAATAATTTATCTCGAATTGTGTCTTCTTTGCAACAACAAATTGCTTGAATGACTCAATTCAAGTTCAACATTCCTACTTGTGACATTTCTAGTCCTTTGTCTTTGGATATTATCCATGTTTTTATTTCACAATACATTGAGATCCCTCATCTCGAGACTTATAATGGTAAAAGTGATCCTTTGAATCATGTCAAAACCTTTCAAACATTGTGTAGTGATTTCTCTCATGATCATAGGTTCATTGCTAAACTATTTACTAGAACCTTTTACAAGAAATCATTGCAATGGTATCGATCTTTTCCTCCTTATTCTATCGATTCTTTTCAAAAACTTGCTAATGCTTTCATTCAACAATTTCAAAATAACATTGGTCCTAAGATTTCTATAACTAATTTAATACATTGTAAACAAGGTGTTAGAAAAAGTGATTGATCTCATTGGTAGATTTAAAAAATTTCATGTTCATATTTCTTATCCCATTCTTGATATTGATGTATAATGTATTTTTATTTCTAATTTACAAAAATACATTAGAGATAAGATTCTACTTTCTGAATTTTCCACTTTTACTCAATTATGTGCATTGCTTCATAATTATCAACTTCAAGTGAGTCAGTTTGAGATCACCACTTTAATGACTTTGGTTGATAAGAGTGATGCCACATCCAATAATTTAACAAGTTTTAGAAACCAAATAACTTCATTAAGATCAATAATTCAACCATGTTGATGAGAAAGTAGCATTGTCATTTGTTTTTAGACCTCATAATTTTAATCAGCTTTCTAAATCTTTGCATAATGTTATGTTAAAATTGATTAATGCTAAAGTGTTAACTCTTCCTCCTGCTAAGCTAAATGACACATCCAAACCTTTACCCAAACACTTTGATCGCAAATATTTCTATCAACACCATCGTCAACATAGTCGTGTTATTGAAAAGTGTTTCCATTTGAAATTTGTTATTCAAGACCTCATTGATTATAATTCTATATATATTGAGGCTGTTAATTGTCAAGGAAAAAAATCTGTAGCACCTCCCAAATAAAACTGTAGGATTTGAGCAATACAAATCCACAAAACTCGAAGATCACCTGCATACAAAAACCTGTTACAAGGAAGTAGAGACAAGAAGAGGGCAAGGGTTTGACTCAAAAATATGAAGAATAAAATATCCTCAAATAATGAATGAATTGAATGTACAATGGATCATCCATGTAAAGGAGACTGAAAGCCTTGAAAGGAAAACCTAAAAAATAGAAGTGCATGTAATAATTAGTTAAATTATTACAAGACTAATGCATGCAAGTTTATATTTAAAACAACAAGTGCATAAGTTTAAATCAACTAGTGCATGTGTGTTTAAATATAAATAACTAAAAATAAAAGTGTTGACATCTTAAGAAATGAGTAAAGTTATTTAATATAATTAATACTTTACTCAAACACCCCCCCTTAAGATGAGCAACAATGCAGCTACAAACAATGCAAGAAGAAAGAAAAGGAAACTACAATGCTGAAAGCATAAAAATGGGTCCCGGCAACATGGCTTGATGAGGTACCTAGCACAACCAAATCTCTATAAAATGGAGAAATAGAGAAAACCTAGTGGGAAAAAACCCTACTCCAAAAAGAGATAGAAAAATGTAAAAAAAGAAATAGCTCAAGAGACTCTTTCAAAACTATAAGTACAACCAGCCCCCCCATGAGAGAGGGATGAGACACCAAAGCCCCCCTAGAATAATGGAACCCCTGTGGAAATGATCGAACCAATGGAACTCCAATGCGGAAGAAACAAAGGCATAGAACAAGGAAACCCCTGAATGAGAGGTGAAACTGGAAGGCCTAACTAATGCTCAAATGAGAAAACATGAGGATCCTGGAAGGGAATCCCCAATGTAGGTGGTGTGACAGGTGTGTTGAAACTATCATGAAAGAGGAGATGAACATCCTCTGTAGAATCCTCAACAAGTGCACATGGTGGCTCAATGAATGGAGCTGGAGGGTCAGGCAGTGCTGAAGAAGAATCCTCCACAATACAAAAGTTCAAGCGACCTGACTGCACCACATGAGGCTCTCACGAAAGAGGAGAGCTATGATATGACAATGGAGATGGTGGACCAAAGTGTGAGAAGGTGTAGAGATGGGTGGAATGATCAACTATCCATGTAGCAACAATGCCTCCTGTCGCACTATCCCGAATGAAGACTAAATCTGTAGTGAACTCAACTATCTTCCCTGATCCAATGTGTGTAATCTAATAAATCAAGAGAAGGTTTACAGACAGAGATGGAACATACAATACATCATTAAATGTGTCATTCTGAATGCCTACTGAACCTTTCCCGCAGACTGTCAAGATAGTGTTATTCCCCATGAGAATATGAGGAATGGGAGAAGCCTCAACAGTAGAGAAGACCCCTTGAGAAGATGCCATACAGTGAGAAGCACTTGAATCTAGTATCCAAGGGACCTGTGAAGGGGATGCAATGGATTCCCGTAATGCATGACCCTATAAAAAATCATGTCCAAATGTCCAAGATGTGGAAGAAGACTGAAAAGCAGACCCCTGTGAGGTAGAAGAGGATGGAGAGGAAACAGTGCTCTTCTGAAGAAGAGCTTGCAAATCTTCAATATGTTTCTCATGGCCATCAAATCTCTTCTGAAAACAATGTGACTCATCATGAGGTCCCTTCTGACAATAGGAATGTGTAGGTCTCTCAGTCTTATGTTTCTCTTTCTTAGAAGAAGATGGTGGGCCAATAGAGTGCTGAGAAGAGGAATCTAATATCTGCTTCGGCTTGTGCTTCTGCTTTCCTTTGGATGGCTGGGCAACCAATGCTTGGTTCTTTGATCCTATTACAAAGTCCAACTGAGTAAGCTTGGCTTGCTCTCTAGTCAAATGATCACAGAACACCTCAAAAGTGGGCATGGTGAATGTAGGTCCCAAAGCATCCATGGTAGAATGAAATGTAGAAGAGAATATCTGAAAGTTTCCCCTAAGCTTAGACATAATTAGATAAATGCACTCTTTATCAGTCTTTTGCTTTCCACATCCATGCAACAAAGATCTTTGATGTTTGAACTTCATCAGAAAGTCCTCGATAGAGGGAAAAGAATCAGGTACAAGAGAGGTAAGCTCTGCCTCAATTTGAAGTGCTCTGAACTCATTCATTGTACCAAACAAGGTGTTTAGCTTGGTCCACATAGCTAGAGGGGTATTGCACCCATCAAGATGAAACTGCAAGCTGTCTAATACCTATAAAGCAATCAACCCCATAGCCTCATCCATCTTATTTTGATGCTGCATGATCTCAAAGGGCCTCTGTAATACTGGTTGCATTGCATCTAGACAAGACCAGAGCCCTTTTGAACAGAGAAGTCGTGTCATCAAGGTTTTCCATGGGTGATAATTATGAGGGGTCAGAAGTTCTAGACAAGAAGAGGTCTTGGCCATTGTTTTTTAGAAGGGTTTTTTTTTTTTAAATATCTTGTTTAACTGATAGAAACAAGAAAATAACACCCCCCCCCCCCCACAAGCCAAATATCGAACCCCTAAGCCTAGAATGATATGTTTTATCAAGAGAAGAGCAAAAAAGATTTAGAACTGAATCTTGTGTACCTTAAAAAAATTATGATAAAAATAGGCAGAAATATGGATGGTGCTCGAGAAGAGCTTTTCGACTCTTCTTTCTAATCGAAAAATGGAGCTAATTTGAGCAAATTAGCCCCCCCGGAATGCAAGAAAGAGAATCTGACTTTGACAGAAAACAATGCAAGATAGATGACAAAAAAAACACTACATTAACCATCATGAGAGCATTGGGCTCAGAACCAGCTTTCCAGCAATATCTCATTTGCCCGATTTCGACACCATATGCTCAAGTTATGAGCAAAATACCAACTGGTGCGCTAGAGAGCCCAAAAATGGTGTAAATGAGGATGATGCATGCTGATGTCATCAAATGACGGGCTTAAATTTGATGGCCAAATGGCTGTCGCCACCCAAAAAGAAAAAAAATATTTTAATTTTTTTTCCAAAATCGCATGCGCGCCTCGAGATTCGTGTCAAACCTTTTGGATTTGTTTGCCTCGATTTGTGTGCACTTTTTTTTTGTGGGGTCATGATTTGTGTGGCAGACAGCAAAATTTTTGTCTCATTTTGCATGTCAATCAGTACAAATTTTGCTTCGAGAAGCGTGCAAATCTATATAATTTCTATCTCGTGAAGCGTGCCAAGCTTATGGTACCCAAAATGCAAAGTTGTCAAAATTGGACATGCCTTATATCGAAATAGGGGTTTTTGGGCACTGCGAGCTCAACGGTGAGGTCTGTTTGAGCTCAAAATGCACCAAAATTTAGAGACCCCCTAATTTCAATAAAAAATAACCAAAAAAGCCCTAATTTGAATCCTTCAAATGCGAACAAGCTGTTGCAGATTAGGCTCTGATACCATGTAGGATTTGAGCAATACAAATCCACAAAACCCGAAGATCACCTGCATACAAAAATCTGTTACAAGGAAGTAGAGACAAGAAGAGGGAAAGGGTTTGACTCAAAAATATGAAGAATAAAATATCCTCAAATAATGAATGAATTGAATATACAATGGATCATCCATATAAAGGAGATCAAAAGCCTTGAAAGGCAAACCTAAAAAATAGAAGTGCATGTAATAATTAGTTAAATTATTACAAGACTAATGCATGCAAGTTTACATTTAAAACAACAAGTGCATATGTTTAAATTAACTAGTGCATGTGTGTTTAAATATAAATAACTAAAAATAAAAGTGTTGACATCTTAAGAAAGGAGTAAAGTTATTTAATATAATTAATACTTTACTCAAACAAAAACTTTCAAATATATACCAACCCTTTCCATATCATTCAACCAATACCATTGATTCTACTCAACCTTTTTCTTCTTCTTCCACTCATGGTGTTGACGATAAATGTAATGGAGCCAATAATGTTGTCAACCTCATTGATTGAAATGAACCTAAACCTGAGCTTTGTATTACCTTTGACCCTACTGAGATGATTAAGGAACCCAATGGTCCTCTTTATATTCTGGAAAAGGTTAATGGCCTTCATTTGTGCGGTGTCCTTATTGACCCTACTTACATGGTTAATGTGATAATTGAATAACACCTTTTCAATGGAAGATTGCAACATGATTTTATGATAAATCTAATGTTACGATTCAAACTTAAAATGGTTTCCTTTATCTTTCCCATGACTCTATTTCATTTTATGTTGAAGTTTGTGGTAAAAATTTAGTGTTACCTTTACTATGGTTCCAACTTCTGATCAATTTCATGTCAAACTTGGTCTTCCTTAGCTTACCTCCATGAAAGTCATGGCCTCTCCTATTCATAAGTGATTGAAATCTCCTTACAATGGAAAAATCATGATTGTTACCCATAGCCTCTATCAACCTTTAGTTCCTCAAGAGTTTGTCAACCTTGATTTCTTTTGGCCTTCTATGCCTCAACCAACTCAACCCCACAGAGATAATCTATTATGATCACATCAAGCCTACAAGATCCAAAAGACTTGTGAGATTACAAACTTAAGGATATTCCATCTCCTTTTTTTGGATGTGTACTTATTCCTACACCACCTACACCTCCTATATATGATTTAGTTCCATCTCCTATATCTTATAAGCGTTATGTCTATGTTGTCTCTCAATCTAGTGTGGTTCCTTCCATTCTCCCCCCTAAATAAAAATAGGATTTAAAGTTGATTGATCCTGAACCAAGCCCAATTTCTACCAAAACCAAATATATATGCCATGCTTGTGACCGTCATTTTAAATTTCATGCTAGATTCCATCAATGTGCTTCCCAAAATCCTTCATCTCCCAAAACACCTACTGATGCTTTGACTCCCTTTGATCAACCTATGCTTGAGCCAAAGGAGGAAGTTAACTTGAAAATTATGAAATTGAACAAACATAATAATTTTATTTGTATCTTTGATTCTATTAATTAATTTTGATGAATACGATTCTCTTGATGATGATGCTTTTGATGTTCCTAATACAAATAACGATGATATTCATGCTAGTGATTTTGATGATATGTTTGAGCTTATTGATGTTAATCATGATTTACCAGCTATATTTTCACAACAATCATCTCTTAATCCAAGTGACGATAAAAGTGACCCATATTTACAAGGTCCTTGTTCTAAACTGGCTATTGTTCCATCTACCATGCTTGATGTTTCTCCTCTTGCGTGTTTCCCACCTACCCTAAACACTACAGACTAAGATGGGGGTGCATGTGATATTCCTAACTAGCTCCTCTAGTGCAGTGGATTTTGCGTGTTTGTCTGTTGTAATGTGCTTCCCTCGTGATGTGTTGCATGTTATATGTTTTTTTAGATTTCTTTAAATGAACCTTGTTGCTCTATAGGCGCAAGGTGATAAACGAATCAAAATATCATAAACATTCTTCTATTTGTATCTCACTTCTTCTATATGTTGTTACATTTTGTGTTGTGCATGTGTCATTGTTTGTAAATGTTCCTTTATGCTATTTGATTAGGGATGACCCAAAATGGTAGCTACCTATTCTTTTTGGTCTCTGTCATTTTATCCCCAAAAGACTCTTCTTTGTAACTCTTACATGTCATTCTTCAATTGTGTTTGTAGTTCTACTACCTTTGGGGGATTATGATAGTTCATTTTGATATAATATCTCATGTATTATCATATGATCATACTAACCCCAAATTTAGTAGATCCCTTTTGTTCTCTCTTTCACAATGTGTTTATTTCCCTTAATTTTTCCTTTCTTGGGGGCATCTCATAGTGGAAATGTTTCTTGTGGGTGCATGTATGCTACGTTAAAGACATTGCTCCTATTAAGGCATTTGAAATCACTTTAATGTGGGGGCATATACTCCACTCTATGTTTCAAATTTCACACACACGTACACAATGATTCAATGAAACATCACTTGTGAATGGACAAAGAGACAATGCTTTCCTTGTGTTCATCCTTTCATTAGGTCCGTTAAAGGAGACAAAGCTTTCTTTGAGGATTGATCCTCCTTATTTGATCCCTAAGGAGACAAAGCTTTCCTTAGGCCTGATCTCTTTTCTTGATTCCTATGGAGAATGCTTTCCTTAGGACTTATCACCCTTATCAGATCCCTTAATGGAGATAATTATTTCCTTAAGGACTAATAATTTGTTATGGATTGACTAGCGTAACACATCTTGCTAGACCTTTCAATGCTATCTTTTGCAATGCTTTCCATTTATGTGATCCATAGTTAGGCAATCCCTTACTAGGATACTGATCATGCTTCTCTCTCCTTTTATTTCTCTTTATTATGAGAGATGCCTATGTTATCTTGGTTTTAGATTTGATGAATACTTGATTCACTTGGAGGCTTCATGTTTCTTTGTCTCCTTGACCTTGATAAGATCATTCTTATGCATTGATCTACTTTATTGTGAGTATGAGTTCATCTCATACTCCCGCTAAAGTGGGGGGTAAATGTATAGTCCTAAAAATTTAACACCCATAGTTGAATGCTTTAGGACCTATTAGATCCCATCTTGGTGATTTCAAGGTTTGAACACCCATTATGCTTGATCCTAGAAAGCTATCTCTTCTTCTCCCACTCCTATTTTCTCTCCTTGAGATCCCCTTTAAATTTGAGCCCATTTTGCTAGGGACATGTCACCAATGGAAACATGTCCCTAGGACAGATCTCCAATGGTGACATGTTCCCAGGATACATCGCCAATTATGACATGTCCATAGGTTTTGGGGCCCAAACTCTCCTTAGAGCCCGATGCTAAGGTCCTATTTTGAGATTTTTATCTATGGTTGACCTAGATCATATTTGAATCACAAAATGATGGAGTTAGTATAAGAAACCCTTATCTCTCCTCATTTTGATATATATTAATGATCTACAACTTTGGCAACCAAGCTATCAAGATTTGAAGCAAGTAAGAGCAATTGGATTCAAGATTTGAAGGCAAGCATCCAAGATCAAGATCTCCAAGTCTCCAATTCTTCAAGATTATTCAATATAAGACAATCTTCTCCATTTGATGCAACTTATTCTCCCATGATGACCAAGTAGAGGAGTTATCAAATCAATCAAGAAGATCAATTCATTCATCCATCTTCTCTCTCCTATTTGTAAGTGATTATCAAGTATATCTACATCAAGATATAGGAGTGTAAATCATAGATCTATGTATCTATGAAGGAATCCTTGATTTCACATTACATTCCAAGTTCAACTCTTTGTATTTCAAGCACATTCAAGAATCCTCATGGATTTGAGTGATTTCTACATCCATCCATGAGGGTTTATCCAAGGTAAATCAATAATTTTCCCTTTTAAATACCTTTCTTTATGTAATCTCTTTCATATTTCAAGGTTTATTCCTAAATAGGGGTTTGACCAAGGCAAACCCATTTCCACAACCTTTTTCCATTTTTTTTTGTGTGTGTAAGAATAGGGTACAAAGTCATCAAATCAGATTTGGGAAGTACAGGAACAGTTTCAAGTTCTGTGAAAGTTTTAGCCAAAAACACTAGAAACACGTTGCCAAAATCAACTTGTCCCATGGATACGTCGCCAAACTCAACATGTCTCAGCCACTTTTGGTTCAAATTTCTATCACATGTTTGCTTCTTCTTCTTATTTTTGTTTATGTCAGTTTTAGTTCATTTTCTATCTGTTATAGTCTATTTTCAGTAGCTTTTTGGAATATTTTCTAATAGACCTATTACATCACCTAATCATTATCATTGCATTCATAACATTACTTAGGAAAGGACATATCTTGTTCCCAATCAATGCTTGAATCACCTCTTGAGCCTATTGGGGGCATTCTTCCTTCCTAATGTGCAATCAATGCAATGAGGAAGTAATTCATTTACCACATTACATATTATATTTCTCTCCCCATTTTCCCTATTGTATAATACACACACACACACATGTATGTGTGTGTGTGTCTATACATACATACATATGTATGTATAGATATATGTACATATATATGTATATATGTATGTGTTTGCATATGTATATACATATATGTATATCTATGTCTATATTTATATATTTGTATAAATGTTTGTGTGTGTGTGTACAATTATAAACACATGTGCGTATACATTAATTTAAAATATATACATTTGTATATATAATGAAGCACATATATAGACATGCATTTTTATGTCCATATTCATAAGCTTAAAAACATAGAATATACATTTGACAATAAGTGAACCTTGCAATCTCGACACGTGTATTTAAAGCCCATGAAATTGATAATTGAAAAATCCCTTAAAGAATAATCCCCTTCCACATTAGACTTTTCAATCATTCTTCAACACATTCTTAAACAACATGAACAAAAAAATGTCAAAACCCCATGAACATAATTACCAAATACCCCTTTAACAAATATAGTGAAACCCCCCCTACCAGAATAAGTGAATATCCTATAAACAATTTGACCGAATACCCCATTAACAAATTTAGTGAATAAGTGAACAGAATTACTGAATATCCTAGTAATAGATTTAGTGAATACTCCATTAAAAAATTTAGTGAACATCCCAATAACAAAATTATTGAATACCCCATTAATAGATTTAGTGAATACCCCGTCATTTGTATTGGTGAGTGCAGTGCATCTATTAATTGTTGAGTTATTTAGAGAGTTAAGATTTTGAGTTAAAAGGTACAAGATTAATCCTTGTCCATAAACAAGTGTCATTAAATGTGCAAGATTTGTTACTTACATTGTATCCCACAAATTTGTAAACTTTCAAGATCCTACTTTCCAACATTAACAAGTCATGTTTATGAAAATCTAATTATATTGAAACCTTTATAGCAATCTAAAATGAAAAACTTCATCTAAATGATGAAGGAGGATTTGATTTAATAATGTGATTGAACTATACAATCACAAAATGACATTGAAAAGGAAGAGTTGGTTGCATCGTTAAAGATCATCTTAAAATAGATAGGTGCCTTCTAGTTCTCTTACCAACAAACAATAATAAAGAAAAGGGTCCTATTTCTATTGAGAAAATTTTCACAAATATAGACACTTATAAAGGGGAAGAAGTTTGAATTTGATAAAGATTTAATTTATTAATAAGTTGAGATAAAGGTATTTAATTGTTCTTTCAATTCTTCAAATTCAAGAACAAGAAGGAACATATAGAGGACATCCAATACCAGTACCATAACTAAGTGTGTGTTAAGATCAACAACATAACAAAAATATTCATTTTCATTATAAAATTTATTTCTCAATTTATTTTCTCAAAGCTTGGTAAAGTATAGTTTTCCTCATTGTGTCCCAAATAAAATAGATGAAGATTAACAATACTTCATGGATATGACACTCATTATTGATGAGCTCAATCTAATGTTGCAAGTATGTTAAAAAAGAAGAAGCTTTCCTGGAGATTATTCTACAACTTATTTCTTAAATGGAAGCTCCTTGAATGGGCTCAGTAGACAACAAGAATACTTACTTTGTATAAATAACCAACACAATTTATCGGCATCTAAAATACTTATGTAAAGGAGAATTCATATACATGTGAAATAGCTAATATTCTATCATGTTATAAAGTCTTCTTAATATTCTAAATAAAGATAAACACTTTTAAGTGAATCAACATTTAAATGACTAAGTATGAAGATTAACTAAACAATTTATTCATTACTATATTTCTAATCATATAAATAGTTTGAAATGATGCCTCTATGTCAGAGACATTGCCTACACAAATAGATGCTGAGAAAGTTTGTCGAAAGTGCATAATAAAACTAATAACAAACGAGTGTGAAACCCAATTAATAGAACAAGTGTGAAACCCCATAAACTAATAGAATGAAAACCTCATAAACAAATAAAGTGAAAACCCCATTAACAAGATAGGCAAAAATCTCATTGACATAATAATTGAAAATGATGAGCTTCTAGACTATTGAAACAATAAACCCCTTGAACTTTATAATTGGAAACCCTTTCAATTTAAAAACTCAAAACACAATCAATAGTACATTTTTTTTTTATGAAACGACCATAAACATAACAAGAACAAATGACATTGCTCTATATTGAAAGTAAAAATGACTGTATGCAAATTAGTTGGATACTATTCTAAATGATGAATTAACTAATAAAAGGTTAATAAATCTATCTAATAAGCAAACTACAATGAAGAATGCAATAACAAATGAAACCAAATTAACAATTTACTTTCACCTACAAATGCAGCTTGTCTCCATTGTCCTCCTAGCCTTGATTTCTTGAAGATGTTGAGCTCTCAGATTTCCAAATGAAGCTCTTTCCCAAGATGATTCCAAAGTGTGGAGATTGAATGAAATGAGTGCACAATTAAAACTTGATTATGCAAATATGGTGGATGAAATGCAAATGATGGGATGATAATATGGATGCTTGATTGCTTGAATGCTTGGATGCTTGAATGCTTGTTCTAAAAAATACCTATTATCTTTCAAATGGAAAATGAGGCTCCTTTTATAGAGTTTTGGAGGATCTAGGCCTAGGTGGCAGAATCCTACGGTTGAGAATGAAAGGTGGAAGATCCTAGGGCTAGAATTGACTTGGTTGAAGGAGTTGAGAGAAAGGGGGATGTAGTTGGAATGTGAGAGAAAAAATAGGGATGATGTTCCTCTCACATTGACATAGAGGAGAAGAAGGTGGAAGGGAAAGACACATGTCAAGTGTCTCACAAAGACCAAAGAGAGAAAGAGGGAGAGACTTTTTCCTCATGAGGACTCTTTGCACAAGTGTCCTATGAGTCACCCTTGACCCTTAGAGGTGGCTTGAGAAACCCCTTAGGAATAGGGAATGTCTCTTGACTTGGTTGTTGAGAGGACAAGTGGTCATGAGACCAAGTCCTATGAGGCCACATAGCCCTTAAGAATAGGACATGTGTGGGTGAGGATAAATATGAATAAATAATTAATAATAATTATTTATCTTAGCCAAGGTGATGTGTTAGGTGACTAGGTGGATGAAGTGGACTAAGGGAATTAGTCATATTTAGGTGATTGTGTATTTAATTAAATCACTTTAATAGACTATTTAGAAGACTTAGGATATAGAATTAGACTATAGTGAATTTATTAAATAAATTGAATAATTTACTTAATAAATAGAAGAAATAATTTTTAATTAAATAATAAATATTTAATTAATTTATCAAGTCAATAGTAATTAAATAATAAATATTTAATTAATTAATGAAGCCATTTTTAAGTGTATACAATGACCGACGTTGCTGCTGCCGCTGCTGGATTTCCTGCCTAGCATTTTGAACACCTAGGTGCTGAGGCCAGTGCCTGTCCTCCTCTGTCTACAGGCTTTGTTCGCTCCGCGCCTGGGTCTTCTCCACAGGTGTCTTTGGGTGCTGCTTTTTCTGCAAGTCTGTGTGGTGTTGTCCCTGTGTTTGCGAGTGATGCAGTGTCCTTTGCCGATGTTGTGGCCTATGAGGCTAGTATCCATGGCCCTGCCCCTTTTGGTTGGGGGGGTTCCCAGTCTCCTCTTGTGCAACCAGTTTCGATTTGTAAATCTATTAGGGTAAAGCTTGATGCTAATACTATGGATGAGATTGTTAAAAATGTTGATGACTTTTCTTCTCATGCTGCTATTTTTCATTTTAGGGGCTTTTGGCCCTCACTCTCTTCTTTGCATGCTTGGATCTCCAAGCATTGGGAGTCCATTCTATCTGATGCGGTTCAGATATACCCTGTGGCTAGGGGGTTTTTCATTGTTAAGTTTGAAAATGCTGATGATAGGAAAACAATCTTGTGTGATAACTGCTTCACTTGGGAGGAGCGTTTTCCCCTGATGGCCAAATCTAGTATCAGGGGTTTGATCCTCTTTCAGAAACTTTCAATAAAATACCCGTTTGGGTAACGCTGCCGAATCTTCCCCTCCACCTCTGGCTGGATTCGGTTTTGGAAACTGTGGGTGAGGCTTTAGGGGACTTCCAAATGGTGGACTCGGATTCCTCTAAAAATTTTAAGACTACTTATGCTCGTATTCTAGTGGAGATCAATGTTTCTAAGGGTCTCCCTGAGCAGATTGCTTTGGATTCTCCTATGGGCTCTTGGATTCAAAATTTGGATTATGAGAATATTCCGTTCAGATGCAGAAAGTGTCACAAGACTGGACACCTTGCTGCTCGATGCTTATCTAACAAAAGAAAATCAAAGAAATTGCCCTCTTGTTGGGCGGGGGCCTCAGATCACCACTATACGGTTCGAAAATCCTCTAAGGAGGGGGGCTCGAGTTCGAGCCCATCTCGGAATGATCTGGCTTTGGATGGTGCTTCAGTCGACCCTTCGGCTGCTTTTGATGTTGTCTTTGCTGCTGCTAGTGTTGGCTCTGATGTGGCTCTGTCTCATGAGGTAGTTGTTGTCCTTCTTGGTGCTGCTTCTACTTCCCCTATCCAGACTATTGACGATGCCCCTGTCCAGAATGTTGTTGATGCCCCTGTCCAGTCCGCTGGTGTTGTCTCTGTTTCTATAGCCTTGTCCACGGACGCTGCTGTTGTCTTTGGTCCTGATGCTGCTTTGGGTGCGGGAGTTGCACGCTCTTCTGTGACCTGCCCTTTTGTGGGCTTGTCTAACTCTTCTTTGGTTTGGCAGAAGGAAGCCGGAAAGGTGGAGGATGGATGGACAATAGTGAAGGGCAAAAAATTTAAACCTTCCACTCCTTTTGATATGAACTTATGTTCACATAAGAATGGGCAAAAATGTAATTCCTGATTGCCCTTGTTTGGTTTTGGGTGTGGGCTTCTGTCCACTTGGTAGGAACATTGGTTTGTTCCTTCTGTTTGTTTAGTGGGGCACCACATTTGTATTGGTTCTTAAATGCAAAATCTGTCTATGCTCTTGTATAAGGTTTCGGGTCCTTTCAAAACCTATTTTTACGTAATCAAAACAAGAACAAATAACATTCACAAAAACAATCCAATTAACAAAATAAGTAATAACCCAAATAGCAAAAAAAGTGATAACCCAATGAACAAAATAAGTGAAAACCCAATGAACAAATATCAGTGAAAACTCCAATTGCAGAACAATTGAAAACCCCGCCATTAATAGAAAAACTAAATATTAACAAAATAAATGAAAACAATAAACCCAATCACCGTTAAAACAAAAAAACACCCTCGACATTACAAAATTCAAATTAAAAGCCCTTGCATAAATTTACTAACTACTTTATTAAGAGAACATTGAAAACCCCACAATAAACATTAAGCCCCTACAACTTGACAACAATAGTTTCAATAGACTGCAATTAAATGATACATAGAAGAGTGCATTGAAACCCCATTAATGCAGTAAGTGAAAACCCCATTTAAAGAATGGAAACCCCATTAACAAAATGCTTAAAGTCACAAAACAAAAACTATTTTAACTAAATTTATGCACCATAAATATATATAATCAAAAGAATGGAACAGTAAATGAATATTTAGAGCAATGCTCGAATATAACATTGATTTCCTCATACATTTCATGAGTTTATAAACACATTTCAGTTGTCTTTATAAGCACGACCAAAAAAGCAGAAAAGTAGACAAATTATAACTACACAAATGAAAAAAAAATGAATTAAGTAGTAAAATTGTAAAAGAAGACAAGAAAGTTGAGAAACGCAAAGATGACAGCCTCGCAAGTTTAATTTCTAACCTTATCGTTCCCCATAATAAAGTTCCTTAGTATTGCTTTGCACATTGTTGGGATCATCCATTCCCACAATAATCAAAGCAACAATAGAATCTATGACTATTGTACACAGCCGTTAATGACAATATTTGTGGGATCTATTCAAATAGTTAAACAATAAAATCATCTGTTAAACAATTATAAAATAATCAAATAATCAAATAGTTAAACAATAAAATCATCTGTTAAACAGTCTTGATTATCTAATTTTGAACACCAACAGCCGTTAGAATGTATTAGCCATCTGAACTTAACTCCTAATCAATTATCTAACATTGTCTTCTACATTTCGACTACAAGATAGACAACAACTTAACCAAAACTTATATCCTTGATTCTTTACCTTTATATTGTTCTTGCATCTTTACAGTAAAAGTCAGTACTTACAATCACAATGAAGACAAGCCTGGCCCACTAGTTATAACCTAATTTTAAACTCACACAAATTACACAAAATTTATGGATCAAGAAACATCACAGTACTGGAAGAATGGCTTACTAATGTAATGTTCAGTCACCTCCACTGTAAATGGATAGTCACTATTGGAATCCCTAACAACCAACTTAATTTTCCTGACTTCTATCATATATATGTATGTTTTGAAACTTTTTCTGCCACACCCACAAATACCTTTTTCATCATCTTTATCCTTGGCATCCTCTCAAATACCTTCTCCTTCTTTATCCATGCCAGCACACAATATCCTAGTCCAATACAGTTCTAATACTTAATGCTTCTAGTATTCTTACTATGCTCTCCAACTTCAGAATATCTATCTTGGTTGTGCCTTGGAGAAACCAATTTAATATTTACAGCTACCTTCATTGTGAATTATGTACATATACACTTCTCATGTTGTCTAAGAAGTGGATGTCATTAAATCTGGGGACAAGCCCTGATTTTGGCTCCCAACCATAGCAACTTGATGCTGTGCAGTATATTTATAGGGATGCCCATCCATTTCTGACTGTGGAGGTTCATTCAAAAATGCCCAGTTGCTTCTTGTCCACCTGAATAAATGAATAGGAGCAGTTCAATCATAATCAATAGGAGGGAAAACAAGAACATAGAAAAAATATGTGAGTTATACAGATTAGAAGTCTAAATAGAGAGGGAAAACAAAACATACCAGGCCAGCTTCTTGTCCCTCAATGACTCCCCATCTTGAGCATCTTCAGTGACTCTATCTGAGAAGCTGTTGCTTATTTCTAGACGAGCTGGACGATTAGCAGGGAATGATTGGCTGCCTCTGCCCCCTATTTTACTTATCTGAAATCACCCAAATTACAGGCAGTAAGACAACCAATTCTATTTAGGAATAAGTCAAAAAGGAAAACTAGAATGTCTCATACTAAAATTTGGAAGAAAGAAAACCTAAGTTCAAATGTCTCATACTAAAATTTGAAAGAAAAAAAACGTCCAAGTTCAAATGAGTATTTGATTAGAATTCAGAATCTAACATAATTTTATTCTGAAAGAAATTTGTCCAACTATGTATGCTTAAAGTCAAGTGTTTGAACTATAGACTCATACTTCTTGATAATATCTTAACATTCACTAAAAATTATATTACATAATTCTTTTTTTTTTCAAAACCTTTTAACTATTCAAAGTTATGACTATGTCAATGAAACCTTTCAGGAAGAAATTTTATGACTATGTCAATGAAACCTTTTTCTTGTTGGACATTAATAAATGTATCTTATCTTATCTTATTTTATCATGTTATAAAGTCTTCTTAAGATTCTAAATAAAGTTAACACTTTTAAGTGAATCAACATTTAAATGACTAATTATGAAGATTAACTAAACAAATTAGTCATTACTATATTAAGTTATCTAATCATATAAATAGTTTGAAACGATGTCTCTATGTTAGAGACATTACCTACACAAATAGACGCTGAGAATTTTTTTTGAAAGTATATAATAAAACTAATAACAAAACAAGTGTGAAACCCAATTAATAGAACAAGTGTGAAACCCCATAAACTGATAGAGTGAAAACCTCATAAGCAAATAAAGTGAAAACCCCTTTAAAAAAATAGGCAAAAATCCCATTGACATGTAATAAGTGAAAATGATGAACCTCTAGACTATTGAAACAAATAAACCCCTTGAGCTTTATAATTGGAAGCCCCTTCAATTTAGAAACTGGAAACACAATCAATAGTACAATTTTTTCAATGAAATGACCATTAACATAACAAGAGCAAATGACATTAACAAAAACAATCCAATTAACAGAATAAGTGATAACCCAATGAACATAATAAGTGATAACCCAATGAACAAAATAAGTGAAAACCCAATGAACAAATGTGAACAATTGAAAACTCCATTAATAGAAAAACTAAATATTAACAAAATAAGTGAAAACAGTAAACCCATTCACCATTAAAACAAAAAACCCCATCAACATTACAAAATTTAAATTGAAAACCCTTGCATAAATTTACTACCTGCTTTATTAGGAGAATATTGAAAACCCCACTGATAGTATCGCATTAAACACTAAACCCCTACAACTTGACAACAATACTTTCAATAGACTGCAATTAAATGATATATAGAAGAGTGCATTGAAACCCCATTAATGCAGTAAGTGAAAACCTCATTAAAAGAATGGAAACCCCATTAACAGATTATTAAAATCACAAAACAAAAATGATTTTAATTGAATTTATGCACCATAAATATATATAATCAAAAGAATGGAACAATATATGAATAGTTAGAGCAATGCTTGAATATAACATTGATTTCCTCATACATTTCATTAATTTATGAACACATTTCAGTAGTCTTTATAAACACAATCAAAAAAAAATGCAGAAAAGTAGACAAATTATAACCACACAAATGCCAATTAAAAAAAAATGAATTAAGTAGTAAAATTGCATAAGAAGACAAGAAAGTTGAGAAATGTAAAAATGACAGCCTCACAAGTTTAATTTCTAACCTTATCGTTCCCCCATAAGAAAGTTACTTAGTGTTGCTTTGCAAATTGTTGGGATCATCCATTCCCACAATGATCAAAGCAACAATAGAATCTATGACTATTGTACACAGCCGTTGCTCACAATATTTGTAGGATCTATTCAAATAGTTAATATTTGTAGGATCTATTCAAATAGTTAAACAATAAAATCATCTGTTAAACAATTATAGAATTCTTAAATAATGAAATAGTTAAACAATAAAATCATCTGTTAAACAGTCTTGACTATCTAATTCTGAACACCAACAGCCGTTAGAATGTATTAGCCATCTGAACTTGAGTCCTAATCCATTATCTAACATTGTCTTCTAAATTTCGACTACAAGATAGACAACAACTTAGCCAAAACTTATATCCTTGAATCTTTACCTTTATATTGTTCTTGCATCTTTACAGTAAAGGTCAGTACTTACAATCACAATGAAGACAAGACTGACCCACTAGTTATAACCTAATTTTAAACTCTCACACAAATTACACAAAATTTATGGATCAAGAAACACCACAGTACAGGAAGAATGGCTTACTAATGTATTGTTCAGTCAACTCCATTGTAAATGGATAGTCACTATTGAAATCCCTAACAACCATCTTAATTTTCCTGACTTCTAATTAATATATATATATATATATATATATATTTTTTTAAACTTTTTCTGCCACACCCACAAATACCTTTTTCATCATCTTTATCCTTGGCATCCCCTCAAATACCTTTTCCTTCTTTATCCATGCCAGCACAATAGCCTAGTCCAATACAGTTCTAATACTTAATGCTGCTAATATTCTTACTATGCTCTCCAACTTCAGAATATCCATCTTGGCTGTGCCTTGGAGAAACCAATTTAATATTTACAGCTACCTTCATTGTGAATTATGTACATACACACTTCTCATGTTGTCTAAGAAGTGGATGCCATCAAATCTGGGGACAAGCCCTGTTTTTGGCTCCCAACCATAGCAACTTGATGTTGTGCAGTATATTTATAGGGATGCCCATCCATTTCTGACTGTGGAGGTTCATTCAAAAATGCCCAGTTGCTTCTTGTCCACCTGAATAAATGAATTGGAGCAGTTCAATCATAATCAATTGGAGGGAAAACAAGAACATAGAAAAAATGTGTGAGTTATACAGAATAGAAGTCTAAATAGAGAGGGAAAACAAAATATACCAGGCCAGCTTCTTGTCCCTCAATGACTCCCCATCTTGAGCATCTTCAGTGACTCTATCTGAGAAGCTGTTGCTTATTTCTAGCCGAGCTGGACGATTAGCAGGGAGTGATTGGCTGCCTCTGCCCCCAATTTTACTTATCTGAAATCACCCAAATTATAGGCAGTAAGGCCACCAATTCTTTTTAGGAATAAGTGAAAAAGGAAAACTAGAACGTCTCATACTAAAATTTGGAAGAAAGAAAACCTAAGTTCAAATGGGTATTTGACTGTAATGTCTCATACTAAAATTTGAAAGAACAAAAAACGCTCAAGTTCAAATGAGTATTTGATTAGAATTCAGAATCTAACATAATTTTACTCCGAAAGAAATTTGTCTATGTATGCTTGAAAGTCAAGTGCTTGAACTTTGTTAATCATTACAGACTCATACTTCAATAATATCTTAACATTCACTTAAAAAAAATTATATTATATAATTTCTTTTTTCTTCAAAACCTTTTAACTATTCAAAGTTATGACTATATCGGCCATTTGTGTCAACCATCAATGGAACCTTTCCTACAGAAAAGAGGGAAGAAAAAAGGAAGAAAGTTTATGAGAATTGCAAAACCTTCATCCAATTTAAAGACAAAAACCCATCAATAAATTGTTAACTTCTTTCACTCCTTTGTCAAAAGAACATTTAGAAGCTTTGAGAAAGAGAAAGAAAAAGAAAAGAAAATCCTCTTCCTACATCTAAAACCTTCACCGTCTTCAAATCCATGAATGTCTTTTTTAAGAAAAGAATGTCTAAGAGTGAAGGGTGATCAAGTATTGGTATATCTCCCTAAGACAAGATGCCTAGCAAAATAGAAAAATTAAAATATGTATAAGAGCAGCAAATTGGTTTAATATTGGCATTTGAACTTTCAGAATTTGTTTCTAAGAGTTGTTTATAACGCTAATACTAATTTATGAGATGGAACTCTATCATTCTAACTTTCAAACTTGTTTGTATGACACTTACTGATCAACTGTTAGAATAAGCTTGATAATAAATTTTAAAATTATTAAAAAATTATCAAATAAAGTAAAATAATTTCATTTTTCACAACTA
This sequence comes from Chamaecyparis obtusa, assembly GCA_027943335.1. NCBI lineage: Eukaryota > Viridiplantae > Streptophyta > Pinopsida > Cupressales > Cupressaceae > Chamaecyparis > Chamaecyparis obtusa. The sequence goes on from BSBK01004801.1 coordinate 2,187,301, forward strand.
ATTTTTCCTTTTCAAAGACACTTTTACTTCGGACCATTCTAACTCAATCTCTTTCTAGAAATTTCACCAACCTAAATCTGTCATCCTTCTTCATCCAACTATATACAACAAAATAGAACCATATTAACAATGTTAATTTGTGAAGAAAAACACCAACTTCAAAGCATCCTAACTCAATCTTCAAAGTAAATTTTGTCAATTCATCCAACTTTTTCTTGGATTTCAAAATCTTGAACATGCATTTCAAAGGAGAAGCTCAGATCTTTTTGCAAGCAAATTAACACATACCTGATTATGATGCTCTGAAATTGCTGAATCGGTCTCTACAACTGCCCTCAGATGCTCCTCTTCAGCCTCCCTCTTTATCTTCCAAAAGTTCTCTATCTCTTCCCTAGTAAAAGACTTTCTTTTTTCAAACCCACCTGTATCCAAATGAGCCCAAACTCATCAAAATCCAAATAAAAAACAGGGGATTTTCAAAAAGAACACTGAAACTAATCACTGCACTGATACTTTACCAGACCCAGACCTAGGAGAATTCCACCCTGACATCAAAGAACCCATGATCTGTATCTCTCTCTTCTTCACCTCACAACTTAGTTCACAAAACTGTGAAAGAAGTGAAGTATTTCAAGTATCTTCTTAAATACTGTTTGACAACAGTGTTGAAGACATAAAGGCTCCACCTACTTAAGTTTATTCCTTGTAAGACCATACTACTCTGGTTTTTACTATAGCAGCCCACAGCAATCTGCTAAGCTGGATACCATTATTTTTTAATATCTTTATCTTTAAGAAGTGATTCTGTTGGATAGAGGACACATGGAGTCGTTATCAAAATGGGACTGTGTAGAAAAATTGCAGCAATTTCTACCCAAGTCGCTTTAGAATCAATAGTGACAGCATAATCCAATTAAATTATTCAGAGTTATAAAGTCTAAAAGATAATAGTTGTCTCTTCAAGATAAGGAAAAGTGACAGCTTGACTAAGTTTTACTCATTAGATTGTTGCTTTTGCTTTAAAAACAGAATTAATGGTCGTTCTGTTATTTTTCTTTTGAATTAGTTGGGTTAGAATCTTCGAGTACATGAAATTTGGCTGGGATATTGGAACAGGGAAGGATGACGAAATTATTAGTGTCTTCCATGGGATTGAATGTTTTATCTACTTTGCATTGTTTTAGGCAATCATTTTTTACATAATTTTATATATTTTATATTATCTTTTTATTAGTTTTATAATTTTATATGGGAAGATAAGTTATGTTAATCAATTGAAAGTCAAGAATTGAGGGGTAACTATTCTACCAAAATTGTTATGAGCACGATCTTTGGCTCATTCTTTATAGTTTGAACTGTAATGGATGACATAAACAAGAACGTACCATCACCTCTTCTATGAGAACCAAACACTAGAAGGTGTGTATTCTACCAAAATAGTCTATATATATTTCAACTTTATCCGTGTAATACTTTAATGCATGACGTAATCAAGAAATGTACCATCACCTCTTCAGATTGGTTGAGAGTAAAGGAATGTGGGGTACCTATTAAACGAAAATTATTTGAGTAACGAACCCAACCTTGTCTACTATAGCTTAAACCTCAATGCATGATCAAGAAATGGACCATCACCACTTCAGATCAGCTGAGAGTGGGGGACTAAAGGGTACCTATTCTACAAAAACCGTTTGAGCCACGAACCCAGCCTCATCTCTTATAGTTTAAACATCAATAGGTGGCATAATTGAGAAACAACCATCACCTCTGCAAATCCACTGAGAATCAAAGACTGAAGATACCTATTCTACCAAAATTGTTTTGTGTACAATTCCTACCTAATCTCTTATAATTTAAACCTCAGTAGATAGCATATTCAAGTAACAACCATCACCTCTGCAAATCAGCTAAGATTTAAAAGATTGAGGGCTACCTATTTTACTAAAACATTCATTCCTTATAATTTAAACCTTATTATATGACATAACCAAGACATACGCTCATTCTTGCCAACTATTAGAATTTAAACCTTATTATATGACATAACCAAGACATACCATCATTTTTGTCAATTATTAGAATTTAAACTCCGTGACTCTACATTAGATCATCTGCATTGATAATTATCCTCTTTTTTGCCACCATGTTGCTTTCAAATCATCGCTATTATCCATTATAAAAAGAGACAAGACGTTTACCCAATTTTAGGCGAGTAGATCTTGGCGCAAGGTTGGTTTGTAAAATGGATTCCCTTTTTTGGTTCTGGTTTAATGAAAAGGATGGTTTTGTCTTTTAAAGCGGTATATATTATGGGATTTATCTTTTAATAGTTCTACGTTAGCTATTAGATTAATATTGTTGTTTATGTATTTATTTTGGGTCACACTTCCATGGGGCCATGCATTCTACCTCTACCGAAGCGTTTGGAGGGGAGGTGGCTTGGTCCCTTTAAATTTGATTTTATAATTCAAAAATCTATTAGGTTATATGGTTTGATTTATTATATTTATATATAATTATGTTGTATAAAATGTAAAAAATTATTGTAGAAAATTATAATGCAATATTTTAATTCTTAATATATTATCTTATAATATTCTTTATAAAATATATGTTGAAATAAAAGAGGGTTGAAAATTTATTCAAATTGAAACAAGAACAAACAGAGAAAGGGCATCAAACAACCCTATCAAGATCAACCAAGTGATTAAGTTGATCGGACAAGCCCATCGAAAGTTGAGTCTTATCAACAATGTTCCAATTACATATATGGTCAGAAGCCCACTTCGCTAGACAATCAGCAACACTATTCTATTCCCTAGGAATATGAGTGAAAGTAACAGACTCCAAAGAAGTACACAAATTATGAATCTAGTCCGCAATCAAAGCTAACTTCCAACTAACAACTTCAGAATGTTGCTGATTTAAAAGACGTATCACCACTTGAGAGTCGGATTCACAGATAAGCCTTCTCCAACCAAGGTCACAAGCATTCTTCACAACATACAAAATGGCTATGGCCCTCATCAGGTTGTTAGTGTGGTGACCTTTATAAATTGAAAACACAAACTGAACATCCCCCTTACTATCTCTGCCAACACCACCAATGCCAGCAGACCCTGGATTGCCCTTGGAAGACCCATCCGTGTTGATTTTAAGAATACCCTACAGAGGGGCACTCGACTTCCCCACCCTATTTATCTTTTGCAAGGGATGTCTACAGATTTTTCTTAGCAGTTTTCCATGTGAGGGGGGGATATTCAGGCAGTTATTGAAAATATCCTCCCCTGGTTCCATTGCCTCAAAAGTATCACATTTTGCAGAAACAGTTTCCCCCAAAGAATGAAGAATTTTCCACCATAAGTGAGGAGCCTCCAACAATTCATCCTTAAAGATACGACGGTTCCTCTCCAACCAGATATGCCAAATAATAAAAGAGGGGCCAAGAGTCCAAGCAACTTGAAGAAATAAAGTCTTGACAGGAGCCTTACCCCAGCGAGCAAAGAAATTTGCTAGTGAGGAAACAAGCCAACAAGATTGGTTCCACACATTCCACCAAGAGTGCCAAATGTGTCTAGTGAAAGGGCATTGGAAGAAGAGATGGGAGACATTTTCTTCACTAGTCCGGCATAGAACACACATTGAGGGTCTATGGAAGCCACACTTGCATAAATTATCCCACGTAAGGCACCGGCTATGGACCACCAACCATATAAAAAAATTACATTTGGGCCAAGAAAACTTGTACCAGACTCGCTTCCACCAAAGCACCTAAATGTCCCCCAAAGTCTGTCGGAGAAGCTCAACATATCCAGTAGACATTGAAAATTTCCCAGACAAATCCTCGCAATCCCAAGCAAGAACATCATTACCAACCAAAGTAGTACACTCTCGAGACTGCAAAATCTGAAACAGCTCCTTCCTATCCTCCTCAGAACCTCTTGGAGGCCATTCAGAAGGGTGTTTCCAATGAAAGGAAGGAGCCAAACCTCTAGCACACCCTATCTTATAAAAATCAACCATGTCCCAACCAATAGCACTAAAATTACGATAGAGGGCATGAAGCTGAGGATGAGTGGAAAGGATAGGAGGGTGCCCATCCCAAGAGTCAAGCCAAAATAGAGCTTGTGATCCCGAATGACAAATCCAAAAGAGACCATCTTTAACCAACTGAGCTCCAAACTTTAGCGTATTCCAAATCATGGATCCTCTCCCTTCTAGAGGAAAGCGGTGAACTTCAAGCACATCAATATCTGGAAAATACTTATGGGTGAGTAAAATATATGTTGATTTAAAATTTGTTAATACTAATTTTAAAAAGAGTTTTTAGTTTTTAAAATATAAAAATATTTTTAAATTTTTATGTTTTGTTTATAAGCTTAAAAAATAATCATTGTTATTTATTGTGTAATTTTTTAATTTAAAATTAATATCAATAAAAGTTTATCACAAAGAGAGATAATCATCATACATGTATATACACAGTTGTATTAATATGATTATTGGAATAACATCTAGTACATTCATACATACAAATGTAGTCATCATAATCAAGTTGTTGTTGTTGTTATTGTTGTTGTTGTTGTTGTTGTGTGTGTGTGTGTGTGTGTGTGTGTGAGAGAGAGAGAGAGAGAGAATATAAGCAATGTGCACTAAATCTATATGGTACATATACATATGTTTATAAATATGAGACATGTTTTATTAATTGTCCTACTTGCCTTTGTGGATCCAATCTAACTTTGATACTTTCTAATACAATCCAAATGGATTGTCAAACTAGTAACAACCTACCCTCACAAGTTAAACTTGGAGAAAACTAAAAACAATGATGAGACATACACTAAAGATTATTTATGTGTATTACTCTAATTGAAACATAATCCTCAATGTTAACAAAGAAAAACAAAAAAAAATTTCAAACAATTAACTTTGATTTTAAAATAATAAAATTTCTCAAATGATTTGTAGTGCTATTGAAATTCTATTGATTCTCTTGTGAAACAATAAACATAAATGAAATTTACTCTCAATTTTATTTGGATCCTCATCTTATTTTATATCCTTCAATATATTAGCTTTGTCCTCAAAAAAATTCCTTTACGAAAATGACAAAATTGTTTCATTTCTCATCTCTTGATCATGAGTTCCTCCCCTTACTTCCTAACTATACCACACTTGCTAACAGAGCTCTCTTTTTCTAAAATTCTAATAATCAATTCTAAACAAATTTCTTCAAATAATCTCACACTTAATTCTTTCTTGATTATATTGACTCCTAAGAAAGGTTTATAATGCATTTCCATTCTTTGAAATAGCTTTATTGTTTTTCAGCTACTACAATATTATCAAAGCAACATATATACTTTCAAATCTATTTTGGATTTTTTTTTTTTATGAAATGAAGTTTATCAAGTGATGAAATATTGAAGGTATCTAAAGTTATATGAATGATATTTCTAAACTTTTTGAAACTTCTATTCAACTTCTAACCTTGATTTAGTTAGAGAGGGCATTTGAAAATATGTCAAACACAAAAGAAATTTTGTGTAAGTGTTTGATAAGATATCAATACAAGAAAAATTGTTTGGTCTAAGGCTTCTCATAAATCTATGAATGCAAATTAAAGAGAAGGTAATTCATTTCATTAATATCCAACTTCTAAGGGTTTCAAAGCGTTCAAAAATAAGTTAGGATTTTTTTCCCTAAAGTACATAATTGCTTTCTAGTGTTGTAATTAAATCAAAGCTACTCCTACATTAAAGAAATAATTATTCTTTTTTAATGCAATGACAATAAATACAACAATACTTAATAATTGATTTATAATAAGATTGACTAAAAAAATAGAATATCATACAAATTTAGAAGAAAAGGATACATAATGATATCAACATTCAAATTTAAATTTCATCTTTATAAATTATCACGGGCATAATTGCTCTATCTTTCCGATTATTTTCCCATTTACATAAATTTCATATTAATAAATGATACATTATACTGATTTTTTTTATAAATTACAACTAGTCATCTTTAGTTTATACAATGTTTATGTGATCTAATGAATCTAGAGATCACTCATCATTAGATAATACAAAAAGCAAAAAATCTATAGTTTTAATTCTAAATCTCATTTTACATCATCCCAAATTTCTATTTCACACTTTTGAGTTTTAAGAACATAATAATTAATCTTTTCAACATCAACTCGTTTTGTAATAGTATTCATTATTATTATTTTCAAATAATATTACAACTAATAAATTAAATAATTAATAATTTTATATTACATATCATAAAATATACACTCATAAATAAAATATTAAAAAAATATTAATTATATCATTTTTGTCATGCTTGATATTATCTACAACTTTCACTTGATGAAAAGATGGTATTTAATAAATTTACCTAATTAAATTATCATGGATATATGTTTGTTAGTTTTTTTGTCTTTTAAATTAGGGGGTGGTGTTGAATCGGTTGTTTCTAAAACACTATCTCTTCTAAAACTCTTAAATGCTTAAACCTTGAAATCCTTATGCATAAAACCCTTATGTTTGATTTATGATGTGTAAATAAAATAAGCACAAATTAGAAAGCATCCACAATACACAACACAAGAATTTTTATTGTGGAAACCCAAATGGGAAAAACCACGGTAGGGCTTGAACCCACAATAAGACTAATACCTTATTAGAAGTATAGGCTTATTACAAATGACGAATGCAAATGCATTTTGGCTTTCACCTTACAAGGCCACTACGATGGTCGATCTGACTACAATCATAAATTTTGTGAACTGTATAGTAGCATCTATCTCATGCCAAGGTTAGTTTTGATGAAGTAAAACATAGATCTCTAATCAAACCTTCTCTAACTCCCTCAAACAAACACTCTGATCATCAACAGATCTGTCACTCTACACTGCAAGCAACACATAAGTTTGCTATACATCCGCAATATGAAATTTTGCCCTAATTCCTTAAATAATTCATCAAACTTGAACAAAAAAATGTCAAAAAAACCCCTCAATTTCAATTTGCAAATCTTCATGCCTAGATTCACAATTCAAATCCATGTTGGCCACCAAAACATATCAATAATCCATAAAAAGTCCCTCAAGCTCATAACACATTTGTAAATCACACCTCAAGTTACACAAAAATGTTTTACTAATCAAGTCGGCCAAGAACACAAGAAAATATTACCAACTGAAAAATCCTCCAAACTTGACCACCATAATCTATTAAAAATGCCAACTCAGTAGGCACGTAATCCAAGAACATCCTTAGGCATCATGAATAACACACAAATAATCAAATTCACTCTAGCCATTGGATTTTCTAACATTTTATGCTTAAACCTCAAAAACACTATCAACTACCTCTTTGACATAAAAAATATGCCTTGCGAATCTCTAAATCATAAGCCTTTTGAGTTGAGTGCACCTCGCCATGTCCTAATCACACTTCCCATGTTTGCAACCAGCAATATCAACCTGGAAGTGCACACCGAACCAATCTCTACTACCCTATCAACACAGACATACAATATCTTTCCCCTTTTAATCAAAAGATATCTTTTTTGAGTTGAGATACACAAATGTATCATTAGATAATGGATTGGTGAATAGATCTGCTATCTATTCCTTAGCAAGAACATACTCCAGTTTTACCTCTTTCCCATTCACCTTCTCCCTCAATAAGTGGTACTTGATTGATATGTATTTTGGCCTTGAGTGATACACATGATTCTTAGAAATATTTATGGAACTTGAATTATCACAATATATAACAATAGGCTCATCAAATACAACTCCTATATCTGACAACATCTGCTTCATCCAAGCTATTTGTGTAGAATTTCTAGCAATAGAAATGTTCTATGCCTCTGTAGTAGATAAGGAGATGGAGTTCTACTTCTTACTCATCCATGAGACAAACCTACTTCCCAAAAAGAAAGCACCACCACTTGTGTTTTTCCTGTCATCAACATCACCTACACAATCCATATCAATATATACACACACAGTGAATCGTTACCTTTAGGATACCACATCCAAAATTCCAGTGTCCCTTGAACAGATATCTGAATATCCTTTTCATAGCTACCTCATGATTTTTTCGTAGATTTGCTTGAGATCTTTCCACAAGATAACTATGTTCATGATATCTAATCTTGTATGAATAAAATAAAGTAGGCCACCAACCATTGATCTATATCTAGACTGATTGAATTTAGGGGACTCGTCATCTCTAGACAACTTACAACCTATCACCATAGGTGTACCCACTGGTTTAGATTCATCCAACCCTAACTTCTTCAGTAGTTCCTTCACATACTTGGCTTGAGATATGAGAATACCATCCTCTGATTGTGTAATTTGAAATCCCAAAAAGAATTTCATTTCTCCTATCATGGACATCTCAAACTCATTTTGCATTTGCAATGCAATTTCTTGACTCAACTTATCATTGCCACCGAAGATAATGTCATCTACAAATACCTCTATAATCAAAATGTTCTCATTCTCTAACTTAAGATATAAATTTCTATTTGTAGTACCTTTATTGAAGCCAAGCTTAAGTAGATATATGGCCAACTTGGAATACCAAGCTCTAAGAGCTTGCTTCAACCCATATCTCCTTTTACCTCTTAATCTCTTCCACACATCTTTTTGTCTCTTAACCATGTCCATTGATTTTGCGTCTTGAGAATCTTGTGCACCAAAGCCAAAATGAGGATTATTCTCCACCCTTAGATTTTGCTTCTTAATCTCTCACCGTCCATTGCTCTTTAAAAAGGAGGCTCTCTCCTCACTTTGTGTATCTTTCACTCATGCTATTGTTATGTTATCATTTTGTCTACTAGCATTCTTGGAACACTTGGAGAACTCACTTGCATCTTGCATACTAGTTTACTTTACTTGCATCTTAGACTAGTATTTCCGTATTGCATTTAGCTTGGATCACATAGCTTAATTAGGAGGTATCGTAATCTTGCTAGATTAACTTTACTTTCCTTGTTCTTGCATTTGCATCATAGCTTAGTTCTTGCATCTCATCTTAGATTACTTTCATTTACATCATCATTTGAATCTTTTGTTATATGGTGCACCTTGCAAAGGTCTCTCTTTAAGGTTCATTTAAGAGCCATTGTTCGTACTATTTTAGATTCTTGCATGTCATAGATAGGAATCTATAACCCACTTCTTGAGACTTCCTTCTTCATGTAATCCCTCAAGTGTAATGGTTTATAGAAGTGTGTCACATTTTCACCACACACAAAGCACATTGTTGTACGGTTTCATTTGTTTGAGATATGGTAGAGGATGGTAAGGCAAAATTGGAGAGATTTGAAAATTTAATAAATGTTGCAGATGCATTGACAAAACCAATGAGCATAGAGAAGTTCAAATGGTGTTCTAGTTCTATGGGCCTCTTGGCCCCGTGCAATTAATCTATGGGCTATTTGATAGGTCTTCGACAAGTAGGAGAATGTTGGGATTAAAGTGTCTCAAGATTTGTGAATCCTAACATTGATTTTGCATTCATTTGTTGTGTTTATTTATTATTTTAATTAATTAATTGCATACGAATGTCTAGTCATCTAGTGGGACCTACAAGCTCTACTTGGTGATGACCATATAATGCATGTGTTGCACATGTGGAGTTAGGCATCCACTTTGAGGATCTTGACAAGTATCAGCCTATGACAAATTGGACAAGTGGTAGGAGATACATTTTGCATAGAGAACATGGGTGTCCAAGTTGGGTTACAACAAGTTGTACGAGAATGTGCTATTATAGCTAGGTTATAAAAAATTCTCTCACAGTTGTAAGCTATGAGTTATGACAATATTTATGATGGATTCTTATGACAATTGTAAGATGTGTGAGAGCATCTATCATAACTCAACATAGTAAATTTTGGGTGCCTAATATAAGAGTCAAATGGGGAGTCATTTGGAGATGTGTATGTGTCATTGATATGGTTTTTGGAGGTTGAAAATTGGTGTCAAATGTTATGAAAGACCTCATCTGGTATCTTCGTCTAAAAGCTACCTCCTGTGTTATATTTCTCTATAAAGGTAGCCTTGGAGAGTATGAGTTATTTTTGCAGGTGAAGTATTATGTTGTTGAAATTGATTCAGAGTGTTGGATTGATTATTGAAGACCCATGTTGAAAAAGCAATGTACTACTATTGTATTGTAATTGTTGTTTCAGTAATACAAAGTATTGTGTTTTTTTGGTGTGGGTTTTTTTTCTACCAAATGGTTGTCCCCCATGATATATCATGTCATGTTGTATAATCTTTATGCATGTTATTATCTCCATGTGAATATGTTTATGATTCTATAATAGTTAATAATTGTAAAGAAAACTTACACTATCTCTCCCACTAGATTACTGTTAGAAAACATTTTTTTGCACCTTTGCTTACTTTCAAATCAAAATGCCAAAAGATCAAACAAGGAGCCAAGTAATGAAAAATGGGAAAGAACTGCATGTTCACAATATGCAAAGATATACCAAAGCTTTGTGTGCCAAATGAAAAGGCGCAAACAAGGAAGGAATATTGAATATCTTCCTATATATAAAATAGGAACCTCAAAAAATAAATGTTAGTGAAAACTCTCACTGCAAGGAGAGGCAGAGCATAGGCTCTGATACAATGTTGGTGATGGTCACCAAACCCGAGAGAAGCAATGAAAAGCTATTTCACCAAAGAAATTAAGAGTTGAAATGCTAAATAAATGTACCAAAGCCTTTCTTATAAAGGCAAGGAGAGAGTGGATAAACGTTACCAACAACTAACAACTAAAACTATAAAATTTAAATGCGCTAACTAATAAGTAATAATTTTGGATGCCTAAGTAAACTTAAGCATATGTAAATGATAAAATCTCATTTACTCCAACACAAAGATGGAAGCTTTGGTAGGAGCACCACACTTAGTTGCATCGTAGCTACCAGTATGGTTGCATTATAATCAATAGTTAGCTCATAGAATGTGTCACTCTACTTCCTAGGATGGTATTTAAGTGTGGAGTTGCATGTGAAGTCCATGTGAATTGAGATCATTCATGCTATTTATACACAAAATGACAATATAGGTTTATGTGCATTTTCTTGGGAGTTTCTAAAGCCATTTTATGCACATCCTACAATCATGGTGTGATACAACTAAAAGGAGATGTAGGAAATTAGGCATTCATAATGTGGTGTAATTTTTTAAAATTTTGAAAATCTACAAGATTTGCTTTGAAGTGATAAGGAAAATAAGGGTTTGTTTCTCCATTTGGAGTGATGGGGATATTATTTGTTTTCATTTTTCAATGGAGATTCCATGGGATAGGTTTTCTAGACTCTATTCCCATACTTGGATAATGAAAATTGAAATGTGCTTAGTAAAAAAAAATATGGGGGATAATAAGTGGAAAAGAAGAAACACTTACATGTGCAACTAAATTATTAGATTGGAATAGTGGAGATGACAAAGCCAATACTATTATTGATCTTGCTATTTCTAATTTCAAACTACATCATATATATTTAGATAAATCATCAATAGAAATTAGGGATAATCTAAAGAAACTATTTGGAGAAAAAGTGACTAATGCAAATTTCTTCCTAAAACTTTAATTTTTTAGGTTGAAAATAGAAGAAATTACAATGTCAAATCATATAAGTAGTTTGATGTCTATTAATGATAGAAAATTTCCACAATCGATAAAGATTATTTGAAAAATAAAATCTAGGCAGATTGCATTGGAGGTTTTTTCATCCAAAATTTTCAAATAATTTGAGGTCTATCGTTAAGTAGTTAGTAAAATTTAAGGATCTAGTAGATGATGATGATGTTAAATCTATCATGTTAAAAAAAATTACCTTCAAAATATTATAATGTTATTTTTTACACAGTCAAATAACTTCACAAACACTTAAAGATATGATTTCAACCCTTTTAGCAAAAGAAAAAAGAACAAAGAAGATATAGAAGATAATTATCAAAAGGAGAAAGCACTATACTCACAAAGCAATAATAAAAGATCAAGTACAAACAAAAGAGAAAATATACAGTTTTACTATAAGAAAAATGGACACATAGTTTGGTCATGTAGAATTTGAGCTAGTGATATTCTTAAAGGAAAACTCAAAGATCAATCAGATGATGTTCAACTTTTATTAATGAATTTTCTTTTGGTCCTAGTAACGAATTAGTACTATGAGCCTTATTTTTTGGAGGTTGGTGGCATTAGAGGCTACATGATTTCCAACATCTCAAGTTAGCTTATTGCTTTGAGATAGATCTTTAAAGATAAGGGGTTTGTTGTTGAACTCAATATGGCTTGTTTCCCAAAGATTTCACAAGAAATGATTGAGAATTGTACACTTACTAGGGTCAAGAGACAACTTGATTGAGCCTCGTGTGTGCATAGAGTTATACGGATTGTTGTCTAATAATTCAATGTATGTGATTCCAAAGTTCAAGACTAAGAACTCGAGAATTGAGCTCAAAGATGCACCTTTACGAGATTTGTGGGGTAGCTTGATTGAGTTCCGCCAGAATTTCTTCAAGAAAAGATCTGAAAAATGTGTATTCATTTTATGCAATTATAAAGTTTTGTTGTGTAAGCCTTTAGGGCTGGGCTGGGGGGTATTGGCAAATACAATAATATTACATTGTTCAATCATAAACTACCTACCTTATGGCATAGTTATTGCAGTTATAGAGCTACCCCCTTGTATCTTATGTAAATGCTTTTGCATATCAATAATGATAGTCAATTATTTTCATTTTTGTAATAGTAGAATATTACAAGCTTGCAATGATTTAAACAACTTAACATGTACATAATGATTACACTTCTCTATAGTAATGTATATCCCAATATTTATCTAAGAGTTGTCATGCTCCTTGAAGATGACTATTTGAAAACCAACAACTCTTCTAGTAAATACACAATCTGAATTTTTTATTTTCCTTGATTAAATCAAATTCAAGATTTTGTACTCATACCATTACTTTCATAGAAATTGTTCTATAATAAGCATAGTGGAACAATCTTTATATCCACTTTATCCTTCAATTATTTAAGTTTCTTTTTATAATCCTTCTCCCAAATAACCCAACCCTTACAGAGAAAAAAATATCTTCGTATTATAGCATTGTTAAGTATAATGAAACTATACAAGACTAAACTGGAAAATATTCTAAAAATATTTAATAATAATATCACTTGGAGGGGGAAACATCTTAAACCACATCAAAGGGGATACCTCCAATAGTCTTCAATAAGAAGACGAAGTGATAATGATGATAATAATACCTCATATATATCTTACTTACTCCTTGAATGCCACCTAGGTTGATTTAGATACTTAACTATAACTCCTAGGCTAACCTAAATACGTATAAACGATTATGATAATGATCATGGAGCATATTTTAGTATTAAGGTTGCTACAAGACGCCTACTCATGATCTAATACACTATATAGGGTTATGTAATAAAAATCTACTTTACTTAAAGACTATTTTATAAATAAGAAAAATATTTGTAATCAGAACTTCTGATTTGTCTATGAAATCCTAGAGAGATGTACATTGCCTAGAAGCTTCTATGTCAATCTTACAAGTGTTAATATTTTTATTTTTTAAGTTTAAAAACTTAAAGTTCAAGTGTAATTTTTTTATAAAAACTAACTCTTCAAGTAAAGTAAACTATACATTGTCAATGTTTAGGTAGTTTTTAAAGATCATGCTTACTAAAACATCAACCTTGTTAGGTTTAATTATTTGAAAAATCTAATTATTTTGGATAATTTTAGCATATTTATAAATAGTTTTTACTCAACCATATCAAAATGGCTATAAAAGGCTAATCTCATACACAAATTTAAAATAAATAAATAGAATGATATTGACATAACTAGGTAAAACGGAGCTAGCAAAGTTGACGTAAAATAGGATGACTTTTTAGCAAAGCAAGATTAAAAAAATTCAATAGACAAACTCCAGTAGATATTGAAAACAAGTGATCTCTTAAGCTAATCAATTATCCCACATATCTTCATTATTACATTCCTTTCAACACCATTTATGGAAAGATAGATAGATGTGCAGCAGTGTTTCTAGGTAATTGGTATTCTAATGCTTGAACATATTTTTCTATGCAAGGAAAATGGTTAAGTTATGCAACAACTTCAACAAATTAAGAGCAAGTTTTGAAGTGCCAGTTTGATAACAAGCTTAGTCAATTTTTTAAATGTTATATACTTCCATGGTGAGGTTTTTTTATGCTTAAGCATTTTATGCAATTGGTTAAAGTCTTATGGCCACTCCTCTGTAATGGTGTTTTACACTTCTTTGATGGGGTCTCTTTTGCTGGACAACATTGTATGTTTTTGTTTAGAATCTAAAGTTGATACTCTGTTATAGTGTTGGATTGTAAGGCTTCTGAAGGCACTCTATATTTATTTTTTTAATCCTTCTGGTTGCCTAAAATTATGTAATTGATTTTGCATTGATTCAATATAATAAAAAACTTTTTAAAAAAAGAAACAATTAAAAATCAAAAGACTGGCTACCTTGAAAAACAGGTGCAGTAATTTTTTTTACACTTTCAGGAAATTTATGCTCAGCAATTTTTTTTTAAAAAAAATCATTATAAATTTGTTTTATTCGGTATAAAAAAAGGTGTAGGTAAGTAGGTGGTCGTACTCACATATTTAATAAAGAAGTGGAGGTAAGTAGTCGTCTTCAAAATTTCCTGTGATGAAGTGATATTGTCTATGAAAAAGCAGCTGCCATTCACTGATTTCATCATCATGACATAAAGTTGCACACTACAGTTGTAAAAACAGCTACAGAACCTTGCCATAATTGATGTACTGTCGATTGCCAATTATGTTATTCTGAATGAACTTCACTATTACTTTAGTTTCATGGATGATTTTAAGCTTTGTGTCATTTCAGATGGACGTGGCTATCATTTGTTATTTTTGGATTTTATAATTTTATCATAGATGCGCAAGTTATTGAACTATTTTTTATACTCTTTCAATGTTTGTGATCTGGGGTTATACTATGCCATTTTTATGAGCAAATTTTTTGTAGAATAATTGCTTCACTGAAATAATAGGAACAAATCTTGTGGGCCTTAACGAATGCTTCTCAGGGAAAGATCTGAATATCTTACACTATGTTTGTCTACCTTTTCCATATTGTTCTCTCTCCAACAATGAAGAGTTTGCAACGTTTTGTGTTAGGAATGGGAACACAAAGAGGGGGGGGTGAATCAGTGTTCACTATATCTTTACAATTTCTTAACTCTTGAATCTTAACTTGATTGCTTAAGTATTGATATGAACATCAATGTAAACAAGATAAACAATCACAACACATAACACCAATATGGTTACGAGGAAACCCAAATAGGTAAAAACCCCAGTGGGAATTGACACCCACTAAGAACTGCACTAGTGTTTTATGATCTTTGTTAGAAGATCTGCAACCCTGTTAGGAGTTGTTCTTTACAATGCTTTTAGTACAGTGACCTAGTCAAAGGTTGGACCTTGTTAGGAGTCTTTTACAATAACCCTATTAGGGGTGGGGACATATTGTCCTAGAGCTCACTGCTCAAGTGGTGAAGACTACAACCTTCTGATCTCAGATACACACTATATCTGCTGGATGAACTGGTGTTGTGACACTGCTTGTCTGATCAGTTCCTTTTGTGCGCTAATGCTTTAGCCCCTTGTAAAGCTCTAACTTATTATATCTTCACTTCGCATGTCTCTGCTCTGCTTATCTTCTCTTTATATCCACTTCCATCCTTTATTACAAAGGCGCATCTTATATTTATATGCACTAACAAAACAATTAACTAGGTCGGCTTATAACCGATTACATACAACGCTTCCAAGTGAATTGGCTCAAGCGTGTTTACAAACAAAGATGTTTAAATGTCTACAACCTAATTACAATAGGCGCATAGCCTTTACAAAATATTATTATAACCGCTAATCAAAATACTAATAGTCGGCTGCATACTCTGTTATGTTCTGGGATTCACTGTCTATACCACTTCAACTGATTGTATCTTCGTCATACTGTCTCATCTGATCATGCACTCTTAGAATTAACATGAATACACACTTACCAGCTTAACTTCAAGGGCGCATACCATAACTCGGTCATACAAGCATGCGTTGATGCTCTAATCTTTTGGTTCTCTACTAACTGTCCAGTCTTCTATACTTAGTCATATTCTGACCTTATGATAATGTGCGTTGACTCCAAAACTCTATGACTTTGTTGCCATAATGACAACACTATATCTAGTCATATACAATAGTATAGTCAACTTGCCAACAATCTCCCCATTTGTCATTAATGGCAACAAAAGAATATGGCGAAGTTACTAACTGTACCCTTATACAAAATTCTTTAATATATACTCTAACTTATATCTCCCTTATACTTTTTACTATACTTCTTATTTACATCATATATAATACTTCATATTTTACATACAATACTCCCCCTTTGACATTAATGACAAAGGTGCTCAAAAAAGTGTATCTACAAGTACTTCCAAAGAAAGTACATTCGGATAAGCAATATGCAAGTTCTAGATCTCTTGTTTCCACAATGCTATCAGTGCATTGACAGTTTGTAGATGGGTGCATAAGGCATATGTCAACTTCTCCATCTTTTCCAAGTCTGTACTCAGACCTTGATCATATGTCACCATAGTGGCATCAATCTCCTTGATGTTCTGATTAAGTACATCTAGAGAGGGCGCAAGAGCATTCCTGAGCTGTGTTTGTCTTGCCCTTATCTTAGACATCTCTTTCTCAACCTTTTCTATTTTGTCTATTTGCCCCTGGTACACATTGTTGCACATGTTCACATCCGTGGAGGGAACTTCTACTGATTTTCTTACATTATCAATCATTGCTCCTGCCTCTTGGATTTTCTTGTATAGATCTGCAATTAGTTTATCTTGGTTCATGTAGTCTGCAATGATCTTCCTTCCCTTAGCTGCGAACTCCTTCAAGGATGCTTGACCTACCTTCAATGAACTAAGGTCAAGTGCAAAGTTTCCAACTAGTTCACTCAATCTCTTCTTCATATATTTCTCTTCTGCAACTTGGGATGCAAGTTCTTCCAAGCTAGAAAAGTGTGTCTTGAAGTTTGTAAGAATGTTGCTAACATCATCAACTAAATGAACCTTAGACACTTTCTTGTCTGAAGGTAACAAGTTGTTCAGAATGTTGATTGAATCAACAAACAGAAGGTTCCTCATCACCTGCTTCTCTTTTGTTTTTTCTATAGCAAGGACACTGATCTTAATCAGGTCTTCTTCTCCCCAAGAGTCCAAGCTTGTGGTGTCTGGTGTCAAACTTGACAACAATGATGTTGAGGGTATGGGAGTGATAGGAGTGTTGTCCATCACTTCTTTCTTTATTCTAATTGGTATTTCAACAGATGGCTCATATGTTGGTTCACTTATTTTCACCTCTTCTTCTCCTTTCTCCTTTTCTTCACCTATTAGATCCTCTATTAACACTTCTTGTATCTTAGGTGAATTGCCACCGCATAGAATTTTAACCTCTTGTGTGCTTACAAAAGCTTCCTCAAATTTATCCAAGTCATTGTCTGTGGCCACCATTGCTATCTCTACATTATCAATAAAGATTGTGTCATCTTTTTGTGTCTCAGTCATGGGCACATACTTCAATGCCTCTTTAGGTGTTACCACTGTAGGCGTCGAATCCTGAGGACCTGTTACCGGTACATTGGTGGTCTCTGACTCCTTGGCTTCCTTAAAGGGCACTTGAGTTGTGGGCGCAGTAGGTGGGTACATGTGCCTATCCAGAAAACTTTCTCAAAAGCTTTCTTGGTTTCTTTAGCTACCAACTCATAGTTCTTATCCATTATGTGCAGAGTTCTTGACTTAGTTCTTAGGTACAGCTTCACTAGATCTAACAATAATGTTTTCTCTTCTAGGGAACATACAGGGAGGCTTTCATCTAGAATCTTTTCTCTTATTCTTAGATCCTCCTCAATAGCCTATCTTTTCAAGAATTCCAAGATGTTCCACACATTGTCCGGAATTACTGTCGTAAGTTCTAAGACTGTCTTCTTGAACTTGAGCATGTGTTTAATTATCATTCCATGAATTTATGATTTATCAATCTCACTATATTTCTCATAGAATTTCCCTATTTGATCAATTCTGTCTTCCTCAATAATCCTTGTTTTCAACACTTGAAGACTAGGTCTGAAACCTACCTGCGGAGGTGCTTGAGTGTTCTTTTTCTGACTTATGGTTGTCCGTGAGGATGGGTGGCTTGCACCGATCTCCTTCTTCCTCTCAGTCATTGTCTTATACTCAAGAGGTGATGTTAGATCAATTGTATCTTTGGGCGCACGAGAGATAACATATGTTTTACCCTGTTTATCCTTTGGATCATTAGTCTTCTCAATCTTGACTTTCTTCATTTTAGGATCATCAGTTTTAGCTTCCACTGTGGATGTGCTCTCAATCTCCAAGGCTATCTTTGCTTCTCTTGCTTTGTCAAGATCTGCCTGTGTTACACCATGAATTCTGAGTATCTCAGATGTAATCTTAGAGGCTTTCCTCTTAGTTGTTGCACTGTTCAAAACTGCATCAACTTCCCTTGTCTTTTCTTCATAAGTTCCCCATTTAGGTTCATTAGGGTCCTTAGGTGCTGAAAGTAGTACTTGTGCATAAGCTTCCAAGATTGGTTCTTCTACCTCATAACCAAGTGGATGGATCCACTTTGTTCTAGGCTCAACTACTTCCATACATGTTATGTCAGTTTCTACCATAAAACAAATGTTGTCTTTGTATTTCTCAACAATACTTTCTGGTATCTTGTACCTCATCTGCATTTTGATCTTGAATGTCTTCAATTCTAGCTCCATGTAATCCTTCAATGTGCTCTCAGTAGATGCCTTAAGAGATATTTGAGGCATTGTAGGCATGCTTTTGTCTAAGTACAAATCTGAGACCTTTCCAAGTATATGGAAGTACATGTAAATGATTAGAGACCCAAACCTGAATATTTTGGTCTTATCATGCTTGATGACTCTAATGTTATCAATCAATTGTGCATGCAAGATCTCACACAGATTGAACTCTCCATTTTCTCTAACAAGTTTGATTGCTGCAAGAATAGTGGATGCGAACACACTATTCACCCTGTTGGTGTGCTGAAACCTGTAACCTAGTATCATAGACATCAATTTGATGTATTTCTCTTCAATAGGCTCAATTGTCATACCGCGCCTATCACTTCTGGACTTACATGCATGTTCAACTTATTTCCTCACATCCTTGCCCACTGGAAGAATGGTGCATGTCTTAGAGAAGCCTAGCATTTCATGAATGAGTTCTCCTATGATTCTAACTGGCACTTCACCTATCCAGAATAGGTCATCATGAATCCTACTTAGTAATATCTTGATCCACTCAAATTCATAAAACTCATATGTCATAGCATACTCAACAATGGGATGGTTTTCCAAATGTGCAAACTCATCTAGGAATGTTTTGTTTGGTTTCATCATGGACTCAAGGTGCGACCTTATCCTATCAAGTCCAACTAGTTCCTTCTTACAGTATATATACGCACGAATGTCTTCAACATGCATGACGCCCATAGGGGTTCTTGAAAATGCACCTTCTAGGTCATCTAAGGTGGACTTAAAAGGGTGCCTTTTAAAAACATATCTCTTCATTTTCGCAACATCAAATACAACAGGTGTAGCCATGACTTACTTGGTTAACGCTTCAAATTGGTTTTCAAATACTTCTGAGTCGTCGCGTCGGACTAGGGCTTCACAATTGATCAATCACACTTCTTCGTTGGTAAATCAAGCTCCAACACTTCACAATCCAACTGCTAGGGCTTATGTGGTCTCCAATCGCTCTATCTCAAATGCAATGAGTGATCTGTAAGTCGCCATATACTATAAAGTGAAATTTTCGCCATTACTGCTTGCCGCGTAAACCAGAATTCGACTAAGAATTTCCAACTTCCATCCTGCAATCAATCAGGCAGTGTGCTCTTGCACATAGCATCAAATAGTCTCCAAAATGTTAAATCCAAAGGCGCATACTCTGAGGGTGAGTATACTAGCCGCACAAGGGTCTAGAGCTAAATTAGCTCCCCCTATGACCTTGAGGGTCATTCATCCAAATGTAGAGGGTGCGTCCATTGCGGATGCATCCAATATATGCTTATCAACTTTATCCTTCTTTGCCTCTGACCAAATCAAGCTCGCATCCTCTATAGCTTTCACAAACTTGACTTCTCCTTCTTCATTCAATATTGATGCTGGTAGCTTTTTAGGGCTCTCCTGACTTTGCGTTCTTGATCTACAAAACTTTGAGATGTGTCCAACCTTGTTACAAGAGTGACAAATAATTGGAGACCTTAAATTCCTCAGCACATTGATATGGGTAACTCTTTTACACTATCTAGCTGAGTGACCATTATAATTACATATCTGACATGTAATACTCTGAGAACTTCATGCATTTGGTTGATTCTGATTTCTCTGATTATGCTGAGTATTATTCTTCTTACTTGTTCTGGAATTCATAGCTCTATGACCAAATTTATTGCATGAATAACAATAACCATTGAAAGGTCTTACCTCTTTACAATCCCTTGCTATATGTCCATGCTTGTTACATGCATAACAAGTTCGGTCTACTGGCTTGCACTCATCCGTAGATGGTTCGACATTGTCTTTAGTCTGATTTCCAGTTTCCTTAGCATTTGTAGTGTCTTCTAGTGCTTTCATCTTTGCTCGCATGTCATCAATCTAATTTTGTGCTTCATTGAATCCAATACCGCCAGTATCTCCTTTAAGCTTTCGTGCATATAACTGTGACTCTATCAAATCAGAACTGGTGTGTAATTTCTCAATGTGATTTTTTGCCTCTTTCAACTCAGATTCCAACTTCTCTTTATTGTTTCTTAGCTCCAAGATTTCCATGTTTGCTTACCTCAATTCTTCATTCAGTTGAAGGTTCTCTTTAATCTGTTCATCATAAACTTCTTGATTGTTAGTTAGCTTTTCATCCAACTCTTCAATTTGATCTTTTAGAGATGTGTTCTCCTCATTCAGCTTCTTAACCATTTTTCCCAAATCATTGTTTGTACAATTTTTTAAATCTTGTCTCAGTTTCTTGATGAATACATGTGCGCCACTGACTTTCAATTTTAGTTCTTCAACTTCTTTCTCAAATCTATCAAGGTCTTCAAGAGCTGCCATAAGATTCTTCTTCAGATTCTTTGCTTCTTCTGAACTCATTGATCTCCTCAAGTGGTTAAACTTTTCTTTAGAGGACCAGAGCTCTGATATCAATTGTTAGGAATGGGAACATTGAGGGGGGGGTGAATCAGTGTTCACTATATCTTTACAATTTCTTAACTCTTGAATCTTAACTTGATTGCTTAAGTAATCATATGAACATCAATGTAAACAAGATAAACAATCACAACACAACACCAATATGGTTATGGGGAAATCCAAATAGGTAAAAACCCCAGTGGGAATTGACACCCACTAAGAACTGCACTAGTATTTTATGATCCTTGTTAGAAGATTTGCAACCCTGTTAGGAGTTGTTCTTTGCAATGCTTTTAGTACAATCAAAGGTTGGACCCTGTTAGAAGTCTTTTACAATAACCCTGTTAAGGGTGGGGACATATTGTCCTAGAGCTCACTGCCCAAGTGGTGAAGGCTACAACTTTCTGATCTCAGATACACACTATATCTGTTGGATGAATTGATGTTGTGACACTGCTTGTCTAATCAGTTCATTTTGTGCGCTGATGCTTTAGCCCCTTGTAAAGCTCTAAATTATTTTATTTTCACTTCGCATGTCTCTGTTATGCTTATCTTCTCTCTATATCCACTTCCATCCTTTATTACAAAGGCGCATCTTATATTTATACACACTAAAAAAACAGTTAACTAGGTCGGCCTATAACTGATTACATACAACACTTCCAAGTGAATTGGCTCAAGGGTGTTTACAAATAAAGATATTTACATGTCTACAACCTAATTACAATAGGCGCAGTCTTTACAAAACATTATTATAACCGCTAATCAAAATACTCACAGTCGGCTGCATATTTTGTTCTGTTCTGGCATTCACTGTCTGTACCACTTCAACTGACTGTATCTTCGTCATACTGTCTCATCTGATCATGTGCTCTTAGACTTAGCATGAATACACACTTACCAACTTAACTTCAAAGGCACATACCATAACTCGATCATACACACGTGCATTGATGCTCTGATCTTCTGGTGCTCTGCTAACTATCCAGTTTTCTATACTTAGTCATATTCTGACCTTATGATAATGTGCGTTGACTCCAAAACTCTATATAACTTTGTTGTCATAATGACAACACTATATCTAGTCATATACAACAGTATAGTCAACTTGCCAACATTTTGTGCCTAATCTTTTTGGGGTTTTGTGTTCCTATTGTTTTTGAAAGTAAGCTCAAAGGGTTTGTTTCTCCTTTTAGAGTGTTGTTCAAGAAAAAATTGGATCCTAAAGGCAAAGTTGAAAAGCATAAAGCATGATTGGTTGCGAAGGGGCATTCCTAAGTTGAGGGAATATATTATGGTGATATTTTCTCTCCTATCCATTTAGTTCTTGTTATCACTTGCTACAATTCATTGTTTGGAAATCGAGCAACTGGATGTGAAAATAAGATTCCCGCATGGTGATTTGGAGGAAGAAATTTATGTCATAGCTAGAGTATTTTATGGAAGAAGGTAAAGAAAATATGGTTTGCAAGTTGAAAAAGTATTTATATTGTCTGAAACAGTCTCCTAGGATGTGGTACCAAAAGTTTGATACTTATGTGTTGAATTTGGTATTTGAGAGGTCTAAATCCTATCATTGTGTTTATTTCAAAACTGATAATAGTCATATTCTCATTATTGCATTGTATGTGGATGATATGTAACTGTTTAGGAATGGGTGTATGATTTCAAACATGAAGTCTCAATTGTCAGCACAATTTGAGATGAAAGATTTAGGTGCAGCTAGGTACATTTTGGGATGGAGACCAAAGGAGGGGAGGTAATAGAAAGCTCTAGTTAATCTAGAGTAAGTATGTGAATTCAATGTTGGAGAGATTCAATATGACAGCTTGTAGATCTATGCTAGTTCTTGTTGCATTGGGAACAAAGTTATCTGTGGAGGATTGTCCAAAATCTTCTTATGAGGTGGAAGACATGGCCAGTGTACCATATGTGAGTCATGTTGTTAGTCTTATGTATATTGTGGTCTATACTAGACCAAACATTGCCCAAGCAATGGGAGTCCTGAGTCAATATATGTCTAATCTTGGATAGGTGCATTGGGATGCAATTAAGAGAGTATTCAAGTATTCAAGGGGTGCATCTAAGTATTCCTTGTGCTATCATGGTTATCTTACTGGACATTGACATTCTGTGGGTATCTGTTGTACAGTTGCACACTACAGCTGTAAAAACAGCTACGAAACCTTGGCATAATTGATGTACTCTCGATTGCCAATTATGTTATTCTGAATGACTTCACTATTATATTGGGCAAGAAGCCCCCTTTCCCTATTAATTTAGAGTTGAACGGTTTATGCTCACACACTACCAATTTTGAATTGCATTCTCTTGTCCAAATAACATTTCTCTTCTTTATCCTCAAGGGGTGAGGAATGTGACCCAAAGAAATATACCATTTCCTTATCAATGGACCACAAACGCAGTCATATAAAATAAAATAAAAAGAGATTATTGCATAATTGATGTGAAGTCCATTCTTACCATTAAATTGAACCAGAAGCTTCATTTACTTATAAATTTAGAGAGTTGTAAGGGTTTATACTCACATTCAACCAAGTTTGATTAGCATTGCTATTCAATTCTTTTCACTAAATCCAGAGCCTGTAACAAATCAAAGATGGCCGAGGCGCTTGCTATTGAATGAGGCATCACATTTGCTCAACTTCCAAGAGGACTTTCAATGGTTGCAGAGGGAGGTCACATATACATCTGGTTATCTACAAGATGCATATGAGCAAACTGCGCTCACTGCTTCTGCCAAACAATGGCTGTCGGAAGTGAGTGATATATATCTTGATGCAGAAGATATAGTTGATGAGTGCACTGTTGAGCATTTGTATGCAAGGCCCACTCAGTCATGCGTGTGCCATTTAAGTCAACTAAACTTCCAGCGTAAGATGGGTAAGAGGATTAAAGATCTAAAAGATAGGATGAGCTCTACTATCCAAAAGGCAAGGGAGCTCAATCTTGTCCAGCAGATATTGCATTCATCAAGCCAGCCTTCAACTAGTACTTCTGAAAAAGAAAGAGCAGCGTTGAGAAGAGGGAGCAAGCCAGATTCACAAGCATGGGCAGTGGAGCGCAAGGTGGAGGATATTGTCACATTGTTAGAGGATCCTGATGTTGGTGTTGTTGCCATCGTGGGTATGGGCAGCCTGGGTAAGACATTCATCCTGCAGCTAGTCTATGACAGAGTTAAAGGTAGGTATGAGTGTTCTGCCTGGATTTCTGTTTCACAGACTTGTTCTCTTAGAGCTTTGCAATGTGACCTAGCGTTCCAAATTAATTTAGAAATAGAGGCTAATATAAGTGAGGTGCTAGTATTGGACCTGATACATGAGAAACTAGAGGGGAGAAAGAGTTTAATTGTTCTGGATGATGTGTGGAAGAGTGCTGTAGAAGGTGACCTGATACAAAGGCTTCGTCGTCCCACTGGCAGTAATAACCAGTCTAAAATTGTTGAATACCAACAGAGAAAAAGATGTTGCTGCAAACATGAGGGCCCACATCTATGAGATGTGTCACCTTTCAGAGGAGGAAAGTTGTTATCTGTTTTGCCTGTTTGCCTTCCCTGATTGTGAGGGAAATAGGCTGCCTGAGGATTTGGAGAGCTTGGCTCGCCAAATTGTAGAGAAATGTGGAAGGTTGCCACTGGCCGTTAAGACAGTTGCAACATCCATGGCAAGCTGTTCGGACTTAGGGGACTGGCAGTCAAAACAAAGGCAATTAACAGATGTAGTGAGGGCAGAGGACTTCACCATGCAAATCCTCAAGCTGAGTTATGACTCTCTTCCTCCCTATCTCAAAGCATGTTTTGCTTAATTTTCTTTCTATCAAGAGGAGACACAAATATCTTTTTCAAGGCTAAAAGGAGACACACAGATAAATCAGGAATATTTGATATAATTGTAGATAGCCGAAGGGTTTATTCCACAAAATAAGGACATGGAACAATGTGATAATGGGTTGATTTACTTACAACTACTTCAAATTCTATGTTTGTTAGAAGTAGACAGAGTTAGAGCTTGCTACACCATTCACGACCTGTTTCTTGATTTGATTATTAATATAAGTAATGATCATATGTGTGAATTTGATCTTCCAGTGCAAAAAACAAGCTGCCGCAGGTTACAGTTGCCTAAAAAGGGTATAACTATAAATGCAATTTCAGAAAGCTCTCTTCATTACCAACAATTTCTCCGCACTATCTAATTCTCGCAGAACACAGAAATTAAAAGTATTCCAGAACACTTGTTTGATCATCTGAGAGTACTCCAAGTTCTTGACTTTAGCAACACTGCCATCTCTACACTGCGAAAATGTGTTGGGAAATTGAAGCTTCTTAAGGTTCTGAATTTGTCTAATACAAAGATCAGGGAGGTGCCAGATTCTGTTAGAAAACTCAAAAGTCTTCAGTTTCTTGATGTTTCTGGATGCAGTGGTGTACAATGTGTACCTGACTGGACTCAAATCTCTTTCCCATCTCGATGTATGGGGCTGCTCAGAAGAACTTACTAACAGTTATATGCCCAAAGGAATATCAAATCTTGTAAGTCTGCGGACACTGAGATCACGCGCCTTCCCACTCCCTACTGCAGAGAATGAATTCTTAAATGTTCAAGACATTAGCACTTTGATCAATCTCGAGGAATTATATTTTTATCTAGAAGA
The DNA here is from genome assembly GCA_027943335.1 of Chamaecyparis obtusa. Classification (NCBI taxonomy): domain Eukaryota; kingdom Viridiplantae; phylum Streptophyta; class Pinopsida; order Cupressales; family Cupressaceae; genus Chamaecyparis; species Chamaecyparis obtusa. The sequence continues at coordinate 2,213,384 of BSBK01004801.1, forward strand.
TGAAGTGGGGTTGAAAAGTGTAGAAGATGGTATGCTTGAGCATCTGGTGAAAATGAGAATTCTTCTGGTATGGAATAACATTCCCACATCCAATCTTCCAGCATTTCTAGAGAAGATGAATGTTATGAAAGATCTTCAACAACTTTGGCTTGGTCGTTTTCTATGCCAAGTTGGATATGTGGTATGGTAAATCTGACAGAATTTTCATTGCATGAGTGCAGTGAATATCATTATTTTGGATTATATTTTATAATTATTTATTAGAAAAATCATTGTCATTGTTAGAAAAACCAGTCATTATTCTATTTAAGTCTAAAACAAAAATTTAAATTGATTTTAAAAAAATTCTGAAATTAATTAGTTTATAGAAAAAAGCTTCCATTTTGGCACATAGATCTTTAGTAAAGTAATCGACCATGTCCACCTTTTATCGAGTTCTTGAGGGTTTACATAGATTGTAAGCAAATTGATGCAAAAAATATCATTATTTTGATAGGATTGGTGACCAAGCAACTTGTTTGGCTTGATGTTGTCAATATGATTATTGTAGGGCCAAAATATTTTGAACTTAAAAAATGTTTTTAGTTTGCGTAGTATGTTTTTACTTAAAATATTTATTTGTTTTTTAGGGCATCTTTGTGTACTCATTCAATGATGGGGTTGCCCTTGTAGACAACTAAAATTTTCCACAACTACACTTTTGAACTAATCCCATCCAAACATTAATTCAATAAAAAAATTATTTAATTAACCTTTTCAACCATCCCTAAATCATTAATTGAATAAATATTAATCATTTATTTTATCTCCAAATTATATTCCTCTTACAAAAGTCACGTTTTCCTTTTACCATTGATAGCCAAAGAAAGTATCAAACTTCATCCATTTTCAATACCTTGACAAGTTATCAAACTTCATCCTTTTTTGATATCTTAACAAGGTATTTAAATTCATCATTTTTTTAATACCCAGAAAAGTATTAGACTTCATTCTTTTCTGATACCTGGAAAAGTAAAACAATCCAAACTTTTTGATACATCAGTAAGGCATTACAATCCCCAAAATGTACAAGACACTAGCCTTTTCTAATACTCCAATGAGGTATCAAAATTGCCGTTTTTGAAACCCAAAAATGTATCAAACACCAACATTTTTTTGATGCCCCATCAAGTTATTGGATTTCATCCTTAGAAAGTATTGGATTTCATCCTTTCACATTAACCAATTAGTACTCAGGGTTCTCAAATATCTGATACTTTTACAAGGTATTGGACTTCTTGAATCTCTATTACTTTGATATATGCACTTAATCCTTTTCTAATACCCTACTGTGAATTCGACTTTAGGAAATATTGGAAGTGCAAATCAGAGAATGGCTCGAACATGTGCATGATTGTGAACAATTAAACATGACTTCACAAGAGATTTACAAGAATGACTAATATTGCAAAGCATTTAATCATTAATTTAGTATATATCCTATTAGCTTTGTTCAATCCAATTTCAAGGCTTATTGCTCCAATGGAAACCCACAAAACACATATTTAAAGAGACAACGGCTGTCAAGCTCAATTATTTATTTTTCAAAAGGCCACGTGTAACATGAGATCGTTCGGCTGAAAAGAAATCCTGTTTCAGTAAAACTTATTACATCATGTACTGAACAAACTTCCTCAGACAATGCACACGATTCTTAGTGACTTGTATCTCTAAGAATATGTACAGGTCTATAAATGCAAAAATTTTGACAGGATATGTTATATTGTGGTGACAGCACAATTATGATTCTGAGTGGCTACTTACATCCTTATCTGGAATCTGTCATACCTGCAAGAAAAATCCTAAGATTTAGGCTTCTAACACTGCCCCGTACCACATGATATTTTGTACAAATTTATTAGTAACAAATGAGAACGGCATGTTAAAAATCCTTCAGTGCACATGACTTGGTAAAAAATCAAACTAAAAATTCATGTTACTGTTTCTTTAAGAAACTTCACCAAACTATAAAGATGACAATGTCTGTACAGTCCAACAGCCGATGGAGGGCGGGGGAAAGGTGTCCAACATATTGTATATAATTAGAAAAAGCACAAAACATTTCCAGGTATAGGCTATGAATGTAATTTGTATAACCAAAGCAGGTTTTCAATAGTATTTGATTCAAGTCTTCAATTTTTGTACGAAGAGTGAAGAAATTATTAGTCTATGTTGAATACTATTTTTATCGGTTTGAATATTTTGAATTCTTATCCTATGCTTCAAGAAAATCGAGGGGGCATTCTGACATGCACAACTATACTGTTAATTAACAGTTGGCAGCTTTTGGTGGACAAGTTTCACTGGGCAATCCTCTTGCTTATTATGTGCACACTCAGGCAATAGCTTCAAAGAAAGAGACATGGCTACTATGATTATTACATTTATTTTCATCCTTGGCTGAATTCCAAGCTAAACAGGTGACTATATCCAATTCATTTCTGGAGCTTCCTTTATAGAAAAAACATCAAAGAAATTTAAGCAATGTTTTGTCCTTTTGTTCTAACTGATTTGCTTGTCCAAAGCGTTAATCCATGATTTCGTCTTTAATGTTTGTATTTATGTATTTAATAATTGTTTGTAATATAAAGTTAGAACTTCTAATCTGTGATCTTTTTGCATATCAATTTAGTTGAGCTAAGATTTTAAGGAGACTTGTATTCTAGCTTCAATTTTACAAACCCTTGACTGTTTGTTTAAGTGAGGGTTATGTCTATAATGAATTATTGAATGTTTAGGGTTTGAAAGAGTAATTCAATCATCTCGTGGTAGTACATGGTTTTTAGTACTTCCTTAAGGTGTATTTATAGCATCAATATTCTCTACTTTTCAATTCCACTAAATACACAATTTAAAATGTTCCTTTGGTAATGTAAACTTAAAAAAATCTAAGCAAAATTTGTTTTAAATAAATATCGGCCTTCTTATTCAGTGGTCAGCTGAAAAAGAAATTGATTTGAAAAACACAACTGACAATTTAGACACCATTTTGATATACCATGCCCTAAGTGCCTACTTCAAGTAATATAAAGCTTTCTTTTGTCTACATACAAGATGCTCCTTCCCAACAACCTGAAAACCCCAAGGTTGACACGTACACTTCCTCCTCCAAATTTCCATTTAGGAAGGCACTCTTTACATCCATTTGATTGATTGTCCAACCAAACTAAGCTGTCATGGTTAGTACTAATCAAATGATGCTCATCTTTGCAATAAGAGCGAAGGTCTCCTCGTAGTCAATGCCTTCTCTTTGTGAGAGCCCTTTTGCAACCAACCAAGCTTTGTACTTGTCAATAGTCCTATCTTCATTGTACTTGATTTGTACACCCATTTGTAGCCAATACGTTTGATGACATCAAAGGATGCAGCAAAAAGTAACTCCACACAGACTTGAAATAATGGGCATAGATAAATCAATCCTCCATTCTAGAGGAAAATTACATATTTTTTTTGTCTCCCCTTATGCATACAAATGGGCCCATTATATATCTATAAGTGACAAAATACATAATAGCTAATTAGTTTCAACTATCTCCAATATTATCTCCCTAGTGTTGTGAGTTTTTTCACACCATCGCCCCATTGAAAATGGGACCCCCTCTTTTTGCTTTAGCAGTAGGTGTTTTAGTAGTTCTTCCAGGCTGGTGATGTTAAAGGAGAGTTAGAAGTGGCCTGCAAAATTTGGAGATGATTTGAGAGGTTGAGCAGTGAGAATTTTTGGTGCGAAGAGGTCAGCTTTTGATTGCAAAACGATGAAAATTGTGATTTTGGCTAAGCCTATATTTTGGTTTTCCAGCAAGATGATTTTTGCTTGCAAATCCAAATTAAATATTTGGATTTAGAATCGATTTTGAATATATTTTTGACTCGAAACTTTTGGGAAATTTGGCGAAATTTTGCAAATTTTGGAAATTGAAAAAATGGAATTGAGCAATTTAAATGAGTAATTTTGACTAAACAATTTTTGAAAAATCCAAATTCGTGTCAAAATTGCAATTTTAATGTTCACTTTTCACAAGTTGGTAAGCATGTTCTTGCGAGTTGGTAGGGGTGCTCTTGCATCATGGCAAAATTTCAATAACATGATGGAATTTCAACATGGAGTTTGTAAGGAAAAATGGTAAGATTAAGGTGAGAAAATAATTTTCTTTTAGCCAAGTGGAGTTATTATTTTTGAGAAAATTATTTTTGTTGGCATATTTAAGTTGTCATTAGATAAGTTAAAAGCAAACATCAATCCCACCGGTAAACTGGTAGACCAACCATACTCTTTAATATGTACCGGTAGAACAGAGTATAGTACCGATAGACCAAACTGGGTGTCAACAACTGATCTTATAAAATATAACCGAGTATAAGATTGATACCGGTTGACTGCATGATAATCCGCATCGGACTATGCGGAGCTGTTTCAGTTAAAACCGGATAATACGGAGTATTCACAATTAGAACTGGAGTTAGTTTTTTAACTAGAGTTAGCTTTATTTCTACATGGATGTTTCAATGTAAACTCAAGATCATTTTGCATGCATGATTTATGGGTGAGTTTACAGCTTGGTGGAACTGTGAGAAGTATTCTTTCAACAAATTAATGTCTTATAAATACAGATCACGGGATACACAAGATGTGTTGTTGAATATTCAGAGCAGGAGAGAGATATCTTCTGAGAGAAGCTACGGTCACAAGAGGTGAAAGGCAGAAACGTTCAACAGCCAAGCAGAGCGGAAAGGGTAACAGGTATAATCTAATCAGACAGAAAGTGTCATTACAGATCATTGCTTTTACATTGTTAAGCATATTCAAATCCCTCTATTAGGGTGAATCTTAACAGGTTCATTGTATAAATCCCTTAACCGGGTAACATCTTAATTGGTGTTGAAAGTCTTTTTACAAGGTGACTCCTAACAGAGTCAAAATCCTAACAAGTCTTCTACCAAATCCCTTTACCGGGTAGCACTCTTACAAGTGCTTTGTAAGCTCTTCACAGGGCACATTTATTACTGCAGTAGTAAAATTGTGGGATCTGTCCCACCGTAGTTTTCTCCTTCTAACCGAGGGTTTCCACGTATATATGTTGTGTTGACCTGTGTATTTTTATTTCTGTTTATAAGTGATTTGATTATATTATGTTAATGTTACAAGAATATATATATATATAAGGTTTAAATTGGAATAGAAATTATGTTTACAGATCCCCACCCCCCCCTCAATAACCGGTTAGGAATAACAATTGGTATCAAAGCCCTTTGGTTCTCAAAGATATAAAGTTTAACCGCTTGAGTAAAAGATCATGGAAGGTTACAGGTATCAGAAACAGCTTGAGGAAGTCAATGACATCATTGTCCCTCTTGAGACTAAGCTAAGAAGATCCCTTGCTAAAAGAAAGGAGTTGGCTCTACAATTGAGTGAGAGCAATGAAACAATTGAGGAACTCTCTGGGCAAAGTGGATCAGATGAAGCTGAGGAAGCAGTCTCTGAGCTTATGGAGAAGAATCAAATCCTAACCGATCAGATCTCTAATTTGAAAAGGGAGCAGGAAGATAATGCCCTAAGAATGACTAAAATAATTGAGAAAAAGAGGAAAGCTGAAGATGAAAGGAACAGTGTAGTAAAATCACTAGCAACCTCTGAGAGAGAAAGAAATCTGGCAGAAGAAGCAGTAAGAGAGTGATCTTGTCGTTCTGCAACTTCAAGAAGATATGCAAATAGTTACACAAGAAAATGCAAACATGTAAAAGAATTGGCATGATAAAGATGATGCATGCAAAAGGCTGACAATTAAATTGTATCAACTAAAGAAGCAAATAAAAGGACTCGAGGAAATAAATGAGACACTTAGAAGATACAACGAGAGTTCAAAAAAGCTTGATGAGCAACTAAGAGCTCAAAGAGCTCAAAGAAAGCACAAGGATCCCACAGGACTTGGGTTCACTGGTCAAAGCAGCAAGGAAACTGGTGAGTCATCTAGAGTCAAGAAAGGCAAGAAGGAAAAGAAGAAACCAGTAGAACAAAAGGGTAAAAAGTCCTTCAAAACTTCTTGCAATCATTGTGGTAAACCGAGTCACAAAACAAAGAACTGCAAGAATGCGCTGGTGAAACCAACTACTACTAATAGTTACTGCAAAAGCTGTTACAAGAATGGCCACAAGACTTCTGAATCTAGGTCTCGTCCCAATAGTGTGTCCAAGGGAAGCAGGGGAAGCTTCAAGGGCTATTGCTACGCTTGCAACAAGTTTGGACACAAGGCTGATGAATGCAAGATCCAAAACTATGGCATTCAGATCCCCACCGAGACCAATATTCCCTAAGAGGAATGAGAACCGGAGCACAACCAATTGTGCTAACTGTGGCATTCATAGCCATAATGACTACTGGTGTCTGTTTACCTGCTGGGGTAAACTTAGTATTGCATAGACATAGTACAAGAAATATAATAAACACAGAATGTATCATAGAATAATAAATACTTTCATTAATCATTCCAGGCTGGCAAGTACATTCACATTATAATGATCATACAATCATATCTCATGTCCAACCTCCGAGAGAGTATATAAAGTACCCGAAGGGCCACGACCGAAACGTCGTGACGTAACTGTCTAACCTCTCGGTCGCTAACGACAGAGAGTAACATAATACTTTACTAATATAATAACCCGTACATACAATTATCCCGACAACATCATCCCCCCCAAAAAAACAAGTCGTCTCCGACGACTTACAACAAAAGGGAGATGAAATACACCACATAGAAGAAGAAAATCACTGAGAAGGCGCAGAGGGGCGTCCCTGAAAAGATGAAGTGCCACCCTCCCCATCAATGTTGCGTCCAGTAGGTCTTTTCCGTCACATCCCATTCCTCCCGTGCCTGCACCAAACTTGTCTCCAAAACATACTGTTCAGCTATAGCCTCCGCTAACACCATATTGTCTCCCTAGCCAATCTGACCTTGATAGCCACCCGTGCCAACTTCTCTGCTTCCAACTCCTGGGTACGCTGAGCCAAGTGTTGCTCTACTGCCTCCAACTGCGTGGTCAGCTCCTCCCGAGCTCTCTATGCATCCACCAAGACAGTCTGACATCCAACCAACACCTACTCCAAGTGCCTCAAAGCGTAGTACCCCTTTTGAAAGACTTGCTCCAGTGCTCTCTTCACCTCCAGCATGCAGACACTCCATGCCTGTAGCAGCTCCGATCTCATCAACAGGTCACACTCTCCAAGGGCTGATAACTGAACCAACTGGGGGTCTAGGGGGCAACGCCCCCAGCGGGGTCGAGGGGCAGCGCCCCCGTAGGGTCCTGGGGCAGAGCCCCAGGCGCGCTCCCTGTCGCGGTACAGGGCAGGGTCGAGGGGCAGCACCCCCACCGCCAAGACCAATTTAGCACTCTCAAACTCACACAGAAGTCTATGGAACACACCATTTTGTGATTTTCTTCTAATCCCATACTCTTTTCTGTAAAGCGCTTATGTTTTCCTTACTACCTCATTATGCCCTTCCCTTCGGTACCATAAGTTACTCATTTTGAACTGTTTTGATTTGTCGTCGTTTTTTTTTTTTTTAGAACCTTCCACTGCTGCCAATCCTTCCTTGTTCCTGTTAAAGATATAACCATTTATTGCTTTGCTTAACTTCTGTAAGGATTCCTTCCTCGTTTTCTTTCTCTCCCTGGCTTTCCTTCCATACCGTACAGAATGCCCGAATATAACCAAAATAATACTGATCAATGTTCCCAATTATGCCGCACCTATGTTTGTACGGCTTCTCTATCTTATGCTGTGACTGTACAAATATATATCCCTTGCGTTTTTATTTCTCACGGCGTGACCTGGCCGTACGGTTGCAGTACGGTGTCCTGTCTGCCGTACGAATGATGCTTCTTTCCACACCGTACGGTGTCCTAGCTTTGCTGTGTGCTGGTTTCCGCGCTACTGTACAGTATGAATGTTCTTTTGCCGTACGATGTGAAACATCTACTTGGCCCTGCTGTGACCGTATGGTAATCCAATGTCCTTGCTGGCGTACGGCAGTCCTATGTTCATGTCGCTTTTACTCCCCGTCCGTACTGTCGTACGGTATATACTTCTCTCCTTTTGAGTTTTACTTCTCAGTTGCCGTACAGCACCCACACTATACTCTCTTCTCCCCTCACCGTACGGTGGCGTGAAATGCCCCTACCGTACGGATGTCTCTGCTATGATATATTTTTAATGCCGTACGGATACTTAACGTTGCAATATATTTGCTTTTTTCATTATTATTTTTTTAATTATTATTTTTTTTCTTTTTCTTTTTTTTTTTTTAAAGTTTTTTCTTTTTTTTCCACCGTACGGTCATGCATAGCCGTACGGGTGTTTTTCAATTTTTTGTCTGGAGACTCTGGTCGCCCGTACAAACGGCTCTGCTTGCCGAGTCCCTCTCGGTTGCTCTGTCCCTCCTTTCGGATCCATCCTCTCTGGGTAAAGTTTCAATTTGGTTCCATTGTTGCCGTCATGTATCCGTTCGTCGAGAGTCCACAAAGTGTGCAGTCGTTCCCTCTCCCTGTCGCCGAGTCTATTTTCCATGGCGATCCAAAAGCTTGGAACCATAAATTCTACAGGGACCACGGCCTCTTGCCCGTACATAAGAAGAAGAATCAAGATTTTGAAGGCTACAATCTTCCACACAGGATTCCAGTCGTCTCTCATGACGATGGTTTTCGGATTTCTCTCATCCCCGAGGTTGATTTCTTTCAACTTTGCTTCTTTGTACAAGATGGGTTCCTCCTTGTTTTTAAACTGGTGTGCGGGTACGGTGTCCATTGTAGCTTCTCCTTCCTTATACTCCCGAGGATATTTATCTGGCTCCTCTTCGTTGACGCTTAATGCATTACAGGAGGGTGAGAACATCTCATAGTCCTCCTGTTGCCAATGGAACAATCCATTTAGTGAATCTGTGTCATCCTCCGAACAGCATCCTCCGAGTTTTAGTATGCCTTCGGCATCCGGATCCATCCCCTCTCTGCCTTCGTCTTGTGGGTCATTCTCCCCTTCAGATTCAGATCCCAAGGAAACGGCAAGTTCCTCGCTCACCAACTGGGTCCGAAGATCAATAGTAAACTTCTTGCCTCCGCTCTCCATCGAGAGTGTATTCCGTTTCCAGTTGTGGTTTGCCTTCGCTGCCACCAGCCATCCTCTTCCGAGTATGGCATCATACCCTTTCTGTTTTAATGGAATGACCACAAAGTCGAGCACAAATGGTTGTGCACCCACGGTGACTTGTTGTGCCATCAACGTGCCGAGGGGTTTAATCCCGTGCTGGTCGGCACTTAGTAGATTAAACGTAGGTGGCCACAGAGTGGGCTTCCCTAGCTTTTTCCATGTGTCCTCCGGAAGGATGTTTACCCCGGATCCGCCATCTACTACAGTATCCGTTAGGATGGTGCCCAAGATGCCCATCTCCACCACGACTGGATGTTTGCCATTGTTGACGGTAAGCACAACTGGATTTGTTGCCGAGTTTCCCGGTACGGAAGCGTTCGTGTGTCTCGGTTTGGGTTTATCAACCTTTGTACCCAACAACACTGTCCCCAATTGAGGCATGGTGTATAAGAGGTCCTCCAGCTTGACAGGCACCTCCAGTTGAAGCATCTGCCATAGAATGTTCCTCTCCGCATCTGTGCAGTAGGGTCCGAATGATTCATGTGTCTCTCCCCGTTGGGCTTTCATCGCCCTTTCTATTTCCTCCCTTGCCTCCGCCATTCTCTGCTTCTCCGTTTGGGGATGGGGGTAGCGGGCTTCCTTCGCTTGCCCTCGAGTAAGAGCAAGTATAGCTTCTTTAATCCGTGTGTTGCCTTCGATATCAATCAAATTGGCCCCTACGCCAGACTTCGGACAATTAGCATCTTCATGGTCCCCAGGGCCACACCACCGACACAGCTGCTGAGGGGCGTCATTATTGTTACACTCACTTGCGTAATGACTCCATTGGTTGCATGCCCTACATTGGATCATTGGGCATCCCTTCGCGTCATACTGGACCCTGTTACGGGTGGAATTATTATTGTTCCCTCCACCTCGCCGGTTGCCACGGTAACCTCCTGAAGATGCATTATTGTTTGGTTCCATCCCCCCTGATGTGGATGGTTGTTCTTGTGTATAGAGCACTTGCTGGTTACGCGCCTTCAGATTGTATGGGCATTCCTTCGTAGAATGTCCCATAATCTGGCAGATGTCACAGAATGCCTTCTTGGGATAGGCACCCTTCGTGTGGCCGCTCTCATTACAATCCGTGCACCACAGTTCATCATCCTTGCTTGTTGTCCCCTTCATTGTCTTAAACTCTTTTAACATCTGTTCCATATCCTTCTGAAGGGCCGTGACTTTCTTCTTCGGCTTCTCGTCACTGCTACTCTCCTCTTCGAACGTATCGTCTTCGGATGACGAAGATCTATTCTTCTTCTTTTTGGCCGTCTTATTTTCGCTTTCCAGGTCCATGGCCCGGTTGTATGCATCATTGTAGGATGTCGGAGGCACAATTTTCATCTTCCGTCGTAGCTTAGGATTCAGGCCCTCGACAAACCACCTCTTCTTTAGGCCATCAGCCGGTTGGCTTTCCATATTTCCGACTAATTCCTTTAGCCGGTGGCCATACGCTCGTATGGTCTCCCTCTTCCCTTGCTTCGTTCCATAAATCTCTGAGACTATCTCATTATCGTCTTGTAGTAGCCGGAATTTCTTCTCGAATCCCCCCTTCAGGTCATCCCATGTGGTTATGTTCGTTCTATCCAGATCCGCGTACCAGTCAATGGCCACGCCTCTCAGTGTGGCGGGGAACTGCCTCATCCATTCGTTCTGGTCAGTCACCCCGTTGGCTGCCCAAATGGTTTCACACGTACGGCAATGCTGTACTAGATCGTCCTTTCCATCATCATGGAATTTTGGCAACTTTTCCTTATGTGTCGCCATGGTTGGTCGGGCTGATTTTGGTTGTTGTGTGCGCGGTGGATTTTGTGCTCTTGCACCGCTTGTGCTAGAACCGGCGCCCACATTCCCTTGGCCGATTACTAATGGTACTTGTATTTGTGTAGCGGGTGGAACCATATTGTGTGGAGTCGTTGGCTCCAATGGTAGGTTCGCCTGCGCGTCCTGTGTGTCTTCGGTCGTACCTTCCCGTGTGCCTTCAGTCGTACCTTCCTGTGTGCCTTCGGCAATGCGCTCACCTTCGTAGTTCCCTTCCTCCACACACCACGTGCGGTTCAAGTCTTCAAACTGGTCTCGCTCTTCCTGAAGCAAGACTTGTCTAAGTCGTGTTTCTTCGAGTAGTTCTTCTCTACTCCGCACTCTCCGATGTTCCGGTGAGATGAACGATTCCCAGTCGGCCCCTACACCTTCCGTACCACTTCCGGGGTTCCCTTCAGGCAACCCTCCGGCAAGCTGGTCTTTGGCAAGTTGCTTCAGCCTACACCGACGTTCACGCTGTTGCGCGGAAATCAAAGCCTTATGTGCGGCTTCCTCTTCGTCATCTCGTGCCTTTTTATTTAAGACATTGGGCATAAATCCTTCCCTCAACTCTCTTCCCGAGTACGTCTAGGCAGCGACGCCAGATGTTTACCTGCTGGGGTAAACTTAGTATTGCACAGACATAGTACAGAAAATATAATAAACACAGAATGTATCATAGAATAATAAATACTTTCATTAATCATTCCAGGCTGGCAAGTACATTCACATTATAATGATCATACAATCATATCTCATGTCCAACCTCCCAGAGAGTATATAAAGTACCCGAAGGGCCACGACCAAAACGTCGTGACGTAACTGTCTAACCTCTTGGTCGCTAACAACCGAGAGTAACATAATACTTTACTAATATAATAACCCGTACATACAATTATCCCGACAACAGTGTCATTCACCCAAGAAAAGAAGGGTAAATCCATGGAAGGCAATCGAGATAGTCTGTTACACCTGCAACAAAGTTGGACATCTGGCTAAAGATTGTAGGAACCAGCCAATGAACCAAAGAAGACGATAGGTCAAACCGGTGAATAAGACCTTGTCTCCCAATCAAAAGGACAAGGGAAAAGAGACCGAGAAAGAAGTCGAAAAGATTTGGTTCAAGAAGGAATCAAAGAGTTCCGCTAAGGAGAAGACAAAGGGAAGATCATCATCTACTGATAGTGATATCTCTTCAGCAAACTAAGCCCAAAAGGCTCAAAGGGAACCGGTAGCCTGTCTATTGTTCCTAGTAAGACAGGTGAGCAATAAACTCACACAGTCAGTAAGTATAACCGAAAGAGGTTACCGGTCTATCATTTGAACCGGACAGGTAGGTGCTATCATCTCAACCGATGTTGTGATCAACAGGTAAATATTTGAAAACTGGTTGTCAAAGAAAAGATTAGATTAGAGAATTAATGCTTTAGCCGTTAACAAATTGTTACTATTTGGAAATTACCGTTAGACCCTAAATCTATATAAAGGAAGGAGGATTACTCATTTCACTTTACTTTGCAGGTGGACATAACAATTCTTTAATATAAAAAAACTTGAAACCTATGCCCACTCCGCAGAAACAATGAGCAAAGTACATAAGCTGCGAAATGGCAGCAAGAAATGAAGCTTTACAATTGATGTAAGATCATCGAACAGTCAGAAAACAATGTCCTTAGATGAAAAGATGTTTTCAATTAAGCCTTAATGATGTGACACATGTCATTGAAAATTGAAAGGCACCATCTAAGCAACCATTAATTGATGTCATCTACTCATCGCCATTAATTAATAATTTTATCTAACATTACCGAAGATTGCCAGCAAAATTCAGCTTTTTTGGTGTGAAAAAATGAGGTCACAAACTCACACGTCCGTTGGACTACAACATATCAACAGCCAAAGGTGAATTTCGAGCATATTGTTGGTCTTCATAACCTTTACGGCAAACTCTCAGCGGAATCATGACACTTGGTATGATTGATCGTGGGCTTATTGGATGAGGATCATAGTGATGGGACCCGTTGCACTCGCTAGTGCAACTTCAACATCAAATCGAAACCATTGGATTAAGAGAGATGAACAGTGGAAGGTGCATTTTGGGCGGAATGTGGTGGGATAACTCCTTTATTGAAAACTCTCCGGAATCGTCACACGTGTCATTCTTCGAGAATGAAAACTCTAGACTGAACTTATTAAATTTAAGTTAAAAACTTAAATCGCCTGGAATATTAAATTTAATTATTAATTCCAATTATTAAATCGCCATACCAACTATACAAGTATTGTATTAAATTGCCAAGTTTATATGCATTTTTGAAAAACATTTGCCATGACAAATAAATTAATTAAAATATTTTGAAAATAGTTTCGCCATAATTTATCAGTATAAGGAAGTCTGATTCGCCAATTAAATTAATAATTTTCCTATAAAAAAAATTGTAGTCGCCATATTTTTATAAAAATGGTATACGTTATTAAAAAATTCGCCTCCAAATATCCACATTTTAAAACACAATTCGCCATCAATATTAAAAAATTTCCCTCCAAAAAACATGTGATTCACCACGATTTTATACTTTTCAGGAGGGGGAGGTTTCTTAAAGTTATCCCTGCCCCAGACCCCTACAAGGGGCGCTACCCCTTGACCTCATTGGGGGCGTTACCCCCGGACCCACATTTTATTTTTGAAGTACACTACAACTTTGAGTTTATGCAGTACAAGTTATTATCTACACTCTTGTCATTAGTCTCCCTAGATATTACTTAATGTATATTTGTCGTCTGGAAGACGACCTTTCTAGACAACCTTTTCTTTTGGAGGGGATGATGTAGGCGGCATAAAATGCGTATTGTTACGGTTGATAATATTGGTTATCCATCGATGTATTAATTGTCTGTATTAAATTTGTTAACACTCTTGAATAGTTGTCGTGTCGGTTGGTTGACAGTTGTGTCCCTTTTGGCAGCCATCAGGTCCTTTAAATATGTCATATACCGCCAAGGAAGGCAGCATGGTATGGTCGAGTAAATTGTAATCCTTAGCAGACCACCTCTAGTCTTCTTCTCTGTATTGTATTCATGAGTGAATAAAGATATATTTTAATCATATATCTAGTACGCACTGCCATTTGTATGATTATTCCATGTATGTAAATTACTAGGTATAACAATAAACAAAGGTTCAATATAAATTATTTTCATATTATCGAAGACAATCTAAAAAAGATGCTCAAGAACCAAGATCATGTTCATAGTGATGATGTTTAATAAACAGTGACTTCATTATAGTATTAAGAAGCGGTTCAATTAAAATACCAAAGTTGGGGTTAATAAAAACCAAAAGAAGAATCATAAGGCTGCAATTTATTTAGAAGGGTGAATGAATTAGTTAAGAGGCATGTATAATATAATATAAGATTGTATTTGAAATAGTGCAATTTGTTTTGGAAAAAAAAAATTTTAAGGGATATGTCTCTAAATAAATCATTCCTCTTAGAATGATATAAAACCATATTGAGCAGATGGTTTAAAAAAGTGTGGAGTGAGAGAGTGAATCATATCGGTGGTGTAAGTGAGAGTAAAGAATATCTATTCAGAATAATAGGAGAAAATTTATCTGTGTGATGTGGATTAAAAGATTAAAAGCTATATGCACCAAGGGCCATTGATGAGAAGGAAGATTGCAGTTTTATTGAAGAAAATATAGAAGAGTACAAGAAGATGTGAATGACGATTTATGCAGATATAAATAACAGATTGAAGAAGAGAAGTTGCTGAAAGAAAAGTATCCATCATCAGTTGAGTAAGCAACATTGTCATGGTGGAAAATCAGATTTATGTGAAGTGGGTTGGTGCTCACAAATTCAGAAGTGGGGGTTGGTGCTTCCAGTGGGTTGGTGCCTACAAAGTGTGGGAGTTGGTGCTCATAAATTTAGAGGTTAGTGCCTCTAGTAGGTTGGTGCCTACAACCATTGTAAAAGAAATTATATAAAAGCAATTATTTGCTGTGGTTTTCTCCCGCATTGGGTTTCCACGTAAAACAATGTGTTATTGTGTTCTCATGTGCATAATTGTTAAATTTAGTAATTGATGTTATTGTGATGGATAAAGTTTAAATTGGTAAAAATAGTTTGAGATTCAAGGCTGCCTTCGAGATTAAGGGCCAGGCCTTGAGATTTGAGTCCACGCATTTAGCTATAAGGCCTGCCCCATTGCATATACACCCAGATTTGGGGCTGCTTCATGGAGTTAGGACCCACATGTTACTGATTCGAGGCCTTATTTAAGTCAGCTTTATGGATTTGAGTCCATACGTTTGGATTAGAGGCTGCTTTGTTGGACTTGACCTCAGATTAAGGGCCATGGTCTTGACATTAGAGCCACACGTTAGGATTAAGGCCTGATTTAGGGCCTACACGCTGAGATTTGGGCTTTACCATTGGGTTATAGGTCCATGCATTTCATCATAGAACTGATTTAGGCCCTCTTATCTTCATCGAATTCAGGATCTGATTTAGGACTCAAGGCCACACGTTGGAAGTTTGGGGCCTATAGGCTTAACTTAAGGCCCATATGTTTCATTTATTGGCCCTTAGTACCTTAAATCAAGGCCACTCGATCAGCCTTAAGGTTTTCACAATTGGCTCAAAGTTTTCCTCACTTCATATTGCTTCTTTTCATAATCTCCATGCTCAAATTGATCCTTTTTGGTTCCATTGCCCAATAAATGTCATTTCATTTCATTGTCACTTAAGAGAGTGGGTCCACTTCTTTATTTGTCAAGTCGCCACTTAAGGTAATGGATTCCACTTCTTTATTTGTCAAGTCGCCACTTAAGGTGGTGGATTCCACTTTTTTATTTGTCAAGTTGCGACTTAAGGTGGTGGATTCCACTTCTTTATTTGTCAAGTTGCTACTTAAGGTGGTGGGTTCCACTTCTTTATTTGTCAAGTTGCCACTTAAGGTGGTGGATTCCACTTCTTTATTTGTCAAGTTGGAACCCACCACCTTAAGTGGCAACTTGACAAATAAAGAAGTGGAATCCACGTTTTCACTTAAGGTGGTGGATTCCACTAGTCTATTTGGCAAGGTGAACTAACTTTCCTATCTAATCAAGCATTTTTTGAACAGAGCCTTGACCATTGCTCTCTTGCTCTCATACTTAGCCAATTTTGTCATTCTCAATTTTTCAATACTTCAACTCAAGAGACTTGCAAAATTTCAAACTGCTGCCAATTTACCCTATCACCTAAACCTACCAACAGGAAGCGAAAAGAGGGGCTCCCCATTTGCAATGCGACGATGGTGTGAAAACCTCACAACAAGACGTCGACAAAGACTACTAGCAATAAATAACAGATACGGTAACAAACATTAAAGAGTATCATCCATAGTCAGAGTATGGAGAATTAATGATGGAGATTCTATTGACGTTAACCACTATACCATGTAATACTGGAGCGATAAGAAATCAGTAATTATCGAGCAAAGAATGAACAGTGTTACATCAAAGCTGTATGATATTGGAGACAAAGCTTCAGCAATTTGGTTTGTAAGAAAGAATAACATACAAAACAGAGATGAACGATATAACACATTGAAGGCTGACTACAAACCTCGCGGAAGGCCAACAAAGCTATTAACTAAACATTAATTATATTGTTCGATACATAGTGAGGATACTAATCAATAATATGGACCATGTCCGTGATTTGGGTAATGATTAGTAAGATGACTAATTGTATCTTATATGTGGGTAAGGAGCAATTAATATAAAGATGAATAATACAGCAGACACTATCCATAATGAAGGAAGCAATTAGTCTTTGATTATGAAGTGGTGTGATTTCTAAAAGACTAATTATGGATAGACATGAGGCATGTCTTTTGGCATCATGTCTTATCACTCCACCAATAAGATATAAGAGAGTGTTCATAATCATTTTCAACATCATTCGGAGTCCAGACTATAACTTATTCTTATTTCATCTATTTGGATCTGCTCAGATTGAGCACTTGCCTTATTGGCAAATCCAGTTGCAGGCACATAATTATCCATTAGAGACGACACCATTATTGTTGTGAGAATACATATTCAGATCAGAAACAGCAACATCATCACTCTAAGCGATATCACTATCTTTTGTTGCATACACAAACTGTCATATCAGTCTTCAGATATAGCAGCACCTTGTGATTGTCCAAACATATTGATATATCAGGCACATCATCAAATCATCACTGCATAGATAATAGATATATCAGACACATCATTGTAAAAGGTTCATTGCATAGTTCTTACTGTCATATCAGAAAAGGCCACACTAAATATCTGCACTCAACAGTGAATCTTATAGAACATTGGCAGATTGAACATATCATAAGATAATATTATCAATATCTATATATATTTAATCATCTTCCATATTTTACTTGTCACATTAAAAATAGCAGTGATTTAACAATTTAACACACTCATAAGAAGTTTCATTCATAGCATTAATTAAGACTATAAGGAAATTAGTCTCTTGCAATTGAGTTTGCAAGGTAATTGTCCCTATTTCCTGATTTAGCCAAAAAGGGGACATTACACTTAACCTCAGCTTGACATATGTTACTTGCAGCTTCATGGATTTATGACTTATCTATAACAGCAAAAATTCAATAGGAGTAGAAAATAGCACTGTACAACGGCAACGTATACTCCATAATTCAGGCTTACCTTGTTACTCTTCAAAAACTCTAATAATCTCTTCATCTTGGGACATAGTTCTTCCCATCCATTCTAAATATTCTTAAAATGTTGGAAATACCTTAATAACCACACATTCTACATACCAATCAAAAAAATTTCTTGCATTGCCATTCTGTTTCATTCTCTTAAACTGATTTGAAGAAACCCATGATTCACATCAATCATCCAATGCCCAGCAGGCTGGCAAGATCATGCTCTGATACCACTGTAATCTCCTCAACCAAAAAATTGTAATAATTTCAGATCTGAAAATTAGATTTATAATCTTTATTGCAAAACACCCAATAAACTAGCTAACTATTCTTCACCAAATCAAATGAAACTTCATAGAGCACAAATAAAATGATGTTTCTGATATCAAATAACATATAATCACGGCTGGGATCTAATCTACAACAGAAGCAAATGTTATATCTTCATACATCAAAATCTAAGCAAATCTCACAAATCTAGGACAAAACAAAACCACACAAAACTAGGACAAAACAAAACCACTTGAATTCATTCCAAACACCACAAACTGATACAGTTTGAACTCCAAGACGAAATTACAGATTATATGATCTGATACAAACAAGATAGCAGAAGCATAATGCTGTAGCATACTCGCAAAGACTCAAAACTACCAGCAATCACACAACTACGGTGCATAACTCAATATGCAACACAACCCACAGTGCCAAAACTACGCCACACTAACCAACGACACCAAGAGCTGATCTCTGATTTTAGGTATGATGAGCTATAGCAGAAGATCAGAAATATAATTAAATCACAATAGCAACACTTCAAACACATCTTGAATAATTGCGACAATGCCAATGAAGCCCTACCCATGAACAATGGAAAATTGCTAAAACAATGTATCAATCAAATGAAGCAAGGCAGCCTGGAAATAAGACCTGCCCTTGTTATGAGCACCATTCTAGGTGCTAAGCTTGTTTACACTCTTCGTAATCCTCCCACCCTCTAGAAGCAAATGCTTGTTCGCAAATATGAATATGGCAATGATGGCATGAGCTTGCTTGTTTCCATCTTTTAGAAATACAATGCCTCTAAAATCTAATCTTTGCTTGTTAGAGCTGCTAGTTTGATAAAGAACTCTTATTGATATCCAAGTGACAGTCTTGGCATCAACTTCTAGGAGAGTCCCATTCTAGTCCACAAACCTCTATTCTATTTTATGCCAAGTAGTCTCCTTCCTACCATGAAGCGGCTTGGGTGAAAAAACTTAACCACCCCATTGTATGGGATGAAAATGTGCCCAAATGGTTTCACCTCAACGATCTTTCTGATTATCATCAAAATAAGTGGGCTCTTCTCAAGAAGAGTTTTTTAAGTCTCCTCCAGACTGACCCGCATAGCACTGATTACATTTTTTGGGGTGACATCAAATCCTCTAGCTACTACTTGTTGCGAGGTTTCACATCATCGCCCCAAAAAATTTTGGGGGATGACCATTTTCGATGCCTTAGCCATTTTTGGGGCTTGAAAAACGTTTTTTGAAACTATTGTTTGAGGAGGGTTTTGATTTCATTTTGATTTTATTTTTGGTTTGGTCTCTCGATTTTGCAAAGTTTGAAGTGTCGGAATGGAGATGAAATGAAGAGTTTGAGTGGCCTAAAATTATTTTGATATGCCAAAACAGAGTTGTCCCTTTTCACCTTTCTAATTTTCGAAGTTTTAGACCCAACAATGTAAAATCCAACAGAGAGAACAGCGAAATATATTAGGAGGCTGCGACCTCAAGTTTGGGAGCAGCGACATTTGATTATAAGGGCAGATCTGACATTAAAGGAGTAGAATTTTGAAGGGGAGAGGCCTGTTGCTAAGAAGGGGCATGCCATTTGATAGGAGAAAGCCACAATTCAATTTTTGACAAAGGAAGGCTACTGATTTGGCACAGCCCTGCCATTTTTTAGGGCAAATTTGCAAAATTTGGTGAGTTTTTAACTTTTTCTCTTTAATTGTTATCTTTTCTTTGGTGTTGTTTGTTTGGGTGTCGGAGATAAGTTTCAGGATTGAGAGAAGGCTGGCTCATTAAGCGGATTTCTCGATTGTCTCGATTGGATTCTTTCCCAAAGGGAATTAATACCAAAATAGGAGACAAGGAAGATATGATGCCCAAGACCACTTTCTTCTCGAAATTGAAGCGAGTCCGAGACACCAACATCAGTACCATTGACATGATACAACTGAGAGATAGGTTGAAGAAGACTATGAAGGCCATGAAGGTTAAAGAAGGCAAGAATAATGAAGGTGGAAAGCGAGAAGATAGGTTGATGGGGTCAAGTTCGATTTCAAGGTGGTAGCCAAGAGCAAGGCTCTCAAATCGCAAGAAGGTTCACATCCAGGCAAGCCACCGGGGCCAAGGCAAGATTACCTCAAGTGCATGGAGACCTCACCCTTTCAAGGTCAGGACATCAGGTACAAGCAAGTTCAAGTGGTGATGAGAAAGTTTCTAAAGACAAGCTCAAGCATCCAAGGCTTCACCTCATCTCAAGGATTAAATAAATTTATAAGATAAGGTCGATGAGGTGGCAATTTCATGTGCATGCAATCAAATCAGGCCAAGTGTCCTATGTTCTCATTGGTTGACAGATTATTGTAATTTTTTCATTGGCCCACAAAGTTGGTGCCCTCATGTAATTAGTTGAAAGATGGTAACCCTAATTAGGATTTGTAAGGTTTAATCTTAGCCCTTGATTTTGCCTCTTAATCTTGGCCACTCATTGTAATTTTGACCCTCTATATAAGGCCATTTGTTCTCATTTGTAAAAGAGAGTTATGTTGGAGAATTGTTGCCAGAATACTATCAAAATTGTTCTCTATTCATTATTGTGGTTTGCATGGTGGATATACATGATCATTTTGGTGTATTGCATGTTTCTTCTCATCTCTCAAATTAAAGTAGGATTTCATTTCATGTTGTTAGAATAGAAGTAGATGGCTAGTTGTATGGTGATATTGGTAAATGTTTGATAGGGATCTATATACTAGGCCACTAGCATCTTAGCGGCTTGTTAAGAAGCCTTGTGTGGTAATCTAGTCTCATTCCCCTTGAATCATCGCATCTATGGAGGTAACGCCGCTGGCAAGCTTTCATTAGATTTGATCCCCGTCCATTTGCTAATTTCTTCATTCATAGGAGTAGTAGTAGAGCAGTAAGCAGTTAGTGGTAGGAGTAGTTGAAAGTAAAAGTGATCAACGAGAAAAGAACAAGTCAAGCAAGCGAAATACCACCAAGTGATCTTTGAATGAACAACGTAAGCCCGCCTACGTGATTAACCAGCAAATCACATTTATATAACTGAGTTAGTATCCACAAGTGTAAGGAACCTTGGAGTTTTCTCATGTTCTTCATGAGTATTTACTTTTCAAGAGAGGGTTGAGTGTTTGGTATGCTCTATCAAGTATTCAATTGCTATATGTTATGTACTGGTACAAAACTGACATCAACACTACTCAATTAGGGTCAGCGCTCTCTCTCCTTGATGACATATCTTTCAATTATTTCTTCAAAAGTTAAAACATCTATCACTTCAACATCAACCCCAAGGTAAAAAAAAATTCAACAGCTTGCCCTAAAACATAAGATTCTCATCAGCAAAAATCTCATCAAGCAGAGCACCATGGATCCTCAAATATATTTCAAACACAGTCAGCATAAGGCGTACTTGTTGACCTTGAAGACTAGTACTCGCATCAATATGGCTAATTTTCAAAAATAGGCAACGGGGATACTTGGAGACACCATTTTTTAATATAATTTAATAATTTCCAAAAACTATCATGACAAAATTTGAAAATAAGAATAGTAAATCAGTCATACAAGAAAAATAAATAGTAAGGACAATTTCTCTTTAGACCATTGCAACAACAGGAAATCAGTCATACAAATGCTTATGTCCCTCTCAAAAAGACCACACTATCAGTAAATCCAATCACTATAACTTTGCATGGGTTTTTGTATCATCCAAAATATCAGCATGGAACATTAGGCAGGCTTTTCACTTTTTGCCTTTTAACACATTTTGCCCAAAGTTTTCTGGCCTCAGACATCAATTTGCGGTGGGGAGACAGCAGAGAAAACAACCAAGAATACCATGTGCATCAAGAAGTTTCCAGAGACCTCTTCGAACGCATCTCTGTCTCCAAGACGCATCTTAGTGGGTGGGAGACAAGTCTCTGGGCAACCATGGTTTGAAATGCTTTAAGGCTTGCAAAAGCCAATCTTACCTACTCTTCAAACAAGAGGAGGCTAATTCCATTTGGACTTCCCTCTCTACGTTTTAAGGTCCATTTTTAAAACAAACTCAACCTGGAAATCTGCACTAGGTAATGGAGCTATAGTTCCTTTGACTCACTCACATATAAGTTGCTTACAAAAAAAATTCTTCCTTTCCTTTCTTTTGCATGTAGTTTATTTGGCTTAATAGGAACAATTGAACATTTTGTGATCCTGCTTTGCAGAAGAATACTCTGGTGCACAAAATTCAGTTCGCTCTGGTGGAAAATGCTAAGGCTCATTTCAAGTAGAAAAAAACTCTAGAAATTCTATCAAGTGCAAACCTTCATTTCATCAAAAAATGGAACCTCATAAAGTTCATATGCAATATTCTTAGAGTTTCCCCTACTTCAAAAATAATCCTAAACTATCATGCGCTCTTTCTTTATGGCATCTCAACATCATTCTTGGCATCACAACTACTAGTGATGTGTTGTGACTTAGTCCTCAGAAAAAATAAATAAAACCCTCACCATAAGTACCTTTTAGCCTATATTGAACCAAGAATTGTATGCAAAGACTGGAAACTTTTAAAATCTGAATAGATGTTAGAGTTATGTGTAATGTCTCCTTTTCTAAATGCTCTAGTCTCTACCCTAAATCACAAATTCCAAGTAGAACAAAAAGTAGAATAGAATTAGTAACATGATATACTTGGTTGAGATCCTGCAACATATTAGGAAATCATTGAAACATAATCCACAAAATGTATCTTCCTTAAGAGACACTAAAAGCATAGATCTTTCCTACTAGGGTTAGGAACATAAATTTAATCATAAGATATATTTAATTTATTGATGGAGTTGCACATACAAGAGCTAGGATAAGGGGCATATTAGGGTGCCTGAAATGATCCTCTACCCTAGGCCCAAGAGCGAATGCCATCCCTCTTAGTCATCATTTGGCCCTTTGCCATGCATATGAGGGGGTGTTCCTAGTAGGGAACCCCATAGTCATTCCCCTCTTCCATTGTCACCCATATCATCCCCCTTATGATTAAAGTTCCTTAACTTAATGGTCAACCATGGTAAGGGTTTGGGGAGACTACAATAGGGTGTCCAAAACGTCCTTCCCTTCTAAACCAAGGACCGAGCACTCCTTGCACCTCCTTGGTGACACATCCCCTTTTTCTATATGCCCTAGTTTTTGCCCTAAATCACAAATTCTAGTTAGAACCATGAGGAAACTATAATTAATAACATCACATACTTGATTAAGGTACTACAAATTCCTTAGGAAATCAGTGAAACATAATTCGCAAAAGAGATCTTTCTTTGTTGCAGATATTAAACCATAGATCATTGCAACTAATATTAGGAGCATTGAATTATCCACAAGGTACATTCAGTTTATTCATTAAGTCCAACTATAGGAGAGGAAGTGTGATGCCCCTTTCCTAGATTGCCTTGTAATCTACCCTAAATTCACAAAATCCAAAAGAAACAAGGAACACAATATAGTTAGAGATATAACCCTAACCTAGGAATACGATGAAATAAGCCTGTCTTGGAAGCAACAACTAGATTATATAATACTATAATCATAATACATATAATACACTCGGCTTGTTAATAGGCCGATTTGGGTTCATCCAATTTCAAAGGTGGATAAACCAATTGAATGGAAGCCCCTGAACATGGGTAGGTTGAAAGTGAATTTTGATGGGGCTTTGAAAGGTAACCCTGGCCCCTCAGGGGCAAGATATGTAGTACGAGACCACGAAGGAAATATTGTAGCTTTGGGTGCAAAATAACTTTCAGATAGCACTAATAACTTGGCAAAATCCCTAGTAGCTTGGCTTGTAGTAAATATGGAAAAACGACTCTTAGTTGAAAATATTCAATTGGAGGGAGACTCTCAAATTCTGGCAAATGCATTAATTAAATGTGAAGTGGAGTCTTGGGCTTTAAATAAATTTATTATCCGTACTATTAAAATCCTAAATTCCTTTAAGGAATTTAAAATTACCCATATCTTACAAGATGGGAACAAGTTGGCGGACCAACTTTCTAAATTGGCAGTGAGTCTAGCCAATTCGGCCTCGGGCAAAATTTGTGAAGATAATCTGATTATTAATGACACAATGCCCCATATGCCGCCACTCTAAGGCATGATTATTATGCCTTAATTACTTCATATTGTACCAAGGAAAGCTTGTTAAAGGGCAATGAATTTTGGCAAAAACTTCTCAATGGTAGCTCAATTCGCTTTTTATCTCTGTTGTGGTTTTATTGCTATATGAAATTTATTTAAGGCTTCGAGATTTTCAATTGTTCACAGTATGGAGGCAAACTTCATAGTTGTTACTATTATAAAACTTGATAGTTTGATATAAAACAATGGAGACAAAGTCTCCTTAAATAGAAAAGTACAAGACAATCTTTCTAAATTAAAAAATTGTTAATTGGATACAAAAATAGAAACTAACTAATAAAACTAAACTCACTAAAGATGACCATTAGATGACAATTGTTTTATTTAGAAACATCGTGTTGTCCTTGACTTGCTAGAGGCCATAGATATTTATGTCAAACATGTATTACTCTTTACTTATTAATAAAATATAGCTTATTACCACTCAAAAAAAACATGTAATACACCCATTTTTAGGTATAAGAGAGAAACACACTTATAGCACATAATTCTCATGGGTTAAACCATAATGAGGGTTGAGATAGGAAAGACATGATGAGGTGCCCTAATTATCCCTAGGACTAAGCCTAAGAGCAAAAACTTTGTTCCCCTTGGCTTCATGTGGTTGTAACCATGCTCATGAGGTGGGATACCTAGCAAACCCTGTACATTGCTCCCCTCCATCACACTATCCTTCTCTCGTCTTATGATTGGGGATCTTGTTGAGATAGGAAGGACATGATGAGGTGTCCTAATTATCCCCGGCCCTAGGCTTAAGGGCGGAAACTTTGTTCCCCTTGGCCTCATGTGGTCTTGACCATGCTCATAAGGTGGCATACATAGCAATGCATGTAGACCATTCCCTCCCATCACGCTATCCTTCTCTCCTCTTATGATTGTGGATCCCTTTCTTTTAGTTTCCTCAATAACTAACCCATATAGGTTTGAAGAGAAGAATGTAATAGGGTGCCTTTGCTTTAACCCAGGCCCAAGAGCAAAATCTTGATCCCCCTTGGCCTCATGCTGTCCTTAATCTCATGAGGTGGTGTACCTAGTGAGGCCTCATCGTTCCCCCTCCTTGCACTTCCTTTCTTACCTAATATGGTTGATTATTGCAGAAATTCATTTTGATAAATGCATAGATATTTAGAATATACATACATACTGTTGTGAGGTTTTCACACCATCGCCCCAAAGAATTTGGGGACCCCCAATTTTTTGAGCAAGCCTTGGCAATTTTTCCTAGATCCAAGAGTTTGGGTGCCTTAGCGAATTTTGGGCGATCTAGAGGTTTTGGAATGAGAATTTTACACCTTGGATGTTTTTAAAGTGCCTGGGGGGGTATTGCTTGTTTTCACCTTGTGCGAAACGTTGATTTTCTTAAATAGTCGATTTTGTCTCTAAGCCAAATGAAATTCGATGAGAAAATTTTATTTTAATATTTAGCGGGATAAAATTGTAAATTTTGGACTTGATTAAATTTTGAAAATTGATGAAATTGAATAACTTGAGATTTTCAAAATTTAATGGTGAAATTGGATATTTTTGGGAAAATCTTGTAAATTTTTTTTGGTGGAAAAAAATGGAAATTAAAGAATAAATTTAAAGTTGCCAATTAGAGATAATAAATTGCAAAAATAAAAAAGGATAAAATTGCCAAATGGAAATTAAATTGCAAAATGATTTTTGGGTTGCAAAATAATAAAAAATTAATTCTGGTTGTCATGATTAAATACATTAAAATCATTTTTTTTTTGGGCTAAGTGTTTGTAATTTAGAAATTTAAATTGGGCCCCTTTGTGTGTTAAATTCAACGTATTTTAAGGCTTAGGAGGTGTGAAATTCAAGGCAAGTTATTGGGTCCACAATGGGGAGGGTTTAAAGCTATATTGGAGGCCTAAATGACCTTTTTTCAAAATTTCAATTTTAGGGCCTGTGATAATTTCGGATTTGGCTAATTTAAACCAATAATTTTGCACTAGGTTGACCCAATTTTAAATTAAAATAAAATCCCCTAGGGTTGGGCAATTTATTTCATTTAATTCATGTTTAATTTGGCAATTTTAATTTTTTGTTTTTCCCTCCTCCTACAAAGTCGGCCTTGCTTTTTTGGAGGCAAAATTTGGTATATAAGGGGAGCTCTCCCCCACTTCATTTCACCATCTCATTCACTTCTCTCATTTTCTCTTGGCAGCGAAAAAGCAGTCCGAAAAAGCAGATCCGAAAAGCAAATTCGAAAATTGGAGAGTTTGATGAAGAGAAGAAGCTTGAGTTGAGGCAAATCAGATTTGTAATAGAAGAATTTATTGATAGAAGATTCATAGCAATCAGATTTTGAGAGTGAATTGGAGAAAGGGAGATCTTCTTGTGGAGACAGAAATTTTTTGAGAATCAAGCTAAGCCAATTACATGGAGAAGGAATTCCAAGCTTTGTTTTTGGTGAGTGGCCTATCTTTTCCTCTCTCTTTAATTGCTTTCATTTCATTGGTGCTAGTTTAGGTGTTGAAAACTAATTTCAAGAGTAGAGTTAGGTATTTGGATATTAAGTAGATTACTCGATTGTCTTGATTGGCTTTTTTCCCTCAAGTTCTCGCTTGCATTTCATCATTGCATTGCATTTTTTAGGGAGAAGATTGGAGTGATAAGTGTAGTCCATCTTAAGGTATCGGCGGGGAGTGATAAGTGTAGTATTCCACCCCTAGGCGAAGATTGGAGTGATAAGTGTAGTCCATTTTAAGGCAAAGGCGGGGAGTGATAAGTGTAGTTTGCATCATTGCATTGCATTTTTTAGGGAGAAGATTGGAGTGATAAGTGTAGTCCATCTTAAGGTATCGGCGGGGAGTGATAAGTGTAGTATTCCACCCCTAGGCGAAGATTGGAGTGATAAGTGTAGTTTCATCAGCATTGTAGAAAAGGCGGGGAGTGATAAGTGTTTAGGATGGCTGATGTTAATGCAAGCAAGCGACCCAAAGGAATTAATGCTGAAATAGGAGACAAGGAAGTCATGATACCCAATTCCAACTTCCGCTCAAAATTGAAATGCGTTGGAGACACCAACATTGGTACCTTTGATATGATTCAATTAAGAGAGAGGTTGAGAGACAGCCAGTCACTTGTGGCAAAGAGGATCAGATAGTATGGATTTGTGCAAGGAAGTGTTCAGTCTACCCCAGCAACGGACATGATACGACAGAATTGGTTACATCAAGTCATCAAGGCTCACAAAGTCAGATTGCAAATCAGAGTGCAGCGCCTTCATCGTGCTTCTCAGTCAAATCCCAAGCTATGCTAAAGGTACACAATTTGATCCTTGGATGTTTTATTTTATTGAAGAGATTGAGAATGGTTAAGGAAAATTGATTGGATTAAGATCACTAGCATGAATTTAGAGTTGCAACTTAGATAGTGCAAAATCGGAAGCAAGTCTACATGGGGTCCTACTTCTTCAATTCGGGTGCAAGACTACTAGTGATGCTTTGCCAGTCGAACCAAATCTAATCTTGGGGAGATGCATTGCACCACTATGGTTGAGGCAAGTACTTATGCCAAAAGGGCAAGGTTGTGGCAGTTCAAACAGTTGAAGGCAATCAAGAGTTAACCAAGGAGGAAGGCATTGATGAAAGCAGTTGATGAATTCAGTGATGGGTGGATTGTGGAACAATCAAGGAGATATGGTGAAGGCAGGTGCCCCCTAAAACCCAAGAGTATTGAAACAAAGATGCATGCATGCAAATCAAATCCAAATAGGAAGGTTAAAAATGGCAAAGTATTGAAGTAAAGAGGAAAGTGATTGAAAGGTTGAGAAGGTCAAGTTTGATTTCAAGGCGGTGGCCAAGAGCAAGGCTCTCGAATTGCAAAGAAGGTTCACATCCAGGCAAGCCACCAAGGTCAAGGTAGGATTACCCCAAGTGCATGGGGACCTCACCCTTTCGAGGTCAGGACATCAAGTACAAGCAAGTTCAAGTGGTGATGAGAAAATTTCTAAGGACAAGCTCAAGCATCCAAGGCTTCACCTCATCTCAAGGATTAATGAACTTTATAAGATAAGGTTGATGAAGTGGCAATTTCATGTGCATGCAATCAAATCATGCCAAGTGTCCTATGTTCTCATTGGTTGACAAATTATTGTAATTTTCTCATTGGCCCACAAAGTTGGTGCCCTCATGTAATTGGTTGAAAGTTGGTAACCCTAATTAGGGTTTCTAGGATTCAATCTGGATCGTTGGTTTTGCCTCTTAATCTTGGCCATTCATTGTAATTTCAAGCCTCTATATAAGGCCATGTACTCTCATTTGTAAAGGGTTGAAGAAAATTGTTGCTAATATAATACCAAAATTGCTTCTCTTATCATTGTTGTGTCTTGCATGGTGATTAAGAACACTTGGTGTTATTGCATGGTTTCTACTTCCAATTGTTAGAGATAGATTTCATTTCAATTGAGTTGTTAAAGTAGATTTTATTTTCAAGCAAGTGTTAAAGGAAGAGTAATGATAGATGGTTAATTGCATGGTGATATTGGTAGATGTTTGATAGGGATCCTATACTAGGCCACTAGCATCTTGGCGGCTTGTCAAGGAGCCTTGTGTGGTAATCTAGTCTTCTTTCCTTAGAATCATTGCACCTGTGGAGGTAACACCGCTGGTATGCTTTCATTTGGTTTGATCCCCGTCCATTTGCCAATCTTTCCATTCTTAGGAGTAGAGGTAATCAATAACTTAGTAGTTGAAGTTGAGAATCAGAAGTTGAAAGTGATATAAATTGAGAGATCATTTGAAAAGGTTGCAAAAGTTAGAAGTCTTATCACCATCATAGTAGAAGTTGAGATATTTCCAGATAAACATACGTAAGGCCGCCAAGTGATTACCAGCAAATCACATCATTTTAACTGAGTTAGTATCCACAGGTGTAAGGAACCTTGGAGTATTCTTATATACTTTTCAAGAGAGAGTTGAGTGTTTGATACGCTGTATCAAGTATTTCAATTGCTATATGTTATGTAGTGGTACAAAACTCACATCAACATTATTTGGCGCTAGAAGGAGGGCCAATTGATTGTGTTTATTTGGGAATTTGTTAATATTCAACCATGATGAAGAATGGGGCTTCCTCAGCCACGACAGCCTAAGGACAATTGGCAATCTCACCAAGACAACATTATCTTGACATTCCATTCCCTCGCTTGGAACCAAAGGGTAAACGGTCAGGAATACTTGCACATTGCTGACATCTTGGACCAAGAAGAAGAGAAAGCTCAAAGAATCGAAAGAGAGGTTCAAGAAAGATTGGAGCGTGAGAGGAGAGATTGAAGAGGGGTTGTTGATATTTAAACATGGTGAAAGATGGTGCTTCAGCCTAGAAACGTTGTGCCTGTCTTACAACCTAATCTTGGATTTGAAAACGATCAAGAGGATATTATTTCTGGATTGAATTCATTGGCTTGGAGAGTTAAGAGAAGTGCCCCTGAGTATATGCGAGTGACTTTTGTATTGGAGGAAGAAGAACAGAAGGCGGAAAGAATTGAGAGAGAAGCTCAAAGGGAGTTGGAGCGTCAAAGAGAACTTGAAAGGAAACGTGAGGAAGAAAGAAGAGTATAGTAGTTACCTTTGAAAGGCGGTGAAGGTGGAAGTGCAAGTAGGCATTGAATTTCAAAGAAAACAACAAAGAATTGAGATTGAGATTCGACAAAGGTGAGAAAGAGAACGAGTAGAAAAGATCCAAAGAGAGAGAGAAGTTCATAGACTAGCTCAGCTCATCCTTGAAGAAGGGCCAGTTTGGGAGGGTCAAATCTATTGAATTGTGATCAAGCTGGATAAGAGAATCGGGTCTTTCTCTCCCGAAAGGTTTGAGAAATTGCAATCGGATAAGAAGCAAAGGGTACTAAGGTCTACACCACACCAAGAGGAGGACTTAGTTGAATTGCAATTCCATAAGAAAGGAAGAAATCATTGGGTAGCTAATACTGCAAGTATAGCAAGTTCCTCAAGCAGTCCACCTCAAGTTCACAAAGCTTTAGGTACACCAACCCTAGTAGCTCAGCCAAACTAGGCTCAAGCTAGTCAAGTTGCGATGGCTCATCAACCCCCACCATCACCACAACAACAGCCTCCAAGGATTCAGCACAACGCCTCACCCATCTCGTTTCAACAGTACCATGACCTACCAAAGAATCCTGCTGGATTTTGCTCCAAGTTCTTTGTCAATGACCCTAATCGTACAGCTGAAGAGCATATTAAAGTATTTGAAGATGCATTGTGCAACAGAAGGATTCAACATGAAGATGTAGCATGTAGGCTTTTTCCTTACTCATTGACAGAAGAGCCCTACTATTGGTTTGTCAATTTGCCGGTGTCATCCATAACAGGGTGGATTCAACTTAGAGATGCCTTTATAGGAAAATTTGGCATGCCTACCACACCTTTGGAGTTGCATAGGTTGTTTGTGGATATCAGGAGACAAGACAAAGAATCAATTAGTTCCTTTAACAATCGTTTCCACAAAGCTTACACTAGACTACAAGCTCCTTACACAATTCTGGAGGCTGGTGCTTTGGAAGCTTACTACAGTGCTTTAGATAGTTAGACTGCTATGTTTACAAGGATGGCAAACCCTCGCCCTACAACACTGAATGAGGCCTATGCTAAAGCAATTGAAATAGGGAAGCAGTTAGGTCAACAAGGATTGGAACCCCAAGGGGCTAGATATCCCAACAATCCCATCCCACAACTTCCATATCAGACGCCCACAAATCAGCTCGTGGTGCATCCAGGACCACCATTGTCTCAGGCGCCACCATCGATGCCAGTTTATCTGCAAGGTGCAAGTTCATCTACAAGAACACAAGAGGAGAAGGATGAAATGAAGGAATTGATCGAGCAAGTTAAGAAGTTGTCTACTGAGGTCACTTATTTGAGAAATCAGAATAATCAACTCCAGTCCACCCAAAGAAACGATCAAGGAACTTATCAAGGGAATTACCAAGGGAACAATTATCAGAGTGGAAATCATCAAGGAGGGTATCCAAGAAATAACTATGATGGAGGATACCAGAGGAACTATCAAGACCGAGATTATCAAAGAAATAACCAGGGTGGAGATTATCAAAGAAATAATCAAGGCAGTGGTTATCAAAGGAATAATCAAAACAACAACCATCAAGGTGGTAGTCAATCACAAGAACAAGGGTATAACAATCAATCTGGTCAGAAGAAGACATGGAACACTGGCCCAAATAATGGAAATGTGGTGTCGCCACTAGATAGTCAGGCCCCAACAGACAGTAGGCCAGTTGAAAGAATATTTTTGGCTGAGTCCGCCTTGTCCCAATATTGTAGATTCCATGAGACTGATCAACATTCAGAGTTAGGATGTGCTGAGTTCAAAAGGGCATCTAATCTATTCCAGAAAGTGGTGGACGAATCTATGAATCAAGAGGAGATTAAAGTCACGGGATATGAGATTGTTCCATCCCCAAGTTATCCAGAGTGCTTGACTTTTCAGGAGGTTGCATTTCCACCAGAGTTTGAGGCTTATGAAGAACATCAAGGGAAATTCCCTCCCGAGTCAGCTAACGGACCAATAAGTGAAGTAATAGATGAAAATGGATATATTAATGGAACAGACTTTTCTTTCCCACCATTGGGTGATTCTGTTTTAGTTCAAGGGACAGGTGGGAATCAAACATTTCAACAACCAGCAAGTAATACAAGGTTTTATCAAAGGAATCATAACAACAAGAGGAATGATGGACCCTTCACATCCTCAGTGCCTCCGAACAATTTTAATACTCCTCCACATCCCAATGCGAGTAATGTACCAAATCCTCCAAGGGATGCTCCCGAATACAGACAAGGGAATCACAATCAGGGTAATGGACAACAGAGTCCTCAGCAAAATATACAACAAAATAATCAAAATGTTCAAGGGTCACAAGGAGGTGCTATGACATTACAAGAAGTGAATAGAGGAAGGATGGTGAACAATTCAGTGAATAATGAGGAGTTGAAGAGACTTGGACAGAGTGTGACAGAGGAGGTGAAGAAGATCAAAATTAGTCTCCCTTTGTTCGAATTATTGAAGGTGACAGAGATTAGGGATACTTTCCTTAATAGCTTGAAGGATAACAAGTCACAAGGGCCTCACACTCCAAGCGCAGCATCACCTAGCCAAACAACTCATGCAGCAGGGAGGCCTCCTCCCAATCCAGTGCATGTAATACAGGATGTTCCATGTGGGAACACAACAAATTCATCTCAAGGGATTTCACATGATGAAGTAAGGAATTCTATACAGGAGGTTACATATGGAGATATCAGTAATTTCAATAGACAGTCGGAGCCTCGACCGGTCCTTATAGCTCAGGGATTACCGCCAGTAACGCAGCAAACTCAAGAGAGTCAGGATTCAGCAAAGAGTAAAGAGACAGTGCAGATAGAAGAAGCGGTTCAACCAACAGATTTTGGGACAAAGCCTAAGCAAGTGCACAAATCACAACTGGTATTTTATCAAGGGAAGGATGAGCCAGCTCCATTTTTACTATCAGTAAGAATATTTGGGAAGCTTCTCCATAATTGTTTGATAGATTCAGGAGCTTCAAGTAATGTCATGCCCTTGGCTATTTGTAGAAGATTAGGAATCACACCTTTGAATTCAAACAATAAGGTTACTCAACTGGATAAAACTGAGGTCCCAGTAGTGGGTGAATTACATAACATACACATGCAGTTGGCATCTGATCCAAGGATGGAACATATGGTGGATATTTCAGTGGTGGATGTCGCTGATTCTTATGGTTTGATTCTAGGAAGGGATTGGTCCAGAAGACTAAATGGATACATGGCAACTGACTTTTCCCATATGTGGCTCCCATGGAGAGGGTTAGCCAACCAAATCAAGATTGAAAGTACCCCAAGATTGAGATTGACAGTTACTGAATACGGGGAACCTAATGAAGTATTGTTTGCAGATGCAGGCATGGGCACCTATAGGCCTAAGAGAGCAGAAGTGTTGACTTTGAATACCATAAGTGAAGCAAAGGACTCCACAGAAATGCTAATTGAGTCAGACCCTGACACTTCATCTGACGAGGGTGAAGGAATGTTTGAGAATTTTAGAAGTTTTGTGTTGAGAAATGTTCAACAGTGTGTAGAGTTGGGTAATAGGACATCAGTGAGAGACTTATTATTACCCAACTGGTGTCGAATCCACAACGCCTATCATTCAGAACTATCCTGCTCTTTGTGCAGGATTGCATTAGAACAAGTGGAGATGAGAGTCCCAGGGGCTTTGAAGCAAGATGAACAATGTGGAAAACAAAGGATCGAGATTTCACAAGTTAATGAAGCAAAAAGTAGTAAGATGGGTGAAGCTAAGAATCAGACCACGCCACCTAACGCAGAAGTATGGAAGACTGAAGAATTGAACAAGACTAAGAATTCACAAAAGCACCTACCAGAAAGTGATGGAGTATGGACGTTAAGATTTGATGGCTCTAAAATTAAGCAAGGAGCTGGAGCGGGATTTGAGTTAGTCAGCCCAACAAGGGCAACATATTTAGCAGCCCATAGATTACAATTTCCATGCACCAACAACATGGCGGAGTATGAAGCTTTAATTCTAGGCCTGTTGTGTGCTATTAAAAAGGGTGCTAAGATACTCCATGTGCTTGGAGATTCGTATTTGGTGACTGAACAAGTGAAGCAGAAGTTTACTTGCCATGATAAGAGATTGAAAAGATATAGAAACCGAGTGTGGGATTTGACAGAGGACTTTGATGCCTTCAATATCAAGTTTAGCTATAGAGCAAATAATCAAGTGGCTAACGCTCTCGCGCAAGCTGCAAGCTCACTAGCACCAATCAAGTTGGAAGGATTGAAGAAATTTAAAGTTGAGTTGGCCTCGGTCCCATCAGTACCGGACAATGTCAAGAAACTTCCAAGTATTTGAAGACGATAAACACATTCTTAAGTTCTTGACCAATGCAGATGTCTTCACAGCACAAATCATTGATGGGGAAATAGATGAAGAAGCAGAACTCAATCCGGAAGAAATTATGAACTTAAAGACAAATACCATCCCGAGGGGAATGATTGAACTGGAAAGAATATTTGACTTCGATCAGTTCAATAAGGTATCATATCAACCTACAGGGGGTGATGAGTGCGAAAAGGTGAATATTGGAACAGAGGATAGTCCTAGGATTGTCCACATTGGGAAAGTTTGTACACCCAAGGAGAAAGCTGATATACTGAGTTTGATGAGAGAATTCCCAGATGTGATTGCTTGGGGGTATGAAGATTTGAAGACATATGACCCTTCTATCATTACGCATACAATCCCATTGAAAGAAGGGAGTAAACCATTTAGACAGCGGCAGAGGCCTGTCAATCCTTTGCTTGAGCCATTAATTTTCCAGGAAGTGAAGAAGCTGTTAAATGCACGGATCATCTTCCCAGTGAGGCACTCAACGTGGGTCGCCAATCTTGTCCCTGTCAGAAAGAAAAGTGGGGAAATAAGGCTATGCGTTGATTTCAGAAATTTGAATAGAGCATCAGAGAAGGATAACTATCCATTGCCATCACTAGATGAAGTTTTGCAAGTGGTAAATGGAGCACAAATGATGACGTTTATGGATGGGTATTCAGGATACAACCAAGTGATAGTAGAAGAAGAAGATAGATTGAAGACGGCTTTCACCACGAAGTGGGGAACTTTTGCATATAGGAGGATGCCTTTTGGCCTAATCAACGCTGGTGCAACATTCCAGAGGGCCATGGATTATGCTTTCAAGGATTTAAAAGATAAGTGTATCATCATCTACATGGATGATATCACGGTGTTTTCAAAAAATAGAGAGGATCACATTTTGGATTTGAGAAAAGTTTTCACAAGAAGCAGAAAGTTTGGGGTTTCTTTGAATCCAAAGAAGTGCATGTTTGGAGTAACAGAAGGAAAACTTTTGGGACATGTAATTTCAGAAAAGGGAATCATGATAGATCCAGAGAGAGTGGAGGCTATTTCCAAGCTTGGCCTTCCAGCCAGCAAGAAAGAACTGAAGTCCTTCTTTGGAAAGATCAACTTTGTGAGAAAGTTCATATCAGCATTTGCAGAGATAGTAAAGCCAATAAATGGCATGCTCAAAAAGGATGCAAGGATGGATTGGACTCCAGCAGTGAAGAAAGCCTTTGAAGAGATAAAACAAGCTATTGTTAATGCACCAGTCCTAGTGAGTCCAGATTATGAGAGGCCATTCAACATATATTCTTTTGCCTCCAATCATGCCTGTGCAGCCATATTGACCCAGAAAAATGAAGAAGGTGAAGAACATCCGATTGCTTTCATGAGTGCACCCTTTCGAGAAGCAGAATTGAATTATCCAAATGTGGAGAAACAGGCTTATGCCTTGGTGAAAGCGATGAAGAAGTTCAGGCACTATATCTTGAGAAGCAAAGTATATGCAATTGTGCCTGACATCGCAGTGAAGACCTTATTAATGCAAAGTGAACTTGGAGAAAGGAGAGGAAAGTGGGTCGCCACTATCCAAGAATATGATGTAGAAATTCAACCAATGAAGTTGGTCAGAGGTCAACAGTTGGCACAAACAATGGCATCAGAGGGACCAGGACTTGTTCAGCAAGTATTTGAGTTGGAGGATGTGCGTCCTGATGAATGGTATCAGGACATTGTTAATTATTTGTTAAATCACCGATGCCCATCACATTTGAATCCAGTACAAAAGCGGGCATTAAAGTTCAAGAGCAAGAGGTATATGTTACAAGGAGCAGTGTTGTATAAACAAAATCATGAGGGAATATACTTAAGGTGTGTTGGGAAAGAAGAAGCCAGAAATATTTTGGAGCACTTTCATGATAAGTGGGGAACCGGACACGGATCAGATTTGGCCACAGCACATTGGATACTAAGAGCGGGATATTATTGGCCAACCCTATTCAAAGATACTCATGAACATGTGAAGACTTGTCATATTTGCCAAATTTCGGCAAAGAGGGAGAGGAATCCTGCCATGCCTTTACAACCAGTCACCGAGGTGAGACCTTTCGCAATGTGGGGACTTGATTTCATTGGTCCCATCAACCCACCTTCCTCAGCACAACACAGGTATATTCTAACCGCGACTGACTACTGTACTCGGTGGTCAAAAGCTCAAGCTTTTAAGAATTGCACTGCTGAAATCGTCATAAAGTTTTTAGAAGAGAGAATCACTACAAGGTTTGGATGTCCTTTTACTCTTGTATGTGATAATGGTTCTGCTCTCATTTCCTTGAAGTTTCATAATTGGGCTTTTGATCATGGGATTGTTTTGAAGTTTTCATCAGGATACTATCCCCAGGGAAATGGCTTAGCTGAATCTACTAACAAAAACCTTTTGACTGTGATTAGAAAACTTCTGGAGAGGAACCCAAGGGATTGGCACACTCAGTTGAGGTATGCTTTGTGGGCAGATAGAACAAGAGTTAAAGAGTCCATAGGAATTTCCCCTTACCATCTAGCTTATGGACAGGATCATGTGTTCCCTATTCAACTGAAAATCCCAACCTTGAAGTTTATACAAGAGTACTATGATGAGAATGAAGATAGGGTCCAAGCCAGGTTGACTCAATTGATGCAATTAGACGAGAAGAGAGATGAAGCCCTAGAAAAGTTTGCAAAACATCAAGGGGTAGTGAAATGTTGGTTTGATAGAAGATCGCAAAACAAGGCCTTCAGGATCTCTGATTTGGTCTTATATTGGGACAAAGCCCATGAAAAGAAAGGACAACATGACAAATTTGATAAACTATGGAAGGGTCCTTTCCAAATTGCTGAAATCATCGGAGATAATGCATTTAAGCTCAAGACACTCACTGGTAGGGATGTCCCGTTGCCTGTCAACGGACAGTTCCTCAAGCATTATTTCCAGGCTTAGGACTCCACCTGGAGCCCTTTTTGTACATAATAGTGTAGTTTCCTTCCAGTTGTAGTTTAGTTTGCTTCCAGTCAGTAGGTTAGTTTGCTTTTTGTTCTTAGAGTAGAGTTTGTCTTGGACCACTTGGCCCAAGGGTTAGAGTAGTTTCCTTTCAGTTGCTTAGAGTAGATTTCCTTTAGTTGTTTAGCTTAGGTGTTTGAGGGAACTCAGAGGTTATTTTGCATCAAGTCAGTTGGCTTGGGATCTTTTAGTTTCCTCAGTTTGAGAGCTGTTTTGGTTTTGGAGCTTTGCAGGTGCAAAGGGGGTCCGGGTTATCACTCGTGGGCGAGGTGTGTAGATTTTTACACTTTTGATGTCAGAACCTAGAGTCCGTCCTGTTCATTTCTTGAATACATTTGACAAGGATCAGAGATTTTTAGGATGTGCTTAGTCGTTGGTCTATGGTAGGTCTTGTACTAAATTCGGGCCAGACTCGATGGTGGTTCTTGAGTTACCTTTGACATGGTTACAACATTTTACTCACACTTAATTGCTCCGAGTTCTTGGTGTTTCGAAATGAAAATGGACTTAGTGAAAATCATACACCTGCTTCAGCGCCACTGTGGTCTTCCAAACCCTCCGCGGGCTTCATTGCTTGCAGGCCAAACAAAAGATTGGTTAAAAAAAGAAAGAATTATCATGAGAAAAAAGAGAAAATGAAAAAATGAGAAGTGAAAAAATGAAAAACAGTATCAAAATGAGAATAAAAGATGAAAATTGGCTCTGAGGGCGTGCAATCATCTCTACCGGTGCTATAAAAATAATCACTAAAGGTAGAACCGTGATTATGGTGCCACAGCGATAACTCCGTCGGGGCTATGGACGCCTGACTGGCAGCGGGGCTCTATCCAGGATGTTTTTGAAGTAAGGATATTATAATAGCTAAGTCTAATGGATTCGAGAGATTATCAAGTTCTTGTTGAGTGAGGAATGAATCATTTGCACACACGTGAGTAACTTATGGTCAGGGTGCTTAGGTTCAACTTGAAAGTTCTTTCCCTTGTTGAGTGCTTGTCCTTAAATGGATTTTCGGGTGGGTCGTCCTGAGCTTCTTTGTTCTAAGTTATTTTATTCTTGAAATGTTCAGGAACATTTCTTTGGGTTGATGCTAGATGTTGTGAGGTTTTCACACCATCGCCCCAAAGAATTTGGGGACCCCCAATTTTTTGAGCAAGCCTTGGCAATTTTTCCTAGATCCAAGAGTTTGGGTGCCTTAGCGAATTTTGGGCGATCTAGAGGTATTGGAATGAGAATTTTACACCTTGGATGTTTTTAAAGTGCCTGGGGGGGTATTGCTTGTTTTCACCTTGTGCGAAACGTTGATTTTCTTAAATAGTCGATTTT
This sequence comes from Chamaecyparis obtusa, assembly GCA_027943335.1. Taxonomy (NCBI): domain Eukaryota; kingdom Viridiplantae; phylum Streptophyta; class Pinopsida; order Cupressales; family Cupressaceae; genus Chamaecyparis; species Chamaecyparis obtusa. The sequence goes on from BSBK01004801.1 coordinate 2,251,881, forward strand.
GTCTCCAAGCCAAATGAAATTCGATGAGAAAATTTTATTTTAATATTTAGCGGGATAAAATTGTAAATTTTGGACTTGATTAAATTTTGAAAATTGATGAAATTGAATAACTTGAGATTTTCAAAATTTAATGGTGAAATTGGATATTTTTGGGAAAATCTTGTAAATTTTTTTTGGTGGAAAAAAATGGAAATTAAAGAATAAATTTAAAGTTGCCAATTAGAGATAATAAATTGCAAAAATAAAAAAGGATAAAATTGCCAAATGGAAATTAAATTGCAAAATGATTTTTGGGTTGCAAAATAATAAAAAATTAATTCTGGTTGTCATGATTAAATGCATTAAAATAATTTTTTTTTGGGCTAAGTGTTTGTAATTTAGAAATTTAAATTGGGCCCCTTTGTGTGTTAAATTCAACGTATTTTAAGGCCTAGGAGGTGTGAAATTCAAGGCAAGTTATTGGGTCCACAATGGGGAGGGTTTAAAGCTATATTGGAGGCCTAAATGACCTTTTTTCAAAATTTCAATTTTAGGGCCTATGATAATTTCGGATTTGGCTAATTTAAACCAATAATTTTGCACTAGGTTGACCCAATTTTAAATTAAAATAAAATCCCCTAGGGTTGGGCAATTTATTTCATTTAATTCATGTTTAATTTGGCAATTTTAATTTTTTGTTTTTCCCTCCTCCTACAAAGTCGGCCTTGCTTTTTTGGAGGCAAAATTTGGTATATAAGGGGAGTTCTCCCCCACTTCATTTCACCATCTCATTGACTTCTCTCCTTTTCTCTTGGCAGCGAAAAAGCAGTCCGAAAAAGCAGATCCGAAAAGCAAATTCGAAAATTGGAGAGTTTGATGAAGAGAAGAAGCTTGAGTTGAGGCAAATCAGATTTGTAATAGAAGAATTTATTGATAGAAGATTCATAGCAATCAGATTTTGAGAGTGAATTGGAGAAAGGGAGATCTTCTTGTGGAGACAGAAATTTTTTGAGAATCAAGCTAAGCCAATTACATGGAGAAGGAATTCCAAGCTTTGTTTTTGGTGAGTGGCCTATCTTTTCCTCTCTCTTTAATTGCTTTCATTTCATTGGTGCTAGTTTAGGTGTTGAAAACTAATTTCAAGAGTAGAGTTAGGTATTTGGATATTAAGTAGATTACTCGATTGTCTTGATTGACTTTTTTCCCTCAAGTTCTCGCTTGCATTTCATCATTGCATTGCATTTTTTAGGGAGAAGATTGGAGTGATAAGTGTAGTCCATCTTAAGGTATCGGCGGGGAGTGATAAGTGTAGTATTCCACCCCTAGGCGAAGATTGGAGTGATAAGTGTAGTCCATTTTAAGGCAAAGGCGGGGAGTGATAAGTGTAGTTTGCATCATTGCATTGCATTTTTTAGGGAGAAGATTGGAGTGATAAGTGTAGTCCATCTTAAGGTATCGGCAGGGAGTGATAAGTGTAGTATTCCACCCCTAGGCGAAGATTGGAGTGATAAGTGTAGTTTCACCAGCATTGTAGAAAAGGCGGGGAGTGATAAGTGTTTAGGATGGCTGATGTTAATGCAAGCAAGCGACCCAAAGGAATTAATGCTGAAATAGGAGACAAGGAAGTCATGATACCCAATTCCAACTTCCGCTCAAAATTGAAATGCGTTGGAGACACCAACATTGGTACCTTTGATATGATTCAATTAAGAGAGAGGTTGAGAGACAGCCAGTCACTTGTGGCAAAGAGGATCAGATAGTATGGATTTGTGCAAGGAAGTGTTCAGTCTACCCCAGCAACGGACATGATACGACAGAATTGGTTACATCAAGTCATCAAGGCTCACAAAGTCAGATTGCAAATCAGAGTGCAGCGCCTTCATCGTGCTTCTCAGTCAAATCCCAAGCTATGCTAAAGGTACACAATTTGATCCTTGGATGTTTTATTTTATTGAAGAGATTGAGAATGGTTAAGGAAAATTGATTGGATTAGGATCACTAGCATGAATTTAGAGTTGCAACTTAGATAGTGCAAAATCGGAAGCAAGTCTACATGGGGTCCTACTTCTTCAATTCGGGTGCAAGACTACTAGTGATGCTTTGCCAGTCGAACCAAATCTAATCTTGGGGAGATGCATTGCACCACTATGGTTGAGGCAAGTACTTATGCCAAAAGGGCAAGGTTGTGGCAGTTCAAACAGTTGAAGGCAGTCAAGAGTTAACCAAGGAGGAAGGCATTGATGAAAGCAGTTGATGAATTCAGTGATGGGTGGATTGTGGAACAATCAAGGAGATATGGTGAAGGCAGGTGCCCCCTAAAACCCAAGAGTATTGAAACAAAGATGCATGCATGCAAATCAAATCCAAATAGGAAGGTTAAAAATGGCAAAGTATTGAAGTAAAGAGGAAAGTGATTGAAAGGTTGAGAAGGTCAAGTTTGATTTCAAGGCGGTGGCCAAGAGCAAGGCTCTCGAATTGCAAAGAAGGTTCACATCCAGGCAAGCCACCAAGGTCAAGGTAGGATTACCCCAAGTGCATGGGGACCTCACCCTTTCGAGGTCAGGACATCAAGTACAAGCAAGTTCAAGTGGTGATGAGAAAATTTCTAAGGACAAGCTCAAGCATCCAAGGCTTCACCTCATCTCAAGGATTAATGAACTTTATAAGATAAGGTTGATGAAGTGGCAATTTCATGTGCATGCAATCAAATCATGCCAAGTGTCCTATGTTCTCATTGGTTGACAAATTATTGTAATTTTCTCATTGGCCCACAAAGTTGGTGCCCTCATGTAATTGGTTGAAAGTTGGTAACCCTAATTAGGGTTTCTAGGATTCAATCTGGATCGTTGGTTTTGCCTCTTAATCTTGGCCATTCATTGTAATTTCAAGCCTCTATATAAGGCCATGTACTCTCATTTGTAAAGGGTTGAAGAAAATTGTTGCTAATATAATACCAAAATTGCTTCTCTTATCATTGTTGTGTCTTGCATGGTGATTAAGAACACTTGGTGTTATTGCATGGTTTCTACTTCCAATTGTTAGAGATAGATTTCATTTCAATTGAGTTGTTAAAGTAGATTTTATTTTCAAGCAAGTGTTAAAGGAAGAGTAATGATAGATGGTTAATTGCATGGTGATATTGGTAGATGTTTGATAGGGATCCTATACTAGGCCACTAGCATCTTGGCGGCTTGTCAAGGAGCCTTGTGTGGTAATCTAGTCTTCTTTCCTTAGAATCATTGCACCTGTGGAGGTAACACCGCTGGTATGCTTTCATTTGGTTTGATCCCCGTCCATTTGCCAATCTTTCCATTCTTAGGAGTAGAGGTAATCAATAACTTAGTAGTTGAAGTTGAGAATCAGAAGTTGAAAGTGATATAAATTGAGAGATCATTTGAAAAGGTTGCAAAAGTTAGAAGTCTTATCACCATCATAGTAGAAGTTGAGATATTTCTAGATAAACATACGTAAGGCCGCCAAGTGATTACCAGCAAATCACATCATTTTAACTGAGGTAGTATCCACAGGTGTAAGGAACCTTGGAGTATTCTTATATACTTTTCAAGAGAGGGTTGAGTGTTTGATACGCTGTATCAAGTATTTCAATTGCTATATGTTATGTAGTGGTACAAAACTCACATCAACACATACATACATAGATATATATATATATATATATATATAGATTGATTGATTGCATATAAATAACTATTCTATCATACAGCAATAATACAAGAGATTATTAATAGATTACTAAATGTATGACTGCTTCTACTATTCCTTCGATGGTTATCTCTGCTGGTGGTTTTATGTATTTCCCCTGCCTTATTCGCTGCTGTCTTGGAGCTGATCCTTAGATATCTTTCTATCTTCTCCCTTGGAACAGGAGAGACATGTCCCTTCCTGCAACATCTCTCCAATTTGCTAATCGCCCTCTTCCAAATCGTGCCTTTTGTTAAGTTGACTATATTGCACCCCTTAGGGAGGATGATTGCTAATATATTGTTTGTTTAAGGGAAGATAATCTCTGTTTGCTTAATGTATTTTATTTCTGGATTGGGACCTTAATCTTTATTTTATTTAAACTAATTACTAGTTCATCTCTTAAATTCCTGCAATAATGCTATTTCTTATAAGAATCGCTGCTATAGTGATCACTGCCTTCTCTTGCATATTCTCCATAAATCTGCTTTTGCCTTCACTGGTCTATCATATCTTCTGTTTAACAAATCTGCAATACATTCCCTGTTCTCTGCTGAAATCTGCTTCTGCACTTATGAGCAGTTTACATGTATTCCTCTTTAAAGTTTAGATTCTCATTCTATCCATCTTAAATACCTCCTCACATACCCTTTCACCCAAAGGAGGCAACTATTCATAAAAGGGTCGGCCATTATTAAGAAATTAATTTATTTTATTTTTTCTTTCACCAAAGTGGCACACATATGAAGGTAGGTCGGCCATTTGACTAAAATATTTATTTATTTTAAACTTATATTCATGACCCTTTCATACATGAGGTCGGCCAAAGAAGGATATTAAGCATGTTCTATGTAATGGAGGTCGGCCATGAATAGCAATTTTAATTATTTACCTTAAGACTTAGGTGCCAAGGGTAAAGAAAGTTGGCCAAGAGTAGAATAGATTAGTCTTCTCTGAGCCCAGGTTCAGTATTAAAGGAGTCTGTAACTTAATCTATTAAAAAAACTAGGATATGAACTTGGCCTCATGGGACTATCTGTCACTACCATGAGGTTGCGTGCTTATAAGAGGACCTCATAACTGTTTCCCCTCCTTGTATTCCCCTATTATCCCTGCCATAATTGATTACAGAAAACGTATATAGAATTACATGGTATTGCCTATATTCTACATATTAAAGATCACATAATAATACCATATTTTTAGATTGCATGTAGTATTAATCAATCATACCAAATTACTGATATAATGCACAAGACTGTATAATTCCCTCTAAGTCCTTATATCTTATTTTCCTTGATCGGTGTTTGCATGATTAATATAGACTAATTGAATTGATGGAAGAATTGATTGGTGGTCTATTTGCTTGATCCCCATTTGATGTTTGATGGATGATCGAATGATTTCCTTTGATTTGATAATTTGATATATTAGTGAATGAAATGCATTAGTGAATTGAATGAATGTTGAATTCACAGGGTGATGAGAGATGAGTGCTGATTTGATGGATTTGTGAGTGATGAAAGATAAGTGATGAGGGAGTCACAACTCTTCATCACATGCCCCTTGCCCTTTTATTAAACTTGATTAACTTGTAATTATATTATATTATATTATATTATTTATTATTTGTATTTTATTTTTTATATTTTGATTTTATTATTATTATTTATTATTAAATCCTATTCCGGAAAGGGGGACATTAAATTATGATAGGACATGGAAAAAGAAAGGAACCGCGTCAGGAATTTTAGTGAGACAATCATAGTTCAATTTCTTATCACATCTGCCACAAATGTTATGCAAACCTGCTGTTCTTGATGTTTTGTTGTCTGAGGTTAATCAGGGGTAAGCGAGGTTACATTTGCTCAAACCGTGTCTAGATCCTCTCTAGAAATTACAAAGATGAGGATTTCCCAAATAGGTTTCCAACCTACCATTTTTTTCAATTTCAAAGCAACTAAAGAGTTCTAGAGACTCAAAGAAAATGAATTCCTATATGTTTTTTCAGCCTACCAGCACTTTTCGTTTGTTTTCTGACTAATAAGACCATCTACACCCAACCCACGTAGAACATAAAAAACATCAACAGGAAAAGCAGAAAAATGCAAAAATACCTTGAATCCCTCCGCCCTGAGGCACTGAAGGTGGGCATCAATCCATTTGGTACATGCATCCTGCCCATGCTCAACAATGCATTCATCCCTAAGCCTTTTAGTATCCGGACAAGCACAGCATATCTTTTTCTGGGGCTTCTTCACCTCTGGCTTTGCCTCCTCTGTTGCGTTCGTATTCCCATCTCCTTTCCAATCCTTTGTTCTTTCAGGGTTTCTAGCGACCTCCACTTCAAGTCCCATTATAAATTAATTTAGACAACAGAAACCAATTTATTTGTTGCTACAAATCCTGCAAAGAGAAACCTAAATAAGTGCAATGCATACGCCCTTGGAATCATCCCAGTTGCAATCACACGAAAACAAACAACGAAATAATGTTCCCTCAAGTACCAAACAATACTGTGGATTTGAAAAAACTTATCATGGTAACAGAAAAGGAAATTAACCCAAAACCAAAGGCAGAACAAAGAAAAATTAACAGAAAAAGAAAGATGAGCCATCGGTCTTACCAATTTTGAAAGGAGGTCTGTGAAAAGCCTTGGGAGGTATATAAAACCCGTTGCTAAACAGCCAACTAAAACGTAAGTTTAATAAAGATATTTGTGGAAAAAAACGAAATTAAGTGAAATACGCGTTTTAGTCTGCTGTTTAGCCGTTTCCGTATATAAAGAAGCTTCTCGTTTTTGAGACATGTATGTTTTGTTTTTTTTGGTCCCTTACACTTGAACGTCAATAAATGTCTTCATTCATTCATTCTTTATTAAAAAAAATCTACCAAGTGGTATAGGACAAGTTCCCTATCTTTTAAGTCGGGGTGATTGGTAGACTAAATCTATTTGAAAAGACTATTTTATTCAATTTATCATTTATATTGAAAATCACAATACAATTGTCTTTTAGATCTTATCTAATTAATAAATGATGAAAAATTGTCTAATTTGGTTAATTTTGTCGGCTTCATAGACGTTGGCGATGGGAAGAGACAACCTTATTAACTAATTGTAAATCATGTTACAAATAGTCTATATAATTTAGTAGACACCTGTAATTCATAACTGTATGGAAATCAAGAATAAGATTCGATGATAAATTTGATGATAAATGGTATTTGGTTTAAGAGTAGAGTCTATGTTGTAAGTTTCTACAATACAAAAGACATTAAAATATACTTGCACTTACATCTACAAGAGATTCAAGAGATAGGTTGGTAGAAAATTAAAAGTTAAATATAAATATTTTGTATTGATAAGTTGGAGATATTTTCCATAGCAAATCAAATGGTGATATTACTATCAGAATTCAATTGTGTAGTTTTTTGAGTCAAACTCATTGACTCATGTTTCATGAGTAGTGGGTCACAAGAGCCCATCTCTCATGAGAATGAATGAAACACTTAGCAATCATTGCATCTAGGTGATGCTCACAGAGGTGAAGCACCAAACTTCTCGGGATGTCACCCAACCCAATATTACTACAGCTCAAGCGCGCTTAACCTTAGAGGAACCAAAGAGTTTCCTCCAAAAATTATGCCCACTTTGCTTGCAACCCTATTTACAAAACCTTTAGCAAGTGTTGTGCTTATTTTGTAATATTACATTGTTATATTACGCAATCAAAACATAAATATTATATAATATAGTAAACATTAGAATATAGAATAATTGTATGAACATGATAATGGAAGAGAATCATAGTAATAAAAAAAATTATAATTAAAAATATTATATGTTGAATTGTTACTATTATATTCGTGAACAAGATATATATATATATATATATATAGATATATATATATATATATATATATGTATATATATATCTGTGTATATATATATATATATGTATGTATATATATATATGTATATATATATACATATATATATATACATACATATATATATATATATATACACATATATATATATATACATATATATGTATATATATCTATATATACATATATATAGATATATATATATACATATATATGTATATCTATACATATATATGTATATATAGATATATATATATATCTATATATATATATATATGTATATATGTATATATGTGTATATATATATATATATATATATATGTATATATGTGTATATATATATATATATATATATATATATATATATATATATATATGATATATGTGTGTATATATATATATATATATATATATATATATATATATGTATGTATATATATATATATGTGTGTATATATATATATATATATATATATATATATATATGTATGTATGTGTATATATATAGATATGTATGTGTGTGTGTGTGTGTATATACATATATATATATATATATATATATATATATATATATATATATATGTATGTATGTATGTATGTGTATATATATATATATATATATATATATATATATATATATATATATGTATGTGTGTGTATATATATATACACATACA